>JAUCMT010000026.1:21260908-21271976 GCA_032357475.1 Enteromius thamalakanensis
ACACACACACACATACACATATATATATATATATGTGTATGTATGTGTATGTATGTGTGTGTATGTGTGTGTATGTGTGTGTATGTGTGTGTATGTGTGTGTGTGTGTGTGTGTGTGTGTGTGTGTGTGACCCTGGACAACAAAACCAGTCATAAGTATTAATTTTTCAAAATTAAGATTTATACATGATTTGAAAGCTGATTAAATAAGCTTCCAATTGATGTATGATTTGGATGCAATATTTGACAGAAATACAACTATATGAAAATCTGGAATCTGAGAGTACAGAAAAATCTAAATGCTGAGAAAATCACTTTTAAAGTTGCCCAAATGAAGATCTTATCAATGCATATTACTAATCAAAATTTAAGTTTTAATATATTTTTGGTAAGAAATTGCCTACATACCTTCATGGAACATGATCCTTACTTACTATCGTAAGGATTTTTGACAAAAAAGAAAAATCCAAAATTTTGACCTGTTCTATGTATTTTTGGCTATTGCTACAAATATACCCCAGCGACTTAAGACTGGTTTTGTGGTACAGGGTCACACACATATATATATATATATATATATATATACACACACACACACACACACACACACAATTTAGAAAGTAATTACTAACAATTTACTTTTTATACTCCATCACTGCTGCTAGAATAAGACATACAGTCTTATTCCTTTTTTTAATTTATTTACCATACCATACAATCAATTACGCACATTTAGCACAAATTTGAGTTAATATGTAAGATTGTGGACTCAGGGCATATTTATCAGTTCCTTGAATATGACAAGACATGTAATTATGACTAGTAATGCGTAAACATATTTTCACTATTTTATAATCTTATTAAGAGATTAGAGCTGGAAAATGGCTTAACCACATCTGTCTGTTTAAGGCCGATGGGCTGGGGCCTAGGCGGACGACAGATTTTCTTATATTTTTGCCCTTGTTGCTATTTAGTTCGTCTTTAGCACTGAAAGAAAAGTGCTGTCTTGCCTGCGCCTTTGACAGTAATCTGTCATGACATGCTGTATTTTTCTATGTCTATGAGTTAAGGTTAGATCCAATACCTTTCCTCCGGAGTGCTTTAATATGTTGGCATATGCATCAGCGACATACGCAGAAATAAATGCACATACATTTTAAACCAATCATGCTAGAAAGCGTGTCTGCATTCCAAGCACGACGATACTGGAAATGGTTCACATTGCTGGCTTGCAGGTTTGTGGATGGAGCCACCTGAAGACGAGAAAAAGACCCTGGTAAAGCTGTATTACAAATGTAGTATTAAAATTATTTAGCTTCATTTTTAAATCCTACTACTGTATATACGTATATGTTATTATAAATGAACTCTATTTGTTTTTTTTGTTTTTTTACTGCACACCTCAATTCCAACCAAATAAAAGCTGAACAAATGTAGAAATGTTTAATGTTGTAATGTTTTAGAAATTATTCCATTAAAGGGCATTTTGTTCCACTTCCAACACCATTTTATTGCAGCAGTAATAATATATGTATGATTGAGCCTCTTCAGGAGGAAGAAAGAAAAAGGCGTATTAAACTACCAAAACATTCACAAACAGATACAAGCACATAAAAGTCTCATCATCTTATTTCAGTCTTAGAATTAGCCTGCAAACAGAGGGAATGATGGGAACGATCACGTTTGAGACATGAGCTTGAGGGGGAAAGAAGAAAAGAGAATGGGAAACGGAAGGGAGGGAGCGAGAAAAAGAGCAGCCCGCTAAGACATATGGAGTTAATACGCTAGCGCCGGGTAGCTAGAATTATCACCGTCACATAATCCACGTCTGTTTTATTGTGTTCTCTAAAGTCGGCATGCACTTATTAAAAAGCAAGCAAACAGCAGTGCATTATTGCTGTTTTCTTAACTCTGTCGAACAATATGTCAAAGCGCCATGCGCCACTGTAGCAGCTAATACACGATCAGTTTAATACACTGGCCGAGCTAATGGTACTATTTTTCTTTTAACTCTGCGCGCTATTGAGCTATTAAGATCCCTGCAAGAAAACGACTTTTGCAAATTGTGCACTATTTTAAGGGGAAATTCACAAGCTAGAATATCTAATGTGTCTCCTTTTGAACACATAAGCGCACCCATTTGTTTTGGCCGGGGAAAGGGGCAATTTAACAAGTGAGCAAGCTATCTGCTGGACTTGGGTCGGTAGCCTAAAATTGATTATATCCGACTGCTTTTCAACCAGATTAATGCTAGTTTGTATTTTTCCCCTTTACACATTTTGGACCTTTAACTGCTGATTTGAAATATAATAAAAATGACTAAGCAATACTACCTGATAAAGACTGCTGTGTTCAAAAAATATCTATTCAGCCCCTGTTACAAATTAATATCAAGTAATTAGTATTGTAGAGTATTCGAAGTCTCTGAAAATACTTCAAATTTTCCTTTTCTGTCCGAACAGCACACTGTAGTTGTGTAGTATTAAATAAATCAGTGTTTTTGAACAAAACAACTGAATAGATGATTCAGTGACTCACTTAGAAAGACTGTGGGTTATTTTTGATTGCAAGGAGGCGTCCTAGTATGGCTGCATAGTTTGGCTACTGTGTCATCAAGTACCATCAAATGTCTTCTCAATTTGAAGCATCCTTGGAAGGCAAACTTCATTTCACATACTTCACTCAGGGTATTTTGAAGGATGCATCAAGTGTATCTTTGGGCCTACATTTATCCACAGTCCACACAAAGCACATCTAGATTCCTGCAGTATTAGATAGGTTCATGAGCCCAAGATTAAGTATATTTATATAACACATTTAAATAATATAGTAGTCACCAAACTGAGTACAACACGTTTAATTTCTGAACTAATCAAAGTAATTGAACAAACTGGCCAGTTAGTGAGCAACTCACTCAGACTCATAACAACAGTCACTTTTTTTTTTTTTGGAAATGAATTAGCATTTTGATAGCATTTTAGTTAAATAATCCAAATGACTCAGTAAAAGAAGAGTTACTTGTTGCCACCTATTGGCATAATGATGTAATCTGCAGAAAATAATGATGATAAAAAATTCCATTGCTAATAAACAGACTGGTTGCATTTTAGCACTGATCGCACTGATCACTCACTACCCTATATTTCCAATATCTGTGGTAATATTTTTTCTGTTTTAATGTCGAAAAAGGCATGCAACGATACACATTGGCTGGAGCGCTGATAACCTCAAGTATAATCACATTTTGAGCCCAAGAGGGTGCTTGTTTGTTCAAAAGAGTGAAAGAATTGGGATTTAGTGGGAGAACAGAAGAACATTTGTGGAGAAATGAAGACAGATGGAGATGGTGGAAAAAAGGTCAGCCACCTGCAGTTTCCCCCTCGCTGATTCCTCATCACGCTGCGCCTCACGCTCATCTCTAATCAGCCATGAGCATGACTCATACAGGTGACAATCACTACATATCTCCCTAGCATGCTGCCCACCAACACTCACAGTTCATACTCCACTGTGACATGCTCTTTCCAGATTAATGGACTGGAGATTCATTGCACCAATGTTTGCCGGGTTGACTAACTTTGATAGATGGATACTAAACCACAATTGCCCGTGACTGGTATTTGTGTGACGGGATTGTCAAGAAAAAATTACTTCAGTGTAGCGAGGGCCAACTTAAATATTGTATGTTTTGTTTTTTTAAATGTAAGTCCATAGCACACGCACCTTAACTAAAGTGACTGTGAAAGCTGAGTGCTGTGGGGTAGAGACCTTGCAGATCGGTGAATTAAGTGTTTTAATTAAAACATAGCACATCTGTCACAACCACTGGACCAATTAGCATAATGCCTTACAGCCTAAAAAAAGAAGGGAAGGTTGTTAAATTCTAATTTAGCCTGAGCTCACTGATTGGAAAAGAGTCTTTGAAAAAGGTCTGCAGCCAAACAGCTAGAATATCAAGCAAGATGATTCAGCTTTTATTGTGAGTCAGCTCTAAAAAGGTTCATATTGTATAATATACTAATATAGCAATATATACAGTAAATTTAAGGGTTATTAATACAGTAACACTGCCAATGATATGTGTTTTAAAGTTAAATATACTATAAAATACATATTAGACACATCACCTTATTTTACCCCTAGGCCAAAAAAATTATTAAATTCAACATAAAGTAAAATAACAATAAAAAAATACCCCCCATGCTCTGATTCATGCTGTGAGACAGTTTCTATTATGGAAACACTGAGACATGATATTTGAGATGGCTAGAGGTTTCTATGAGTCAATATATCACAGGAAATGTAACACTGCATTTTATGACATCTAAGTGAAACCTTTGTGTGATAAATGTTTGTGCCTTCTTGTTATGTCAGAGTGTATTTTATCTGTCAGTCGATCGATATGATTATGCATATATCTTATTGTTTCCAATATTGTGGCAGTGATTTCACAGGGAGGTCAACATCTAAAAGACATCTTTTACTGTCCCCAAGTGGTTCATCCATCATGTGTGACTACATCGCTGTCTCCTCACATACAAAATAATGAGACTGAGCTCATGTTTCTATGCTGATGACATGCTATTAAATAACCATGTTTAGGACATAAGCTGTCATATTAATCAAGTCTTGCAGATGCATGAGGAAAAGGTATACGGGAAAGTTGACATATTCATGATGACAGATTTATGGAAGTAAGTACCATGACCTAATGTTCAATTCAGATTATATATTTCAGAGGTCAAGACAGTAGTTCATTAAAATATACTTCATAAAAAAAGATTTATGATTATGTGATATATATAGGCACATAAAGTGACCTTTGACCCTAATAAATGCCAAACCATACCTCGGTATCAATATCAGTATTGTGCTTTTTTTCTTGCTATTGGTCAATGTGCTCAAGTGAAATTTAGTGAATTTAGTGTCAACCATAAGATTATAGTGAGGTTAGTGGAAAGGGGGAACTTTAATTTGATTATCATGTCTCAAGGGTTCTCACTGCTAATCATTTTTTTGCAAGATTATTTCAATTTATTTTACCCTCAAGGAAAAGGAAGGCATTAAACTGAACAAAATTCGATTATAATTTTTCCCCCTTTACATAACCAAAGGGTGTATGTGTATTGTTAACCTGCCTTGGGCTCTGATGAGATATTAAATCTGCTCTAACACATCTGTTAAATGTCTCCTTTAATAAGCAACCAAGTCTTAGTGTTCTGTTAAAGCTAATATGGAGTCCAGCAAATAATATCCAGTACAGGCTCTCTTTCTATTGGTATTTATAGCGTTTTATGCAGGACTGTAGCATGTAATTTGTATGCTGTCTTCTCATTCAACAAGAAATATCAATATCAGAAAATCACCTTGGTATTATACAGATCATTAGGGGAATTTGCTAAACTTTAAATTGAAATTCTATCTGTGCATGTGTGTTCACATGTTTTGCCTAATAAGTGTCTTCTTTACTATAAACCTTGCTCCAGGGTATTTTTGCCACAGTTGGTCAGAGAGAGGGGAAGAGACAGAGTGAAGGACTCTTAAGTCTTGCGGGAGAAGTCATGACTCCTTAAAGCCTGATTGTTATTTCAGAAGTGGACAGCTAAAAGAAGAGTATAGATGTCTCAAGAGACAAACAACCCTTGCTGGTCATTTTCTCCAATGTGTTGCCATAATTAAATTAGTAGTATTGGAAATAACACATTAATTTAAATGCAGAATTAAGAATTATTACTATTATTATTGCATTACTATTATTATCACAGTTAGTTGTACTGCGCACTACTGCAGAGAGATTAAAAAAGAAAAAGTTTCAATGCTCAAAAAGCTTGCCGCTACAGGACAAAGCTCTTTGTCTAACCAGACAAACAAGCTCTTGATAAATGAAAACTTTTTCATGCATTAAAAACAAGCTGCAGACTCAATGGATATTTGAAGCGTTTTACATTTTTTAGACTTGTACCCAAATAGGGATTACATTTTCCTTCTATATTTGCATGCTTGCATATTTACATAATCTAAAATCTCTATTTGCATATTGCTTGTGACAGATCTCCATAGCCGGCACTGAAAGCATGTGCAGTCCTCTGCTTTTTCATGGTATTTGCCAATGGAGAAACTGAGCTGGAAAGCTAAGCAAATGAGATTAGATCAAACCTTATTCTTTCCAATCGGCCCCACTGCACCCATGAATCAGATCATTGAACTAAAGCTGTTGTCCCTGACTCTGAGCCAAACACGGACCCTCTGCTTCCATTTGACCAGTAGGACACTGAAACACATAAAAGTAAACACATGCAAATGCACACAAACATGAATGCATAAAAATAAAGAGCCGTCTAAGAATAAAAAAATTTACATTCTTGGCAAAAAGCAGCAGTAGCATGCGTTATTGTTTATGGACGTCAAGTATAATTTTGAAAATCAGGTATGTATGACATTAAAAGTCCATCGGGAGTCTCTGAAGAGCAAATCGGTTCATGCTCAGATGGTAAAAAGCACTTTACAGCACCGTCAGGTAGCTGCAAAGATTAAAAGATGTATGAGGTTCTTCACAACGTCTGACACAATGTCAAGCCAAAGAGGCAAAATGGAGACAGACACACAAAATAATTAGTTTCAGCGCGCTTCATTTAAGTTCACGACGAAGTTCCTTGCTTTAAACGCTCCGAGATGCTTGTGAGGAAACTGACCATTTTAATAAACCCTCAATATCTCAAACCCACATCCACAGAAAGTATAACATGTTCAATTACAGCAATTATGTCCTATGAATTCAGCTATGTGGAGTGTAAATGTAGGCAACGTGTTTTAACTGCAGCTAAAACAATACAGCTCAGCTTAAGTGGAGATAAAAGCCCTTTCGAATGCTTTCAAGTGAGCACCTGTGACGCATACTCAAACAAATAAACATGCATATACAGTACACTCTCATATACGCAGAGAACGGAGGTGGATGGGTGTACCTGGGTGACAGACAGGTGACCCCTGCCACCCGTGGTGCCCCCCATCACTGTGCCCACCCCCAGTCCCATTCCAACTAATCACAATCTCATGATTTATTCAAACCATTCATCAGTCAGATCTGATTATTCATCGCCCCAAAATATGAATAATAAAGCACCTCAAGCCATGTCTCAGCGTGTCAGCCATTACCATACGCTCAATGTGCTGTTGTTTATTGCTGAAAGGAGGAAAACAACGAGTGTGTTTGTGTGTGCGCGAGGGGGTTTCGGCCAAAACCCCCCTCATTTCACTGGAAGAGGTCTATTTCCTTTCTCTCGCTCCCACACACATACATTCAGATATTTTGCATTCAAAGAGGCTTATGGATAATTCCCATTGAAATAATTGATTGTTTGTCCACTGGAGTGGCTGAGTAAATAATGGATGGCTTCATCAGGGCCTCCTGCACCCTGAGCGGCTGACTGACAGCTTGCTTTAATAAGCAACTCTCCTGAGAGCTCACTGCAGGGGGAGCTACTGTAACACACACACACACCGTTGAATACAAACACACAAATATGGCAGCTTATTCATATTTAATCTCACCATCAACGTACAAAAGATCCATGATAACTGAATGCTCTATGCTCAACTCACAGATTTTGTTTACTGAGTGTATCTGTGTGAGCAAACAGGAGGTAAAAACAGACAACTGATTTTTAATGAGAGCCATATCTACTCACTTTGTCAAGCAATGAGTTGCTTTCTACACTGACAGGCAGAGAGTAACATTTATTTTTTTTAAACACAAAAGTTCACAAGTTGTCTGCAACTAGTATGAGAGTAACTTTTGCATTCGTTGCTAATCAGCAAATGCTTCGGAGACCTAATAACATGTTCATTATACACACACATGCATGTGACAAAAGATTGACGAGAGAAAATTTTTTTTTTTTTTTGAAAATGTTCTTGCAGCTAGAGAGATATATGGAAGGCTTTTCTGCAGCTCCTCACAGTGACTGCTTAAATGAGCTTCCTGCTGTTGCACTATTTTAAGTGTTATGTCTTGCTTTAAATGAGAGCTGCTTCTGTGAGACACCGGCTCTGGGGATGCATGTGATTAAAAGCAAGCAGAATCCGCTGAGTCACAGACCAACAGTCTGAGAAGTCGACTGTAGAAAGGTGCTCCTTCTTTCCATTTACTAGTGTATCTCGCACACTCTCCACCACTGAGGGCTTTATATATGACATACAAGGCACTTTCTATGAATAGTGTCACATATCCAATGCTTTTGCAGAAAGATTTTGATAAACTATTGATGTATAAACAACAACATAATTGCCAATAACGTGAAATTAACCTAGCATGGAAAGCAAACTGTTTTAAGCACATTAAATATCTGGATTCCCATGAACGACACAAAACATAGTACAATTTGGGATATTTCTATAGGATAGCAGGAAGATGACAAATTAATAATCTCAGTTTTGTTTTTTTTGTTTTGTTTTGTTTAACCTTGAAAGATTAAAACTTTTATTTTACATGTATTTTATAACTAATGAATCATTTAATTGTTTAATTACCAATTTTTGTAATTATGATGATTATTTTAAGTTTATTGCTACAATAAATAAATAAATACAACTCTGCTCTGTTCTGAGTTTTGCAAAGGGCTGCAAGAACTTCAAAACCTCATATAAAATGAATGGAAAGCAAAATAGGTCATATAATATTTAGTTTGACCTCCTGAGCTTGTCGATCGACATTTTCTGAAGGTTAAACACTTTTCACTGACCATTTGTGGAGAAAGGAAAAAAAAAAAGTAAGTTCATTTTGTAAGACTTTCAGACGTTATTTTGTACCCTGTTGGTAAATCTCCAATATATGTGACCCAAAGTGTGCGATTATGATTAAAATGGAAAACAGAAACAGGGAAGGGAAAGTTAGCAAAGCATTCTTTAATCTTAAATTAAACAAAAAAACATTGCAGAATAAAATATGACAGGCTTATTTGCAGTATTTATTTAATACAGTACCTTGAGCACAAAGGACCAGGATCACAATGGTAATGGTGAGCGGCCTCTTTTGATCTTTTGCAAACATTGTAGGGCCACTGGTCACTCTGTCTTCCGGGCCTTTACCTCATTGTAAAGCTGATCAGAAAAGCCTTAGGTTAGATTTCACAATATGCTGCAGTACAGTCTGTATGATTGCTTACAAGCATATGCTGTCTCTTATCAAGCTAATTAGATTCAGTTTTCAACTCTAAACCAAGCAATGCATTATAGTCTTTAATTACTTATTTAACATTTACGAAGTGCAGCACAGTTTTTTTAAGGTTAACAGAAGAATGAAATTCATGCCTACTTCAAACATTCAATATCAAGATCACATATTCATTTTATGTTGCTTGAAAAGGGCTTGTTAAGGGTTATATTTTTATTGACTGTCACACCTTATGCCTTCCTCTCCTTCTGTCAACAATGCCACCACCGTTGCCACACATATACAAGCCATATTCACACGCTTACTCAAAACACACATGAAAAGAAAGCTTTGAAGAGTTAGTGTGGATGCAGAGGGCTGGGTCCTTGCAATGTGAAATATGGAAGAAATCAGGGTTTACGGAGGCCCTTGGAGTCATGAAGAACAGACTACATTTGATCCCGGATCGCTGATCCACTTCTTGGATCAAAGGATCATGACAGTTGGAGTGTGTGTGTGTGTGTGCGTGTTTGTTTATATACCTTAGGCTGGGACACACCACTCTCATGTTGCTTTGGAAAGATCACAAGTAGAAGTATAAGAAGAATAGGTTCAGGTTTTTCATAACCCATAAACCTGATTAAGAGATGACTTTCATGCTTCAGCAATTAATTAATTAGATTCATCATTTTCTTGACATACTAAGTGGCCTTTTAAAACAAAGATTTACAGAGTAACACTGTAGATGACTTTGTTTCCATTTAGAATCTTGAAAACCCCCCAAGCAACTTCCCAGAGGAGGTCAGCGTTCATTGACAGTGTATTTATTGGATGATACTTTTATCATTGTTAAAATTAGCTGTCAATAACAGCTGCAGAGAATAAACAGCTAATTTCCCATTAGCAACGGTTTTTAATTTACTTGTCTAATTCATATTGTGCTGCTCATTACCATCAAACTCTGAAGGTAGAAGTGGACACAGGTTTAAAGGCTCAAAACAATGCATGGGTAATAAAACATGGGGAAAGATGCAAATTAAAGAGTGTTTGTGTTGGTGTGAGAACTGCTTTTCTTTCAATGGGCTCTTGGGGCCGAAAGAATAGCACTAGGTAAATTGGAGGGCCAGCAATGTTTACTCCTGATATGAGCTGTATGGTACCCTTGTAAAGGCTTTTCATTAGCAGCCTCCTAACACATTCCCTCTACTTAGGGACGAAGGTGATGTAGCAAAAACTAAGGAGAGAAAAAGACGGATACGGAGAGAAACGAAAGAGGTTTTATAACCTGTGGGAGCTTCTAGCTGTTTAGCATGTGAAGAGGGAGACGGAAACTCCTTGAGTTTAATTCAAACGCAAATCACACTGTCCACTTTGATTTACAAAAGTACTTGGAGATGGAAATCACCGGCGGTTTATGTAGAGAGTGTTGTACTGCCTGCTCAATATTGTCTCAATGCTGTGCAAATTATTTCGCTATTCAATACTCATCAATTTTTCAAAAGCAATGCTCAGAGATAAGTGACCTCTCACATCTCACAGCATTGCTTCAATATATAATCCAAGAGCGTAGGTTTGGTTTTAGTATTGCTGGGGACATTTTTAAATTAAACTAAACAGATGCATCATGTTTTCGCCTACACAGTGAAATTGCCTTGTTCAGAAAGAGTATTTATATAAGAGGCCCTTTGTTAACATTGAATAAAAGTGTCTATACGATCCACTGGAATTTTATAATTTCATTAAAAACCCAGCTTCTTATTGATCTCTCTTTAGATTTTATTGACAGTAGTCTTTATACTTATTTATAAATAAGGTAATTGTTTAAACACACAGTTTCGCCCAATCCAACACAGTCTCACGAGCAATTCGTACATATTCGTACGAGGTGCCAAATTTGTGCCAATTCGTACTAATTCGT
>JAUCMT010000026.1:21272076-21290132 GCA_032357475.1 Enteromius thamalakanensis
TACGAGTGAGGTCGTACAAATTCGTACGAATTAGCCACCTCGTAAAATATGTACGAATTGCCGTGAGATCAGGTTGCCCAATCTCATGTTAATCTTGAGAACCTGTAGAGTAGTACTGCAACCTTCATATCTCACTTCATAGTTTTATCATATTTATTTCAAAAAGATGAAAAACGCAAGCTCCTGGGGGCATGCCATGTGGGCGGAACTAAAGAGTGATGAGCACTTATAAGCCCAATAAGCCCTTTTCGTAATGCTGTCAACTAACTTCTGCTTTTACCCAAAGCACTGTATCTGTCCTTCTGTTATATTTACACTGGAGACTTCTCAGGGAAAATGCGGGAAAATCGTGACATATAAAGACGAGTGCTAAGATTTAAGACTAATACTGTTAATTTACTTTGAGTTCTTTTGCAAACGTCATTCTACATCCTTGCTTTAGATGGTTGGGAGGCTACCCAGCAGCAATGCTATCAATTTGCTTTCATTTTTGTATGATCACATTTACATCTCCACACAAAATATACTTTAAAACTTTTTATTTGGTATTTCGGTTTATTCTCTGGATACTTTATTTTAGTTGTTGTTAATATTGTAACAGTGCACTGCACACTCTCTTTATATGTATATGCAAATGTAGTTGCTCTGCAATAATAAAAAATACCTATATATATACTGTATATATACTATGGCAAAAAACTACATGGACACAAGTAATTTTTTTAAATGCTAGTGATCTAAAAATAAACCTAGAATTATTCAGTTCAATAATAAAATGGCTTTATATTGAGCAATGCATTAAGCTGTAGTGCTATTTCACTACGTAACGTCCTCAGACGGTTAGGCCATCTAGAGCCTCTAGAGGGCACTCCCTTACTCTCATTCTTATACCAAACTCAATCTCCCAGAATGCACCTCTCCTTCACTACTTTTCCTTTTTTGTTTTCAATCTACCACTTATTAACGCCTGTATAAATAGTCTATTTTATCCACCCAGTGCGAAGTGTTGCGATTGTCACTGCATCCAATCCCGAGTGTTCTCACCTGTGTTTTACCTTCTGTGTATTGACTTTGGACTGTTCTTTGACTTTGTTGTTCTGCCGCCTGCCTTGGATTATTTGCCTGTTTATCTCGACACTGATTGAAGCCCTGCCTGTATATCTTCTCGCCGTTGTTGAACCTCTTCTGTCTGACCATGAATAAATCTTTGCACTTGGATCCGCACTCCTCCGACTCTATCATTACACACTACCTCTACATTTTCATAAATTTCTCAGTTTAATATATATTTACACGTACACCCCTTTTTTGTAAATGATAAGTAAGGAATAATTGACGACAGGCCGTTGAATTATTAGAAAAATAATGCACACCCGAGGTGGTGATGCGGTCATGACGCGAAGCGGAAATAATTGCACACCTCAGAACGTTCGTCAGCCAATCAGATTCAAGCATTCAACGGCCCCGTAGTATAATTGATTATATTTTATTATTCGAAGGCTATATGCGGTGTGATCTTTAATAAAACTGCTGATGTGCGTTTTATATTTATTTGCATATAAATCAGTTTTAATGTGCAGTTTTATATATCACACTTTATTTTAAGACCGTAACCAATTACTCTTATACTGTTGTTACAAAATGTAGTTGACACCATTGTTCTTTACATGCAGCCTCTCTCTATTGTAAACAACATTGGTGTCAGTTTATGAATCACCAAGGGCCAAGAATTCAGCTAAAAATCAATGTTAATGTTCTACTGAAGAAAGTAAGTCACCTACATCTCAAAACACCTGAAGGTGAGTACATTAACATTTTGGGGTGCACTAACAGGTTGCATATTGCATTGTCTCTGGATTTGAAAAAAAAAAAAAAAAGGTATTTTCAAAGTGTACGATTTTGGATAACCCATAACGGTTTCAAATTTGTTAAAAGATTTGAGATGAAAGTAAACACAAACACCTGCAAGCAGACATACCGCGTCATGCACCTACCTCAGGTTCGAACATATTTACACTGACACACACTCAGTAACCTACATGACTGCTGCCCCACAGAGATCAGTACAGTGTTTGATCCACAAAGACAACTTTACCAAAGCCTGAGTCAGCCTGGAAACCCTTAAAATGGGGTCCTGTGGGACACATGTAAAGTCAGTCAACATGCACGCACACACATACACACTCAGTGCCTCCTCCTCAAGCAGAATGGAGACTGTCATTGGCAAGGCATCCTCCCGTGATGGGAACAGGCCCAGATGGTCCCGTCATGGCTGTCAGTGCCTCAGTCTCCAGGAATACACCTGTGACAGCTGGAACATGTGTAGCCAGTCACAGCAGCCCAGCTATGGAGACTAATTATCTCCCACCGCTGATCTACAGCAAAGGGACAAGGTGTTTTTTCATCTGCGTTTCTCATCATGCCAAGGTTGCGCTTATAGAAGCCGGGCAGAGACGTGAATTAATGAATTCTGTCTCCCCGAATGCATTCGCTTACAAAGCTTGAATGAACATTTTGTGTACATACCTGCTGATATGCTGATCTGATAGTTTGTAAACAGTGTAGCACATGATAGGTGGGATTTGCTTACGCTCGTTGTTTGGGATTCGTTCTTCTCTCCGCTGTGCTTTGGGAGGAGGCAGCAGCTCTAAACAATGTTACGATGCTAATCATTGCTTGGTTGCTGCTGTTGTGTTTTTCTTGGTTGCAAAGAGGAAGCTTTGAAGTTGTTATTGAGCTAACTGCCTCTTTTTATAATCCTGCAGTGCAAAAAATAGCATAGAACTATGAATCAGATTTCATTTTTGAGTTACACTAATATAAACAATATGGATAGGAAATGATATCTTTGTTTTTTATTTTGCTGCCTTCAAATTAACACATTAAGTGTTTCAGGGAATTATAATTACAAAATGTATAAACAAGCAGAACTGTTCTTTTAACTGAAGTCATTTATGTATTTAGCAATTTTGCTGTACTATTTTAAAATGAATGCAAAAATGTAGTCATAATGTTGCACTGAACATCTGCCAGCGGGTTAGGGTCATCAGCATTAAACATTCAGCGCATAAACCTGCTACACCATGCATTGCCTGTATAAGTAAGCCCATAATCCAAGCCCAGATGTTAAAGAGTGCATATCTCTGGTCTTATTTTGTGTGCACTGCAATATAGATTAAAACTTCACTTATTTTGCTTGATGGCCTGCTGTGTAGGTTCATATTATGTTGTAAAGAGAACTGTGTTTTACTTAATATCCTATAGTGGCTCAATAAGTAAAGAATAATGCTGGGACATAAAAACGACACATGGTCTTTCACGGTGTACAAACTAAAATATGATGATGCACGCATGCCTTTTACTCTTTTACAGAAAGAGTGGTGGCGCTTTACAGCAAGGTTCAGTTCATTAAAATGAGTTTATCATTAATCAAAAATGAACAAACAATTGGCGGATTTTTTATTTCGATTTGTTCAACATACTAATATATTAGTTTAAGAGTTAACAATATTAAATGTCAACATTTAAATGCATTATGAGCAAATTAATAAACGCTTCAAATAATGTTCATTTTTAATTTATGATACCATAACTAAATGGAATCATTCAAGTGCTACTGAAACAATCTTTTTGTTAGTGCTACACAAGACTAAAAGGTTCTCTTGGTTGCATGTGGCTGTCTTTTAAAACTGAAAGTTTGTAAATACTTGCAAAACTGACTGGAGGAAACGTCAATTGTGGTAATGGTTGTAGTTTATCAACTGTGATGTGGCATTACCTATCGCTCATCATGTGTCTCTCTGGTTCAGTCGTTGTCTCTAATTTAATAGCACTTTTATTCAAGCAGGAAACTGTTCTCTGTAAAATCTTGCAACAACGTTGATGTCTGTCTCAGGGGGTTATGTGAGCCATTTTCTAGATGCTCAAGCAGATAATATTCTGAATGAAAAGAAACTCCATTGACAGTAGAATAATTCTTTGTTTTTGATGCATGCATGCAAAAAAAAAAAAAAAGGATAACTAGCAGGTTATATGCCAAATGTGGAGTAGAACACATCCAGAGGCATTATCTCATTAATCTAAATTCTATTCTATGCAGTGCAGTTAATGTATGCTTTTGATTAATCAGTCAGTTGAGTTTCTAGCTTTCCTTTAATGTTTGTGCATTCATTTTTAGTTCATTAAATATGACTGAGAAATGAAAGGCTATGTAGCCCCTACTACAGTGTTATGATGTGTTATGACCATTATTTTATTTTAGTTAATTCATCTAAAAATGTTGTGAAACATCTAAAAATATATTTTGAGAGAAAAAAGGGAAGAAAAAAAACAACAACTTGGTGTTGTTGTGTTAACGTCCATTTCCACGGATTACAAAAATTTATTTTATATTTTGTATATTTTTAACATTTGAGATGAACATTTTTTTTTTATAACTTCATTTAATGAGAGCAGTTGTTGTAGAACACTAATGAACTCTATCTCAGAATTGAGAGATAAAAAGGTCTACTGCTGTTGTAATTTATGTCTAATTTTTCTCCTCCCCTATCTATTATATTTGGATGGACACGCTGGTCTTAATTTGAAACTAATTAGGGTCCTTAAGTGCCACTTTAGTAAAGTATGTTAATGGAAATATTTATGGAACATGTGCAGGGGAGGTGAGATGTCTGAACACCTTTTGATTAAGATATTGTTAGACCTGTCTAACACAAAACTGGGTGATTCAATAATTGCTAACTCCCAGGATATTTCCTGACTATAGCTGAAAAAAGGACAACAGCTGATTTAGTGTTTGTTATATACTGTAGTACACACTGCCCTACTCCATCGAAAAAACATTGGCAACCTCTACCTTCATATTTAATTGATTTTGGTGGAAAGGACTTAATGTTAACTTTCTTCACAAAGACAGAGAGCTGTCTTTCTGTCAGTATTGGTCTAGAACTTTGTGAAGTGAAATGCTCAGTTCATGTAACATCAATGAAGACCTTCTTGTCCCAACTAAAAATGTCCACAATCACATAAATTACTTTATTTATGACCCTTGCAAATCACCGGCTAAAGTCAAGGTTATTTACTGCCAAAACAAAACCACTCCTTTTCCTTACTGTAAAAAGAAATCTGTAAATTTGCATGAAAAAAACTGGCAGCTGTGGTTGCCGGAGTTTACAACTAAACTAAGGTTTTATAGTTTTAAGTTACATTTACAGTTAAATACTGTAATTTCATTAACTGATATTATGTTAATATACCAACATATTAGAGCACTGAATTCCTTCACACAAGCACCAAACACCATCATGGTGAGACCCTTTAAACTGAAATATGCAATAAATATCAATTTAACAACATTAAATGTAGCATACATCCCCAATAAACATAACTGATAAGAAAGTTATTTCAAAGAAAAACATCAAATTGAAACAAAAGTTAAAAGGCAATGCTACTGCTTAAGAAAAAAATAATTAACCAGTACTAAAGGCACTTACTTAAAAGTATAATATAATGTAATATACTGTATAATTGGTGACTGTTAAATTGCTGGAGCTTTTGTTCATTTAGGAACAAGTTTTTTCATTTAATTTTTTGTTCAAAGTCATTTAGGATAAAATAATGTGCTAAATGATAAGGTAAATGACTGAATATATGTGCTAGGAAGCTAATTTCAGAAATTCACTAATTTGTTCATTCATCAGATAATATTAACCAGTAGTAGTAATATGAACATATCACTTTCTTACTGAACCTATTTGGCTATTCTAGCTGCTTTACTAAAGAATTCCATTATTAAATGTATCACCTATTGAGATGAACCCATTTACTTGACCCGTCACTTTATCACTGTGAATTTAAATGTTTCAAGACATTCTTGGTCAGAGCTAAAACTGGATCCTCAATTAATGGTGAGTTTCTGTCTTTATATGAAGTTCACTGACCTTTCTCTCACACTAACTGTTTTTCTAAAACAAGATCCTTTTATAGCATGCAGTGTGAAGGCTTACTTTTGATGTCTGTATACAGTACATCTGCCAATTTTTGTTTCACACTTGCAGTTGAAATTTATAGTGTAAAGGTCATCTTCATTTCCAAACGACATCTAGCTGAGGTACATATAACATTCAGACATAATTTTAATTAATGCTCATTAAGTGTCCTCATCTCAAATTCCATCCAAAAACTGAGCAGAGCTGCGTAAAACGCCATGGAAGAACATAAGATGTGGGCTTGATCTTAAACCTTCTAAAACCCCTGCAGAAGCTGCGATTAAATGATAATGTCTGGCTACTGAAGATGTCTGCTGAAGAAGAAGAGAATGAAATGAGCTGAGGAAGGCAACAAGATGACCAGTCTTGAGTTACATCTAAAATGGCCTGACATCTAAAAATAGAGTTTGTGGAGTGCCACTAACGGTGAAGATCTCGAAGTTAAAGTGGTAGTTCACCCAAAACTAAAAATGTATGACATTAGGACAAGTTAATGATAGAAATTTATCTTTTGCATGAATTTTCTTTTATATCTGCATAGGATGAGGGCATTAGTTAAGTCACCTTGCGGCTTCACAGTATTAAACAGGTAAGTAACAGAAAAAGTAATGCATATAAATTGAATTCCAATTCGGCAGCACACACATTTAGACATAGTGTTATTATTTAGCTACAGTCAGTTTAGCTTTGATTCAGTTCTGTAAAGTTCAAATATCTACTTTGAAGATAGTAATAAGTCATTATTCTAACTGATTAAGTTTTGATTCAATTTAGCTCAGTAACAATGTTGATGTTACAAAATATGTCAATTCTCTAGTAAACCAATTTGATTCAGATATAATTAAAGCAGAAGACAACTCATCTTATACAGTGAATGCCATAACATATTGTCTTTTAAACCCAAACTAAAGAGGTCAAAGGCAACAGAGTCAATGACTTGTGTATTTGGATACCCGAACACCTCATTTAGAAGGCTAACAGTGTCTTTAATGTTTTTTTAAAAATATGTATTTTTATTGGGCAAGTCCATTTTTTACCGCAAAGGAATTCCTGTAATCGATCAAATATTAAATGAAGACAGAAATGAGCTTTTGATTTTAACAAGGTAGTATCAAGAGCACAATTATTTTAACTCAAATTCTTTTAAGTGTTACAAACACAAGCCTGTGGTGGGACCAAGATACCACTGCTTCCACTCTATTCTGCATGCTTTTGATCGCATAAAAAAATCCTGCTAGCTAATGGGGGTGAAAGAAAAACATCCTCGAGTCATTTTCTGCCACAAATGTCACAGGAGATCAGCTGCTGGCCTGGTGATGTAAGCGAAGCCGTCAGAGTGGTTCTTTTGGCTGGGCTGGGCTCTGCTCTGCGCAGGAGGATTATGGGTAAAAATGAGAAGAGCAAAAAACTGCAAATTAAAGTTGGCATAGCTTTGAAAGAGGCAGCAGTCTGGGGTCAAGGGAGGGCAAGACTGCAGGCCAACAGCTAAACAGCCTCATACCATAGTGGAAGACATCTGGAAGACGGTTTCATTACATATCCACCCGCTTCGCTGATATGTCCTCTCCAGATTGCTCTGATACAAATGCATTTTATTTGCATTTCCCAGGCACTCCCCGAGGTTTACATCAGAATGCAATGATGACAAACTCCCTGTAGAGTCTCGCTGTCATTTCACTTTAACATCTTGTTCGCAGAAAAGTATCATTGCTGCATCTTTAATGTCATAACAAGAAATACCCATTGCAGACATGTCTACTGATACAACTCCTCTGATAGTTCTTTAAAGATGAACCTAAAAACATAAGCAATTATTCATAAATAAAATATGGCATTTGATTTTCGCTATACTGTCACTTTCTGTTTTTAAAAATACTTTATTTCATAAACTGAAATACTACGCTAGTTCTTTTCCAGGCCAATAGTGTGCAATGCGTTTAAAAACGGGGTATTAAGTTTGACCCACAGCGGAAGACTCATATATCAGCCGAATTGAGTAAACATTTGCGAAATAAATAACAGGCATTAAAAAAAAATTGCTGGTTCTTTCATAAATTAAGTAATCAATTATACTGCATTTGGTATTCATGCACTGCTTACTTGTAGTGCTGTTTGAGTAATTGGGTTTCAGGATGGTTTGGGAGACAGGGGCACAGAGAGAGAGAGAGAGAGAGAGAGAGAGAGAGAGAGAGACAGAGAGAGAGAGAGAGAGAGAGAGAGAGAGAGAGAGAGAGAGAGAGAGAGAGAGAGAGAGAGAAATGAAAATGTGTCTGAAATGAGAGCCTAGCTTTGTATATACTGACATTTTCACAATGCCTCATCAATGCGGCTGGTGCTGGATATTTACTTCTGAGATATATCTGTAATCTATTACAATTTCTGCTTTTTATCATTCTGTGCATGTGCGTAACACTTTTTCTACTCACTGGAGGGTTATTTAAGGTGTCAACAGCTGCATGTGTGTGCTGTAGTACAGACAGAATATAAAAGTCAATAGGGTCTAAAATACCTGAGCACAAAGATATCCATTGGGATTTCCATTTATCTTAATGGCTGGTTGCTTACCCAAAAGCATGCAATCAAAAACGTGCCATCTTTTCTCATGAGTGCTCATGAGTGCTAAGCCGTAACAGTCTGTATGCGCTTTGTTGCAAGAAGAAAATGAAAATAAATAAATAAAGGAATAAAGGAATGTGGACTATTTTGATATTTTGAAAGTAAATGAATTTACAGATCTACACACACCGAGTTAATTGTTGCTTAGAATGAAAAAAATGAAAATTACACTAAAGCTAAAAGCTGGCTAATAAATATCAAATATGTCAATTTCATATTTTTAAAAAGTCTCATAATAATCAGGCCTTGGGGAAAAAAATCTGGATCCGTACTTTTTTATATTATTATAACATTTAAAGAAAAGACAGTTTTGCATTGTTACAAAGCATTTCTGTTTCAAATAAATGCATTTCTAACTTTCTGTTCATCCAAGAAAGCACAAAGATATTCAGCATTAAAGCTGTCAACATTGTGCTTATTTTCATAAGCATAAGACTTATAAAGACTTAGGAAATATTAGAAATGAAATATCTCACCCACCCCTAACTTTTGAATGCAATGTAGTGTATGCTGCTTTAAAAATTTTCCACCAGGATATAAGTTGTAATGGCTGCTTTAGAGAAAAGAATGATTTTTTGTATCCTGCTGGTGTGGTTACAGTCTCTACCAGAAGGGGGTATCCGGGCCTTGACCCTTCTTAAAAGCAAGATCAGTCTGTACAGTAGCTCGTAGTCCTGAAAGGGTTGTTGTGTAACAAAAAAAAAAAAAAAAATAGTTGTTGATGTATTAGCCCTGTTCATCTGGGTATTAACTTAAGATTAATATAGCATGATCTCTCTGAGGTTCCAATTAAAATCTTTGAGATTGAAAACAGAGCAACTACTCAGTATAGCTAACCTTCCCCACCCTCAAAGACAAACCTCCTTCTTTCATTAGGCCTGCTCCCTCAGCAGTTAGTTGTGGGAAAGCTGACAACATTTTTCTGCCTCTCCCCAGTCTACGTACTGTGCTGCATGTATATTAAATATTGTATGAAGACCTTAAGTAACTATTGTTGTTCTTTTTTTCATCAACTATTTATGCACGCTAAAGCCTTGGATGAAGGGGCATACTAAAGAAAAAATAAATAAATAAATACAAATAAGCAAGCAGAAAAGAATAAAGACCTCCCAGACTCGCTTGACAGACTCCAGTTGATAGGCTGTATATTTACTGATCTCTAATGCATCCTTCTTCTAAAGTATGTTTTCAACTCCAAAAGTAGACTGTAATAAAAGAGATTGACTTTCCTTATATTTTCCATAAAGTTTCTGTGGACCAAACAGTTTCATTTCAAACAGAAAATAAAGAAGAAGAAAGAAAACAAACTAAAGTCACTGTCAGTTGTTCAAGTTTTCCTGAAAATTAAAGCAATTTAATTCTCTGTTTGATGCATGCGTTTGTACATAATTTTTAATACGTTATATTTTAGAAAGAATTTGTAAAAGTCCAAACCATGCTAAAATAGTAGTCAAAATGTCATAATAAAAAAAACAAAAAGGCAGTTTGAATGTAAAAAATCAAACCATAAGTAGTTAAAACTACTTTTAAAGATCTGATGTTAAAAGTAGATACGGCAGAGGGTTAAAATCTGCATGATTTCTTTTCATCTGTAAATTGCCTGTATCAGTGTTTGATAAACCACCCTATGCATCTGCCTCTCTCTTCTTTTTCTTTTTAATGTCCCTAGACTCTCTAAGGATGTTCCATTTCACTTTATCTGTAAGAAATAACATCACCCATTTACTTGATCCTCTCACTCACACATAGTCTTAATGAAAAAGAAAGAGAAGGCTCCAGAATGATATGCCCATTAGCCTGATAAGGAAGAAAGAAGAGAAAAGGAATAGGGAAGAAAGACATTCCTACAGAGTTTGAGGCAGAGAATAATGACCTTCACTGACAAGAGTAATTCTATCAGAACAGAATCAGCGATGGCAATTAGAGGGTTGTTGTGAGCCCAGATGGGTGTGTGAAGCCTAACCGGGGTCAATTAGCAGAGCTGGACATGTTGAAAGGTTGCACTACTGTGTCTGGCCCAGTCAAATGATACCCCACACCATGTGACCTTGACCTTAGATATCTCTGCCCATCATCTCAACCCAAACTCTTTACAAATATTTTTCAAACTCATTTTTTTTTTCAATCAGTCTTATTTCCTCATATCTTTAAAATCATACTGCACACCTTAATACCTGGTAATATAATGGAACAGTTAAAAAATTAAATCTGTAAATATTCATGTTGTTCCTGTTTTATTCTTTTGCGGAACACTGTTTTATGAAACACTTATTTGAAGAATGTTTTAACGTCTTGTCACTTTGAAAGTCAGTGGGCTCTAAAATAACACTGTATTCCCATTGACTTCTAGTGTCTGGAAAACAAAAACAAATAAACAAAAAATAGCACAAAAAACAAAACCTTTCTATAAGACGTTTTTTTTCAGTGGTTTTGTTAATGGGGCCCAAAACAACACTGGCTTTCCATTGACCTTCCATATGGGAAGCAAAGCAAAGCTTTTTTTTTTTTTTTTCAGGAAAAAAGAAAGACATTTTGATGTGCATTGTACAGTATGTATGTTTTGGTCTTGACCTTAGACTTAAGCATAACTGTGAGTAATAACTAAAATCATAGGAAATGACATTTTAATTACACTGATGTACAAGCACCAAACACTGTTTGTAAGCATATATACCTACTGTATAATCCCATTGGTTAATCAAAAATATGATGCTCCATTTTGCACAAATTCAGCATATGTGTTGATGAATTTTAATACCTTTTACATTTACATTAATGCAATGTCAATGTCAAATGTGCTTTTTTGCAAAGTATTTTTCATAATTCATCAGTGTTTTCCTCTCCTAGATGAAATCACAACCTTCTTTTTGTATTTCAAGAGTTCACGGTTTCCTTGTAATAATAATAAAGCGAATTTGGCGAGCTGTCTGGGGAGCGAGCCGTAAGAAAGGCGAACTCCGAACCCTAGTGGATGGAACCCTAGCGTCTGCAAGAGTTCGGCGTTCGGCTCATTCCCCGTCTGCCTCCCCGGAAAGGCGTGAATTTGGATGCTGGACGAAGGAGAATAGTAGGAAATAGAGTGATGGTAATGTAAGATGACAAGATAAAACTTTTTTTTTTTTTTTTTATCAATGCAGAGATAGTCTCTGTAGTCAAAATGACGAAGATCACTGGAAATCAGGTGTCCCCAACTAAGCAAGCCAGAGGCGGCAGCGGCATGGAACCAAAATCCCATCCATGAGAGAATGGGGAAAAAACTTTGGGAGAACCATGCTTAGTTGGGTCCATTTCTCTTCAGGACGGACACCTGGCACCTAATTTCCAGTTCAATTTTAAACACGTGTAAAGAGTGTAAGAACTTATAGTTAGGGTTAGTGTTAGTGTGTGGAACTGGGTGGCCTGGGAAGCTGGATTGTCCGGCGACCTGCTGGTAGAGATAGAGACATAGATTAGCGGGTTGGAAAAGGCCGGCGAGATTTTTTTGCTTGGATTGCTTTGGTGGATAGCGGATGAATGAGTGAAGAGCGTGCAAGCAATGCCACAAATAGGAAGCAGCGGGCTGGCGTGGAAGCTCATACGGGCTAAGGGTTGAACTCGACCGGTAGCAGGAAGTTGAAAGGCAGGCTGAGGAATCTGGTATTCTCTTCGGCCGTGAGATCCCGAAGAATACACAAAAGCGAGATGCGTGGAAATGAAAGCTGGGAGAATTTATAGTGAAGGGGAGAGATTTGATTTGGCGCGAATGAACAAGGGATGATTAGGTAAACGGGCTGCCAGCCGTGTGTGATTACTCATTCAGTGATCCTCTCGAAACAAAGTTTTTTGCAAAACTTTTACTTTAAACGTTGTGTTATCAGTGAGCCATTACATTTCTCGCTAGGTTTTATCCATATGTTTTAGTCAGCGCAATCTTTCAGCTTACTGCATCAACAGACGCCACAAGGGCCACCACTGGGATGACATCAGACACAAAGCCCTCTTATTCCCAATATCAACCATACAAGCATCTGTGTTTGACAGAGGGATTGTGTTGCATTGCGCTGGGCGTTTTACCCTCTTATCAGCCAGCGATAAGGAATGACACGCACAGTAAAGGTGGATATGGCACTCTGGTACTCATAATAAGGTTGCACGGAGCAATGGTATTGTGAAGCGCTCGGATGAGAGATGTTGGTGGAGAGTAAGGGTAATATAAAGGCCCATGAATCAGACAGGGGTCACGCATCATGTGCCATCTCATTGGCAGGGGCATCATGTCCGTCTTGTATGATGTGAACACTGTTGTTTACCTGCAGCCCATCAAACAGCTAGTGCGAGGAGAGAGGTAAATAACTGGGAAGTAATTGCACACAAGGGAATGTGTGTGTGTGAGAGGGTGTGTGTTTGTGCGCGTGTGTGCATTCTTTCCTGTTTATCTTGATGAGTGACGGTGTGTGATTGTGTGCACAGTTCTGTGCATTTTAGAACTCTTGGGAGGGCAAAGTTAGCACAGGTGTCAAGAAAGTCTTTAATTAGCAAACAAACAAACAAACAAAAACACAGAGCTCCTCTGAAAGCAGAAAACCAGTCTCAAGGAAGAATGAGTTTGAAAGGTGACTATTTTAAACCAAACAAAGATGATTAAAGGAATAAAAAAAAGGATAAGATGCTTGACTTCATTTGACGAGATTATGACTGTCATTTTCTATAAAAGTAACCTCAAAGATAATAGTCAAATATGACAGCCACTTAAGTCTGTGCAGCTTGTTCCTATAAGGTTTTTGTTCATCCATGTAGATGAAAAAAAAAAAAAAGAATCAATACAGACTTTGTAACTTGATTGTGCCTGACTTTCTCTCAATCTCTGGATAAATTCCTTTTTTACTTGGATAATGTATATTTCCGCAATAATGCAGTCATACTACCAGACACTATTTGATAAGCTTCTAACAATAAGAATTTTTTCTGTCTACAGAGCTATGAGACACAACAAAATCAATCGAATATCACAATCAATCAGAAAAAGGTGTGGGCATATAATGCTCATGGTTTCTAGCTGCAGACATTTTTTTGTTTTCAAATTTGCAGTATTTACATAATAAATGTGTACACCATGAATCCATTTTTCAAGTCGTTTTTTTTTGGCTTGTCCTGAATAGCTATAGTACACCTACAATAAGTGTTTATATTCAGACTATTTAGACTGGTTCGTGTAGGTAGCATTGCATAGTAGCAAAGTACGTGCATGATTCGTCATGCATTTTTGTGTATTTCATTTGTTTATTTGAACCCTTTCCAATAATGATTGTATGATGTTGAGCTCCATTTTTTCACACTCAGGACAACTGAGGGACTTATATTTAACTATAACAGAAGGTACAAATACTCACTGATGCTCCAGAAGGAAAAAAATATATTAAAATTTGCATGAAAACTTTTGAACAGAATGGATCTGTGTACATTTATGTGCAGCCTGGGAAGACAATTCAACCGAATGATGTTTATCTTTAAAAAATCGTTACTAGAATCTTTCTAATGAAGATCATGTTGCAAATATGCAGCTGGAGATAAATGATGTTGGCTAAGTTTGGTTGCTGTATTCATGAGCACAAGTGTGAAACTGGCATTTTCATGAAATGCCAAACATACATGTTCCCTCATGTGCTTCATGAATATAAAAATGCAGGTTGAATGCAAGGAGTCCAATGACACCTTGAATGTCTACTTACAGTACTACTCTATTGAGAGTTAAAACTGGTTACTCAACACAGTCTCACTTCAACTCGTCACATTTTAAGGCTTGGTCAGGACCCTTTTGCGGCGTTTTTTGATGCTCAGGGTACCGCTTTTCAGGCACATTTCGACGTGAGGGGTCCTCCGTTATTTTAAATAGGAAACCCTTAGCGTCAATACGCGGTCACAATATTTATTTAGTTTTTATCGTCATAATTAAAATATATATTGGGTAAAAACGTAAAAGATATATTGGATAAATAGAACAACAGTTTTATTTAAAATGGTTTTATTTACACATTTATAAGCATGTAACCCAAACCCTGCTCCTAAACCTACCATCTGTAAGTAAAACGCAAGATATGGAAGGCAGATACAACCACCATGATCATTTGTTTGAAAGACATTAATATTCCAAGTCTTTTGATTCAAACCAATTGATTTGTGAGAGGAATAGACGCGATCGCTGTCTCCATCTTCCGTGTACTTCCTGTCTGTGAGCGATTTCAAAAAACGCGCTTCCTTACGTCATTACGTCATCGTTGGCTGTCATTGGCTCTTGCGGGTCTCGTGATCGATTGCGTCTTGCTGTTGTGAAATATTATTGGCTCTTGTGTATCCCGTGATCCATTGCGTCATTCTAGACGCAAGTGTTTCCTGAATGAGATGACAGCGCGTGAACGGAACGGGATAATTTTTAGTCATTAAAACCTTGTGTTTGACTCTGTTATTCACATAAAGACTTTGTATGGCTTCAGGAGACTTGGAATGTGACACGACTTGTTTGTAACATATTTATTCTGCTTGGTTATGATTATTTTGTGCAATAAACACCTGTACATTTACTGCATTCGCATGTGTGTGTGTTTATATTGTTCAGAGGAGGGTAGGTTTGAGGTAGGAGTGGGGTTTGTTGCTCCAATAAACCTAAAAAATTATATAACACATATATCCATGCAAACCATTATATTAAGTCAAACAACTGAAAACAACGGAGGACCCCTCACGTCAAAATGTGCCTAAAAAGGGGTACCTTGAGGATTGAAAAACGCCGCAAAAGGGTCCTGACCAAGGGTCAAAATGTGACGAGTTGGAGTGAGACTGTGTTGAGTGCAGCCACCGACAGAACCACCAAAGAGGCTTTGGCTCTCACCATAACCTCTAAAGGTCGTGTAGCTACCAGCGAAACTCCTGAGGGTCGACGGGCTTCTGGTGCCAATTCAGGGGCGGCAGCCATCTTGCGCAGCAGCTTAGGGGCGACGGTCATCTTGTTTTAAGGCTCCGCCTATTTTAAGGCCGGAATGCTGCATTTCTCACCTCCCAGCTACTACAGAGAATGCACTCCTAGGGAGTTTCTAACTTTGTGTTTTAAGTTTAATTTATAATTTTTACCCTTAAGTTTTACTTTTAATTTTATGTTTACTTTTGAGGGTACCTTGTTTTAAGTTGACTCCAATTTTAAGTTATTAGTAAGTTTAAATTGTACTCGTTAAAGTTTAGATTTGACTACTGAACCTGAATTGAGTTGTCTTAATACTTGATTCTTTTTAAGCTTGTATATTTTTCTGTTACCTGGTTCCTTGTTGAACCGTAAGCCATCTAGAACTAATGCCAGCTGTAACATTTTTCCGTAACACGAAAAAGTCTCCGTTTACCATCGTACCTACTGTTTCAATGGAGGTGCTCTTAGTTTGTATATCTTTGGCCGTTTTTGTTTGTGCGCGCCCCGCCTCCTAACACCCTACTAGAAGCACAGGATTTCAACAATTTAAATTTAATCAAATAGCATTTATTCAACCAATTACATAATTTACAAAATGTGAAATTCCATTCAGTTCTAATTTGGAGGAATTACATTTTCAACAATTAAAGTTTTACACCTTACCTTGTGCGCTGACTCTGGCCGAGGTATGGCTGCTATCTTAAACTCTGACTCTATCTAAGGCATGGCAGCCATCATGAGAGCTGTCTCTGGCTGAGGCATATGGAGTTCTGACTCTGGCTGAGAGAAACCAACATTAGCCCGATTGGAGGTGTATGAAACGGTCATTTATTGTTTGAAGGAATCATGAAAGGTGGTATCTCAGACTGGTTAGTGGTGGGATGATTCAGCTCCTCCATTACGCCCACAGTGAAGAGGGAGCTGCTTAGCTGTATTGCCAGATTGATATAAGTCTCCAGTGACCAGTGAGGTTCAAGAAGGGCATGCACGAGTGGTTCCGATAGTCCTCCCCGAAAGAAAATCAGGAGACATAACTCACTTATGTCAGACACATGCGCAAGCTCCACAAACTCTATCACATATTCCTCGAGGGGTCACTGTGCCTGACGAAGGCACATAATGCTTGTATATGCCGTACTGTGGTGACTATGTCCCAGGCCGAAGCTGCTGGATCCTGTTGAGTTGAGGTCTTTTGTAATGAAAGGGACAGACAAGTACGGATCCAAGTGCAAGCTTTTATTATTATTGATAAGATTGAGTCCATGGTAATGCCAGTCTAAATGCTTTTTGGTCCAAAGCTTGTCTTAGTGCAACTGGGTATCTAAATTATTGTAGTTAAACTGACCTCAAAGAAATTTTGTATTAGTATTACTTTAATATTATTAAAAAAAAAAATACACACAACCTTTAAAATTACGTTCAAGATATATTGGAAGGGTTTTTTGCTTAGACACTGAGTTATCCACAACTGTGGTTGAATTTTATTTTTGCTTCTAACTCCTCAGATATCTGTGAGCCTTTGAAAGCAGATTTGATTGACAGGGCCAGTTATTTTACCAGTGGTTTTACATCCTTAAACCTGTGATGAAATGTTATATTGTCTAATCAGGTCTGAGGTCATGTTGAAGTGTGACAGAGGTGAGAGATAACAGGCATAAATTTTGTGATTACAGGACTTGTGTTTGTCTGAATGAGTTGTACATTATAGTATATAAAAGATAAACAGTGTTTTGATGTGTTAACATTAAAGCATAGATAAGAGTTTTCATTTTAGTTCATTAGAAAAATAATTATTATACTTTTGTAGTAACTACTTTTGAAGTCTGGTCTCACTGTGACCTTAAAGGATGCATTAACATCTCATATTAAAACTAAGTAAATCTATAGTTGAGTAAAGTTCACCCAAGGCTATAGTGTTATTCTGACTTAGTAGTTCACAACACAACAATAGTTCAATACATGAGTTAGCAAGAGTTAGAATTTTTAATGTGACTCATAATGCTGAACTAGTCATTTAAATGTAAATTTTATGCTTTATTAAAAGTTATACAAAATTATACTATTTAACGTTATTTGAAACTGTTATTTAAGATATTGTTTGGGAATCACTTTGAAGATGCTTTTGTTGTGGTTTTACATTCTTGTTCTCTTTTTCACTGCTGCGACAAATTTGGTTAAAAAAAGATTCATATTCAGTTTCTGCTCAGTTGCATGCTGTGTAATAAGTTAAATGCAGTGTGTTAAACATAAACTTTTGCTTTTATGGCAGAACAGAGAAAAAAGTTCCTGTTTTAAAAGGCTCAGTAAGATCAATGTTTTACCAGAGAGTCACATACATGCTGATGCAAGCACAGCAAACCTATAACTTTCATGATTGTTTTATAGTTTTTGGGTTAGTATCACACAAAGCCCCTCCCTCACACAGCAGCTATAAATGTGTGCGTGCATCAGGTGAGGAGCTCAGAGAGAAGATGGCTGTTGTTGAGTCTCTGCTGCAGTTTCCCAGCACAGGTACATTA
>JAUCMT010000026.1:21322789-21340920 GCA_032357475.1 Enteromius thamalakanensis
TATATATATATTTTTTTTTTTTATGTTATGAAATATTATTATAAAAAATAAAAAATAAAAAAAAATCCTTGTGATGGCAAATCTGAATTGTGGACAGTACTGCTGTCATAAATGATTAATGCCAGGACACACCAAACCGATGTGCAGACGGTGAGCGAAGGTCAGGCTTGTTTGAAGGGTGTGTTCCACTCGTCAGTACTGTCGGAAAGTGAGAACTCTGATTGGATGTTTACGCTTGATTACGTTTCATGTATATCTGCATTTATCTTGAATGCCTTTGTTCCGGTTTCTTTATTAGAATGTTGATTATGTACTCATAACTGCTGAAATAATGCTGGATAACTCATCTCACGCAGATGCAGAATGCATGTGTTTAGCCGTTGGCGTTGTAGTCTGTGCGTTATGTTTGAGCATAGTCTTTTTAATCTGATGCGAGGCAATAACACCGTCTGCTTTCATTGCCCCTAGTTGGTTGGTGTTCTGGCCTTGATATTATGCTGATTTGGTTCTCCGTTTTAATTAACTATTATTGATCCTCAATTATGACTTACAGTTCTGATTATGTGATAAAATTCTATCAGGATTCGTTATTTAACAAAAAGTTCAAAAAAACGTGTATGAAAAGTACAAATTCTGTAATTAATTGCTCAATCTCATCCATTTAGCAAACCCGAAACACCTTAGTTCTTTAATGAACACAGTTCGGATCCATGTGCAACTCCATTTTTGATGAAATCCAAGAGCTTTCTGATCCTCCATAGACTACCATATAAGGACATGATTAAAATACTCCATGTGACATGTGGTGTAAGTTGAACTAATATGTCACAATATAATTGTTTTGATATCTCACTTTCACTCTCTCTCTCTATACACAGTAAGTATTTACAGTATATAATTATAAATAGTACAATAATAGTAAATAATATACATTACCATTTAGAATTTTTGCTACAAATATAGGTGTTTGGCAGTGGCAGCTCTTCACAGCTCAGGAAACAGGAATAACAAAAAAAGAAAATGACTACTTTTCAAGGGCTCTTAAAAGCATGCATTATACATAATGATATCACAAGGTGATAGGGGGAGGGGAGGTAAAAAAACATGGCTGCAGAACTGAACATCCATGAACAAAGATCTCAAATGACATACATACTGAGTAATGATGAACGAGAATGATAATGGATAGCCTTCATTTAAATAGACATCTTTGGCCTTCATACACAAGTACAAGAAGGTCTGGATTACTTCATGTACCTTTTGGTGTAATCTGATGTCAGCAAGAAGCCAAAGACAGTTCAGAAGTGTGCTCAAAGCTATAAAACTAGTGCTGCTTCTGAAAGCAGATAAGATACAGATTGATACTGTAAGAACAGCATGATGTGATGACTAGACACTCTGCGACCAAGCATCAGCAAAGTGTTTTCAACACATTCAGGCACAAACACACACATGCACTTAAAACCTCTTGATATTTCAAAAATATCTAAAGGAAGAACAAAACAAATATATAAAGGAAGTATTATTTTATTACCAAGATATGCACATTCTAACAGACAAACATGCATTAACTCTCTCATACTTCCTTTATCTCACCTGAACATCTTGAGTAGTAGTATTGGGTGCGGTGCAACCTGAAGGCTGCATTATTGAGCATGAATAATTTGTAACCTGTGCTTATAATGATCCAAATAAATGTCAGCGGCTGCTAACCTTCGCTGGTAAATGACTGAGGCCTGTCTGATCAATTAGATCAATGTCCTCAGCTAACCTGAGAGTTATTTGTTGTGGCTTACAGATAAACAGTGACATTTTGCTTCGGCAACAGCTCCTCAGATAATTATCTCTCATTTGATGGCTCCTCTTGTGACTGGTGTCAGCAAGAATATTTGGGGGTTTTGAAGCGCTTTGTAATAGATGGCAAATTTACAGGAGCATTTGTTTATTATTCCTGGTGGTGTTTTCTCTCTAGTCAAGCGGGGATGTTTTTGGTTTATTTTAGAATGCCTCCCCCTTACCATATGGATGTCCCAGAACGCCAAATCTGTTCTAGATGACCATGCATCCATTTTTCCGTGAGTGTATGGATGTTTGTGAGTGTACGCATGTGTATGGATTTATTTCTATCCCTAGCTCTGTTCCAAAACCTAGTGGGCTGCCTTGCTGTGTGCTTCCTACATAGGCAGCTGCCTTCTAATCATTACAGACCATTGTAATTAACTGATTCCATTTATACAAGTGACCCCTGTGATCTATTAAGAATTTATGTGAATGTTGCAATTGCTTAACACTAAGCATTGGGAATACACATAAATACATAATCATTAAGCAATATTATTTTAGGTATAATTAACAGCTTTAGATATTCTACAGCTATAAATGAAATACTGTATACTACTTTTGCTTGTAGATATTACTAGACTTAGTGTGAAGTGAACCTGTGGCAAATTCACTCCAATGGGTATGATTTGGAAAGGCACACACTTAAACCTCTTAATAAAAGTTCTAACAGCTGATAATGCATATGAGAGCAAATACCATGCCCTGAGGTCAAATGGAAATTCCTGAAAAGCTGAAAAACAGGTTTACAGATCTGTGGAAGAGTTCATAAAATATTTTGCTTCCTTATGGGTCACAGAAGCATAGAAAAATAGTAACGCATATAGTGTGTTAACATTAATGGAAGAAGATTGAAAAAAAACAGTACTCTTCCTAGCCTCCTGGCCAAACTGAACAGCCGATGGAGAAGGGCTTTGGTTACTGTGGTGACCAAGAACCTGATGGCCACTCTAGTTATGCTCCATGATATATGTGGAGAAAGCAGAAATCTACAGAAGGACAAACGTCACTGCTAGACTTAATCAATTTTGGCTTTAATCTTCTAATGGGACAGTGACCCTAAGCTCAGAGCAAGAGTGGCTTAAATTTAACTGTCCTGGAACAGCCTGGGATTGAACCCAATCAGATATTTCTGGAGAAACCTAAGTATGTGCATCAGCCAGCTTTCCAAGCTAACAGAGCTTTGAGAGTGTAGAGTTGAGAAGCAGAGTAGCAGATAATTTCCAAATTGCTGACATGACAAAAACAAACTTGGGACTGTAAAGATGCAGCTAAATGTTTAGTTATTTACTTAAATATTTACTGAATACTTATGCAATTGAATCATTTTAGTTTATTTTTATTGAATTAGCACAGATGTTGAAAAAAACTGTTGTAGATTGACAAAATTGTAAGAAAAAGAATGCATATATATATATATATATATATATATAAATAATGTATGTGTATGTGTGTGTGTGTATTGTGTACATTTCAGAAAAAAATATATTTTATTCAAATTTTATTCTATTCCCTCTGTATAGGACACTAGGACTCTGATTTCTAAACTTAAAATGGTATGAATAGACACCAAAAGGCAAAAACAATGTGCTTTTTTATCACCAATCAGTTTTCAGGTTTCACGATGTTTATGCCTCACTTTGTTCAAGGCTATTTCTCATCTATGACATTCTTATTCTTGTCAAGTCTTAAAGGGAGTAATAATTGGCCATAATTGCATAACATCTAATATTTCCACACACACACACACAAAAAAAAAAAAAAAATAATAATAATAATAATAATAATTAATTAATAATGTATGTAATAATCTCTTTTTTTCTGAGATGTTGCTTCATGACAAACAATTTAAACATTATTTAGATATAAATTACAGTTACAAAATACAATTATATTTCTGTAAAGGTGGTAAAATGTTTCACTAAATTCATTTAAATAATCTTTAAAGACCTAGGAGAAGGTGTGGTCTTGGTGAAACGTCTAAACATTTGGTTTCTCTGTAAAGCCCCAAATGTGCTCTGTATAGGACATCCAGGCTTACAATTGTGACATCTGAGATTGCAGAGAAATCAACAAAAATAAAATGTCCACTACACAGGCAAAAACTCTATAGCTGGGTCACAGGAGGATGTATAATAACATTATATGTGTTTTAGATTAAATAATAATAAGTATAATATTAGTTTTTTAGATTTTTTGATTAATTTTATTATTACAACTATTGAAGTCTGCAGTGAAATCTGACAGGCCCAGTCAGATTCACCTGGGCAGCTCACTTTATTCTAAAACAAAACCTATTAAATTTGATTGAATAGAATATGTTTCTAGTTTGTTTTTGTTTTGGATGAGAATTTGACGTTTTTCAATCACTTCCTCCAAAAGCAGAGATGGACAGATCCTCAGAGAGGTTTGCTTGACATTTGGGACCACACACGGGTAAGTTTACTGCATTACTTTATCAAACACCTTAACCCACTGGACTCAAGAGTTCTCCAAGAGGAACAAGCTCTCATTATCCTACAGACATATTTAAGGCCTTGAGAAGGTCCACGCAGCAAACAATGTGGACTTTGGATGGTCAGAGAGAGATGAGCGAAGACAGGCTGCTGCTTGTTTTGTTATACCAAGTGGACTGGCCTTCTCTCTGCCTAAATGAGAGGATGGTGATGAATGTAAGGGGGTGCTACTGTCTCTCTGTGTGTGTGTTTGCTGACGTTGGCACTCTAGAGCAGTGAGTATGTGCTGCCAAACAGTCTGTCTGCATTTAGGGCCAGAAATTGTGAAAGGAAACTCTGCATGGCGCCTCCTGTTGGTGTCATCTGAGCATGATGTGCGTCATCCTCCCTTCCCTTTATCTCCCAGCAGGGTAATTTTTGTTCTTGTTGACTGCCATCAACAAAATCTGATCGATCATGTAGTATTCAGTGAATAAGAGTGAGAACAATGCTGTAGCTTAGAAAGAAGTTTAACAAAAGTGTTGAATTATGAAACAACATCTGCAGTTCTCAGATCAGTTTTTCAATGCAAATCTTTTGAATGAACGTCTTTAAAATACAATGTAACTAATCAAATCCTGTACTCCTGAAATTCTGCACATTCAAAAAGCATGAAATTACATTTATAGAAAGTAATAAAATAAAATAGCCTAGTGTTTTGAGGCAGGTCTTCCTTAGACACAATCACTGATTTTTTAGCTAACTGAATATTCTGAAGGTTTATTACTGTAGTGCAGGGTATAAGTCACTAACATAAACTTTCCTAATGAGCGTGAGTGTGTTGCACAATGATAGCAGATCCTCCTAGAGACTCCAGCCATTGCACACTGCTCTCGATTTCTTCCCCCCATTCACCCCGGTTTCAATTCATTTTGGCAGTGCACCACCATGCCAGCCCTGTGATGTAATGTGGTTATTTCCAGAGTGCTGTGGGTCATGCGTGAAATGCAAGTAGGAAGCCACAGAAGCTTTATCCTCCCAAACCTTAACTGACTCCTCCACTTCCATCTACACAGAGGCTGTTAGGCTGCAAGCCCAGCATTAGGCATCTCCGACGGGGCTCTACCATTTGCATCAGCATCACGGCGAGTTGGGAGAAAAGAGCTTTGCGAGGTGATCCGAAATGACAGTTGGGGAGCCAAATTGATTTTCTATCTCTTTGATTAATTTATCTTCCCCTTGTTGTGCATGGGGAAATTGCTGAATGGCATTCTGTAAGATTAAAACCGCAAACCATACTTTTCATAATCTGACAGATAATTGGCATGGGGGTTGGCTTCTAGATGATTGCCCCATTACGGGATTTCTTTGGAGACACACATGCATATGTGCATGAGAGCAAGCACGTATATACACAAACACAAATATGTCATCAAAAGCCATGCCTTCAATACACATATGTCTATAACTGAATAAGTAGCTCATGCTACATACACAAATGATTAAACTTATATTACAATTATCTGGCAAACAGGTGTTTTAATTGAGTTGGTCCTGATCTAGGAAGAAAGTTTTGACAGCCAAGACTGATTTACTGCGTGTAATGGGATAAGAGAGAAAGAGAGGAAGCTGCAGCTTGGATGTGAGTGGCTGCTTTCAGTAATCCTTGATCAATAGCACAATAAAGAAGTGTGCATTAATATGCGTATATGCCATCTTTTCATGCCGCTGTGCTAACAGAGATGAGAGGAGAGGTGGTATTTCACTAATGGATGAATTGCTCATCTATCTCCCTGAGGGTTGGTGACATTTGGGCAATGCCAGTAACAGACAAAGACAATACCTTTCCATTAATTCTGGACTTCATTATTTGTCTGCGGGAAGACCATTTTATACAAAGGAGGTCCATCTCAGGAAACAAATGAAACTGAGGGGAGCGATTATCAAATAAATACGGTAATTAATCTAGATTGGTGGCAAATAAATAAAGAAATGTAACTGAGAAAGAAAGTAAGAAAGAAAGAACAACCGACTGACAAAACAACTGAAACCAATTGAAAGAAAATAATAATAGTAATACTAGTGAGATATAGACTAAAAAAAATACTGAAAAAGGAAAAATAAAAAAGGAAATCCAACAGAAAGAAGGTTAATAGCTTAAAAGGAAGCAAGAAAGAAAGAAAAAAAACAATGATAGAAAGAAACTTAAAAAGACTGATTGAAAGCAAGACAGAAAGTAGGTAAAGAGAGACAGACCAAGAAAAAAAGACTGACATGAAGAAATGAGAGAAAGACCAAAAGAAAGAAAAGAAAGAACAGAAAAACTATATAAAGTTACAAAGAAAGACAGAAAAAGAAAAGAAAAGAAAAGCAGTTGGTTCTCACGTTTGCAGCCCTGCATCATGTGTGCCTCTAGCCCATAAGGCACAATGCAATATTTAAAAGTCTTCATTCAGTGCCAAGCCTGTTGTGAATTTAAAATGCACTACTACAATAAAAACGTTCCATTTTGTAAACATCAACAAAGACGGCAGCCGGAATGCAATATGTAAGATCACCTTAAATAAGAATGTGATAATCCGTTCCCTCTACAGTGTGTGTATGTATGCTTTCTTAAGCTGTTATTTTAATGTTTAGACATTCAGAACAGGAATATGGCTCCTTTATGCACAATAAATATTGATTCAGTGCTCATAAATAACAAAATGCGGTGCCCAGTCAGAGATCCAGAGAATAAATCCTCGATTGCTGTGTTTTACAGTAGGCTTATATATGCTAAAATCCCTCTTCTGTGCTTATGAACTGATAAGCGCGAGAATTGCCTGAGAATGATTTATATAGCACTGCTAAGCTCACATTTACAGCCCACAAACCAACACTACATACACCACCGGGGACACTGCACCCCACCTGTGGGGCTCAATAAACCAAACATGTTTTTCTTTTTTTTTTTTTTTCTCCAAGGTTATGATGTCACAAATTACACTCATTGCATGTGTTTACATTGTGTGACAGGCTATTTTGTTAGTACCCATCTGTAACCATTTGTTTCCAGCAGGAGTGTCATCAGAAATCCTCTGTTTGTCCATGTCCTCTTCTTGCTGTGGCACAGCCAAACACCCATACTCTACTAGCTCGCCTCCAAACAGCCTCGGGCTAGCAGTGGAGAAGAGCTTAGCTGTTCAAAGGCAAAACAAAGTGAGAGTCAGCCTGGCTGTCGTTAGTTATCCTCCGCGGCTGCCTCGGGTGACTGCCGTACTTCTGAACCCCCTGTAATTTTTACTTGGCCTTCTTTGTCTGGGAGTTTGTCCCGCACGAGGTGAGAGCCAATGAGGCATGTCCACAGTGATGGATTTCCAACCCTGGTTCTAACGGGGCCGATGTCACACATTATATCTAGGCCCGGAGACGCAGACAGGAGTGGGGACAGGGAGATGCTGCACAGGCAGGATTTCTGACACGGGTCTGTAGATGGGTAGTATCAGCCTCAGACGTCACGCCCATGGAACGTTGGCTAAACGTCTGATGCATATGGTACACTTAACTGGAAAGCCTTCAGGAATGTTGAAGTCATCAAATGATTGAAATTTTATCGGATTTCCGTGGGGATGCGAGTGTCGCCTTTACTTTCGGTCCACCGGGAAACAAAGCGCAGATGTGTGATTGCGGGTAAAAAAAAAAACTGTTGTGTTTACATGAGTGGCAATATGCATTTAAGATAAGATTAAAATCAGTTAAACGTTGTATTCTCAAAAGTATGCAATCCAATTTTTCTAGTTGTGTGTCCCCTCCTATCTAATATGGAAGATCAAGTGAAGTACCTAACTGAGAAGGGGATATCAGCTTCATTTGCTGGCAAACATGAAACATGAAACCCAGCTGGAGTGATGCAGTATTGTCTCCGATTCTCCAGAATTGCTTGTGGGTGTTAAGTGGAGAGATATGTTTCAAACAGATGTTTACCAAAAGCGTCTCATCAGGATTTTCTGTACTAAATGACTTGTTGCACGCTGTTCTGTTGTTGTGGGGTCATTTCCATACCTACAAACATGACGCTGAATGAAAAAAACTGTAATTGGTTGTTTGACATGTCAGTCAAACGACCTTATGGGCGGGCCTTGTTTCTTTCCTGCTTTGAACTAATGAAATTAGCCGCACTGCATAACAGCCAATGAGTAGAGTAGAGTAGAGTTCAAAATTATTATTCATGACCCTTCCAAATAATGTAAAAACAGACTATTTTTTAAAAGACAAATCCTAGGGTTGTTAATGGACATTGAAGCAAAACAACAATTTTTATAAATATATATGTTTTCAATTATATTTTCCAATTAATCTTTTCAGTCAAACTTTTGGGTTATTTTGATACAAATACAAATAAGTTACAAAATTACTAAAAAATACTAGGTAACACAATAAAACACAACAAATGTTATGGACTGGACCACTGACAAAATATTATTTTGCTGATTTTTTTTCCTTCAATAATTAAACAAATTAAATAAATGAACAATCATGGAATGATTTTGTTCACCCTTACACTTTCAAAGAGTCAGCATTAATTATTTCCAGGTGTAATTTATTTAGATTTCACATGGGAATTTGCGGTAATTAGACATGGGAATTAATCAATTAATCACAGTCTCACGAGAAATTCGTACATATTCGTATGAGGTGCCAAATTTGTGCCAATTCATACTAATTCGTATGACCTCACTCGTACGCTTTGTCTAAAATCATGTGATGGATAGGTGTAGGGTTGGGGTTATGTTTAGGTCATTTGTACAAATTCATTCGAATTGCCATCTCGTAAAATACATACTACTTAGAATAAATCGTATGAATTCGTACAAGTGAGGTCATACAAATTCGTACGAATTAGCCACCTCGTAAAATACGTACCAATTGCCGTGAGATCAGGTTGGAATTAATAGAAAAAGGATAATAAAAAGCTGATAGGCTACTGTACAATTATTACCATAAGCCAATGAAACTACCGTATGTGTTGTGTGGATTACTAATGTAAATAACAGTTGTAATCTGGGCATTTATCATTATGGATGCTAACTTTTTAAAAATGACAGAACAGACTTTCACTCAAATATATATTATTATAAATATGGAATCGTTCAAACAACCGATGTTTGAAAAATGAACTGAAAAATGATGTTTTTTCTTTCTTTTTCTTCTGTTAAGCATAAAATACATTTTTGAAGAATGTGTGTAACCAAACACTTTCAGGTCACCATTGACTTTCATAGTATTTTTGGTTTACCAAATTCAAAACACAAACTATAACTGTAGAAAAGAACTGTGTAAAATGGTCACTGTAACAAAAGTGTTTTGGTTGCTCAGATTCAAATAAGTGCTCGTCATTCTGACAGAACACAAGAAGCTGAAGGTCAAGACTGAATACTGCCTGAATACTAGTCTAGACAGTTGCTTCTTAGGATAGAAAGGATCTTCTCTTCCTTTGATGTGAAGGTACAGACTTCCCTGCACATCTTGTATTTTTCTCACTAAACTGCAGCAGCCTTGATACTTTCCTTGCCTATTTCACAATCCTGGAAAGACGGTGGGTAAACTCTGCCAGCACCTAACCTAAACTACCTCCAGAAGCTTTTTTTTTTTCCCAAACATCTTTGCATTTTGTACAATAGGGTCTCTTCAATAACAAGCTCATCTGTTCTTTATCCACATTCTAAGAAGAATCAAAAACAAAATTTTCCACTGACGCATGTGTTAATGGATTGAGAGAAAATGTGATGACATGAAATTGGCCTCCAGACTGTTAATGCTTTCTTACTATTTTATAGTATGTAAGAGACTATTAGTTTAATTGTGCAATGTCTGTAAGCTATTTTTTTCTTGTTTTACTTTGCTACATATTCAACAGTTAATTTCCCCCCTTTCCTTATAAACAATAAAGCTTGAAGTTCTACTAAGTTCTACTGGCAATCTACTAAAATAAACAAAAAACATTTTAAAATAATAACACAAGTTACTGGCAAAATGTAACTTTTTCTTTTCCATGGCTTGGTCAATTTCCTCAGTGTTTCTTACAATCTTTCTCAACCTTCCCCATGAGCAATTCTCAAGAGTCTCAGTTATTCCAACAAGGCAGGCAGGCCTTCTGATTGGTCAACCAGAACCATTTGACAGCAATCACCTGTTTTCCAGCTGCCCAAATTACCTAGAAGCCCATTGGGTCCTTCATTACCCACAAACCTTAAAGCCTCCGGAGGCCACAATTCTCCTTTCTTATGATGCAAGTCCTGAGTATCCCAGAAAAAACTAAAATAAATAAATAAACAAATAAAAAAATATATATAAATAAATCCACTTTCTTTCTTTTCTTTTTTTTTCCCTTATAAGTAAATATTTGCACCATGACCCTTCTAGACCTTAAGAAGTTGTTGTGATTTTTGGTTAAGGAAAGCTACACAGCTGAGAACAGAGAGACAGCAAAAAAGAGAGAAAGACAAAGAAATAGAGACATCATCATGCCATCATTATCCTGAGTTAAAAGGCCAAAAACATTTGGTGCTTTCCGGTGGCAAAGAGCTGATTAGTGGCAGGTAGCCCATTGTGAGGGAAATCACTTCACAGCTGTAAAGCAAGTGATTTCATAGACTTTCTTCAAGATTACACAGCTAGGGCCTAATCAGCTGATCCTTAATCACAGGCATTGTGCACTCCCAGTCTCCAGCACCCCGCCAGCCGGATACCAATGTTTCGCTGCAATTGTGAGAGCTTCACACAAGTAATCGCCTTAAAACAACTCTTACTGATCTGCCATACAGCCGTCAGATCCTCATGGTGGGTATGAGTATAAGAACAAGAAAAACAGCACAATATAGGGATCTATCATTAAACTGGATCGTGATTATAACATTTGCATTTGATGGAGTCCGTCTATACAACATAAAAAGGGACATATGAAACTAAACAGCATAACCAAACAAGCCAATTAAAGATGTGTAAGACACGTCTTGTTCCATTTACTTGTGGTTACAGAAATAGTTTATATCTTGACCATCAAACAATTTGTAAATTGTTTGTCCTATATTGTTATGAAGTAGACAAATGTACTCCAACAATTAAATAATATTAACACAAAAGTTTAGGTAACACAAGGGAGCACCTTAATATAACAAATCATAAGGTGCCCGGAGTCTCCTCTCTCGATTCACTAATTAATAAATATTCATAAATAAATATTTTTTGATTATAATCTTTTCCTTGGTTGATGGTGTGTTTAATTTAAATTCAATTTAAAAAATTGAATTTAAATTTTGAGTTGGCGTTATATTAAATAAACACATACGTAACATTTCTCCCCACCAAAGGAAGAGACAATTTTACTTTGTCTCGTCATTTTTTTTTTTTTTTTTCTCTCTAAGTAGGATTTTCAGGAGCAGCTCTGGACAGCGCGTCGCCTAGTACCATCTCCGAGCCACGTTTATGAACAATCTCAAGGTTATATCCTGCATACCAGTGCATCAAACGTTGATTCAGGTTCTGCATTCGGGACAGGAACACCAAAGGGGTTGTGATCTGTATACACTCGTACAGGAAAAGGGTTAGCACTCAAATAGACATCAAAATGTCGCAGAGCTAATAGTAAGGCTAACGCTTCTTTTTCAGTTGTACTGTATCGCCTTTGACTGTCATTAAATTTATTTTAAAAGTAACAAACTGGTAATTCCAGATTAGCTTCTGATTTCTGTAATAACACAGCTCTCGCAGCGACCCCACTTGCATCCATTTCAAGCAAGAAGGCTCTAGAGAAATCTGGTGCGGCCAAAATTGGGGCTTTACACAGGAGGTCCTTAGCTCCAATGAAAGCATGTTCACACTCTAATGACCAGACAAATTTTCGAGAAGATTTTAAAAGATCTGTCAATGGCGCAAAATTACGACAAAATCCCCGGTAATAACCCGTCATTCCCAAGAAACGGCGCAACTCCCGACGATGAGAAGGTCGAGGGAACTCGGTTATGGCAATTATTTTTGCATTCACTGGTTTCACTCGTCCTTGACCTACTTGTTTTCCAAGATAGGTAATTGTAGCCTTGGCAAACTCACATTTCACCAAATTCACAGTTAAAAAAGCCTTAGCTAGGCGGGAAAACACTGTAGCCTAGTTAAAGAATTCCAATGTTACTCCCATGTAGGAGAAAATATGACAATATCATCCAAGTATGCTTCACAATCTGGTACATCCTGCAACACTAAACGCATCAAGCGTTGGAAGGTTGCTGGGGCGTTTCGCAACGCCATGACGGAGTATTGACCAAAGAAGTCAGGTGTTACAAAAGCAGAGATTTCGGCAGCTCATGGTGTTAATGGAACCTGCCAATACCCTTTTAAAAGATCAATTTTTGTTACAAACTTCGCCGGACCAACCCTATCAATGCAATCATCAATCCTTGGAAGTGGAAAGGAATCGGATTTCATTATAGCATTGACTTTTCTGTAGTCCGTACAAAAACAGATGATCCGTCAGATTTGGGTACCAGCACACACGGCAAACTCCAAGCACTTTGGCTGGATACAGCTATCCCATTCTGTAACATAACCTTGATTTCAGATTTCATGAATTCTCTTTTTACAGGGTTTACCCGATAAGGATGTTGCATAATCGTCTTGTGCATAATCGTCTTGTGTCGGGCTAAATTAAATACTTGCTTCAAACGCTTGCGAAAAGTATCCACATATCCACAGAAACGGACTGCGTCATAGGTTTAGTGTCCAACAGTTGTTCACCTAAGAGTTTTAACGGTCCACGAAGAATATGTCCAAAGACCAGCTCTGGGGGACTAAACCCAAGAGAATCTTGCACCGACTCCCTAATAGCCAACATAAGCAAAGGAAGACTTTCTGCCCAGTCTCGACCAGACTCCAAACAATGTATTTTTGTCATTGTTTTAAGCGTTTGGTGAAATCTTTCTAACGCTCCTTGTGACTGAGGATGGAAAGCCCTGGAAGTCACAAGTTTCACTATAAGATTGTACAACACTTGTTTAAACAGTTTTGACGTGAAATTAGTTCCTCAATCTGTTTGTATTACACGCGGCAATCCAAAGAGAGAACAGAACTTTATAAGCTCTTTCAAAACTGTTTTGGCCTTAATAGTGCGTAAGGGTATAGCTTCAGGAAAGCATCTTGCCGCACACATAAAGGAAAGAATGTACTGGTATCCTTCTCGTGATTTGGGCAACGGACCCACGCAATCCAAAATTAACCTTTCGAACGGTTCCCCCATGACTGGAATAGGGTACAAAGGAACAGGTCACGCCCTGATTAGGTTTACCTACTAGTTGACATTCACGGCACAAACGACAATAATTCGCAACACTAGTTCGTAGGCCAGGCCAATAAAAATATTGAGACATGCGTTGGAAAGTTTTATTTACTCCCAAATGACCTCCCATTACATGATCATGAGCTAACTTTAAAACTGAGGCTCGAATTACAGAAGGTAATACGATCTGATGTCAAGTGGCCAAATTAGCCTTTTCATTTACCACCGAATTCCACTTGCGCATCAGAACATCATCATCCCAATAATAACCCACTCTGACTCCTTCCAACTTACTTTTGTCAGACACTGCTACATCTATACTAGTAGATAATGAGGAGTCTGTTTTCTGAGCAGCCGCAAGTTCTCCTCAACCTAACTTTTTTAGTGGGACTTCCACAGCAGTATCACTAGCCACCTTCACAGCACTATCCACTGACAGCGCCAGTTCGATAGGATCTGAACGTGCAAGAAAAGTGTCAGACAAATCTATTAGATCACCATAATAAAGCGTTTGAGAGCGAGTCACAGCGCAAACAGGAAACACACCGGGAAACTGCAGAGATATTTGTGAGTCACACATCGGAATCGTAGACACAATTGGAGGAGGAAAAACTTTACCTCCCGCTAAATCATTAACAAGGATGATATCAACCTCATCCACAGGAAGTTTTTCACAAACTCCCACATTCACCATACCCATGACCAAGTCCGAGTTTAAATACACAGAACGAATTGGGAGTTTCACACAACCCAACTCTATACCACAAACAAGAACATCAGTTCCTGTATACGTCTCCGCCGAGAGAGGCAGAACTCCCTTCCTAACAAGGGATTGCCCCAAGCCAGTATCCCGCAACAGAGATATTGTTCCTCTCGTCATAAACAGCTTAAAACCGGGCAACTCCACTTTGGATTCCATTTTCTCTTCCTTCGGTATTACTACTACATGTGCTATCTATTTAATTTTGGAAGCATTTTTCTCTACTCTAGAGTTTTATTTGGCATGGCTCTTACATTTTGCTGCGAACGTGTTACAAAAATAATTTTATGTATTAATACGTATTCATCAGCCATAACCGCTGCATCTGCCAAAGACATGACCTTCTGCTAATTCAGATGTACCACCAAACTTTCGGGAAGACAGTTCTTAAAATCTTCAAGCAGAATTAACTCCTGCAAACCCTCAAAAGTATTCACTTTAGATGCAACACACCACTTTTCTAACATGTTCCTCTTGTCTCTTGCAAATTCGAAAAAAAAAAAGTTTGTTTATCAGATTTACTATAACCTCAAAATTTCTGCCTGTAGGCTTCAGGGACAAGTTCATACGCCCTGCACCTTTCACCAAGTCGTAGTTCAGAGAATCCTCGATAGGCAACGCGGCACAAACTTCCTGATCCTTACCGACTAAATTACATGAGTGCCCACATATCCCTAGGCCAACTTAATTTCACAGCTACACGCTCAAAAGCGGTGAAATAAACATCAACCTCCATTTCTCTAAACGGTGGGACTAAACGAATATACCGGCTGGGATCAAATTGATCAGCGTGAGCAACACCAGCAGTTCGAACATTCTGAGCATCCTCATCACGCTCTTCCTGCTTCGTAACACGGAGCAACTCAAGCTCTCTTAAACGCAGTAAATGATTTTTGTGCTCTTGTTGTTTAATCTGGAGTTCTAACTCTTCTAACTTCAATGCAACCATAGGATCACTTTCCCGTTCAGGGGAGACGGATTTCAACCTTTCACTTGGTTCTTCCATCTCCTCAACCTCCCTATCAACCGATAGTCCCTCTGGTAAAACGCCAATAGCTATCATTTAAGAAATAAGCTCAGATTTAATCGCTTGTTTTTTTTTACTTGGTACAAACGGGATTTCTAAAACATCGGCCAACATACCCCCGCTGACGTCGCCAACTCCAAACACCTGTGCGCACTCTAACGAGTGCAACTAGGAGAGACCAAGAGAGAGAGAGACTGTACAACAACACAATAAACATATACACCAACCACAACTCAGAAATAACAATAACAATAATACATATTAAATAAACACATACGTAACATTTATATATATCTAAGATAAAGATTTAGATATACATATGTAAAGATACAGATTTAGATAGATAGGATGGATTCTGATTTCCAATGGTATAATGAAGAAACACTATCTAGATCTTGGCCACCCAAAAAATATCTTAATGTGTTCAAATGATGATGGAATTTTCATTTTTGGTGAACTATCCCTTTAAGATAAGATTAATGTGGTCTTTGTGTACTTCATGACTGCAGCACAGTGCTAGTGTAGTCAACATGATCAAAGACTTCAAGCAAAGAAAAGTTCAAAAAAAGAAAAAGCTATGCTTTTTTTTCTCTTTTTGTTTTGTTTTGAGGCAGCACTGCAAAACATTTGATGGAGAATATATGGTCATACAAAGCTCATTCTCTTCACAGCCTTTAAATGTTTACCATTTACTCATTTCAAACCCGTTTACAGTATATCACACAAATAAAAAAACTATGCACGAAAAACAGTTTTTAGTCCAGTTTTGTTTTAGACCCCACTAGCATTCATGGTACGGATAAAAACACATTTTCCACATATAAAAGGAAAACAATCATAAGGCATGCAGGTTTGAAAATACATGAGTAAATTCTCTTTTTTTTTTTTCATTTTTAAGGATTTTTATTAAAGAAACAAAACACACAAAATAAACAAGTGTTGCCTTCAACCTGCAGTTTAGGCATAATTGCTCTTGGCACTGTTAATGTTTCATGATTTAATAGCTGTCACACAACATTCCCCATCATTTTGCTGAAAAGCGGGTGCCACGTTGAGAGAAATCGCTGCATAGCTGTATGTAGTCGAAAAACAGTAAACAGCATGAAGTATTTCAGGATTTATTTGCAAAAATCCACTGGTTACCTGATTTTGATTTCCTTTTCTGTAAAGTGTAGGCCAATAATAACTGGCAGAGACACACATCTTTTTTTTTTGTAAAACTGAGGCAAAAGTAAAGAGCAAATCTTTTTGCCCTTATAACATTTGAGCACAGGGTGTTTACCCCACATGAGCGACATTATTAATTGGCGAGTCCAACTTTTGTTCAAAGAACCATTCATGCACTGCAAAAAAATAGTGTTGCTGTTAAAATGCTCTCCCGCTCACACACATACAGAGCTGGTAATGAGGCGCAGGTTGCCACAAAGGACAAGCTCTCTGTGAGCAGGTTAATTATGTTATTACTGGCGTGTTGATGAGATTGTTTGATGAAATATGAATGTAATATGAGACGTGGCCAGGGGCTTTATTGAAACCAATCCCGGAAGGAGAGGGGCCCAAATCAGTGCAATGCATGCACACTTCTAAACACACACACCTACACAGACCTCAGATCATACATGTAAAGGAATGTGTGTGGTTCTTACTTATGAGTAATGCGTTCAGATTGTCGAAGCGCTGGTGGCGGGGTTAGACGGAGAGAAAGAGATGCAGCGATAGAGAAAGAGAGAAAGTGGTAAACAGAGAGGCAGAGAAAGATATAGTCACCCTCTTACCGAATGTTATTTCTATGCAAATGACAAACAAGGAATTAAGGCCGAGGAGAATGGAGACGGTGACTACAGCCACGAATTGTTGCTGTGGCAACGGAGATCTTATAACATCAAGCTTTAGTGTAAACCATCAGAAACACACTGTAGAGCGAAAAAAAAAAAAATGAATCGGAATGATGACAGGGAAGAGAAAGTTATTAAGACATAATTGGAAAAGAACCTGACACAGAAGAGCAGAGTAGCGTTATTGTAAGCAAGAATGGTAGGGCTGATGTTGATCCTGGTTTGTTTGTTTACATACGCGAGCACATTTTGTCAACAAACCTAGCATGCCAGAATAAATCCGGGACATCTATGGGAGTGTTGCTGTAAGAAACATCCAGTTCAGTATTCCCTTGAGGATTCATTAAAATGTTAGTTTCAAAGGCATGTATCTGTAATATATTCTTTTTATGACAAAATGTCAAATATTTTTATGTGCTGATTATCAGTTGTTATTTTTAGTTTAAACATGTATTGATTACCACATGTCTTTGAATCCATGATGTTGCAGACTAAAAATAATTTTTATCAAATGTGTTTTTTGAATGAGACTTTGGATATGTGCCTCAAAAATATGAAATGGATGAAGAATAGACAATATTGCAAAAATAAGTCAAAATAATGTCAGCTTCCATTTAAGTAAAAATAAAATCATTAATACATTAAACATTAATAAAACTATTAACGTCACTAAATAAAATTATGTTTCATTAACTTCATTAATCTCCAAACATTTCATGCAGTTTTAATTATAGATTTTATAATTTCATACTTAATTATTGTGCATATCTTTTTTTAATACAAATTCTGAATCACCATCAATAAATTTTAAACAAATTCTACATAATAAATAATATTCATATTTTTTAAAAGTCTACTAATCACTGTCATTGTATTAAATATATATATATATATATATATACAGTATATATATATATACAGTATATAT
>JAUCMT010000026.1:21349718-21352218 GCA_032357475.1 Enteromius thamalakanensis
AGTTTAAAAATCTGGGGTTTATTTAATTTAACTATTTTTATTGAGCATGAACGTGTTAAATTAAAAAGCAAAGGTAACTCTTTTAGAATGTAGCAAAATATTAATATTTCATATAAATGCTGTTCTTTTGAACATCATCAATGAATGCTGAAAAAAGGGACAATTTCCTCAAAAAATATTGTCAATTGGTGTGCAAGAACACATTTCTCCTTATAATAGATGTTGAAAACCGTCGTACTGCTTTATATTTATATTTTTGTATTCATTAAAACTGGTTTCAACTCCAGTTTAGATAATGACTACAGTAAAAACAGTAATAAATGTTATATAATCAGCATATCAGTGTGATTTCCGAAGGATGGTGTGACAATGGATACTGGGATAATGATGCTGGAAATGTATTAAAGGAATAAATGGCATTTTATAATTTATTACAGTGGAAAACAGTGGAACTGTCACTCAAAAAACATGTCACCCCCAATTATTCCCACAGAGAGGGTAAATAATCGTAAGAGCACCGACAGCTACATCGTAAAGTGGTACTATGACGTCACGTGCGAGCATGACACAGTAGCGGGACGAAATTAAGCGTCCTCCCGCGTCAGGTGCGACGGCGCTGGCGCTGGATTTCAAAACAACCGGCCGCATGCTGCCCTGTCATTAGCCGCGCTCCAGCTTTGGCTACGTGCTCCAAAACACCAGTCAGACTGACACACGCTCATGCAAATGAGGGTGAATAGTAAGTAAGACACTCCGGTGTAAAACTCAGTGGTGTTTTAATTTGAGTTTACGGAATATGCTGATCAATTTATTAATAAATTATCTTATCCGCTCGAAATCAATTAACTTAGCAAGATGACGGGCTAACTAAGTTTTGTTGTGCTCATGTGGGAGACAAAAAAAGTGTTCACTTTCCTAGTACACCCTCAATAAAAGTGCAATAATTCAACAAAAACGCATGATTTGGTGATATAAATATTTAAAACACTATCCGGAGTGTGTCCGGATTTAATACGCTAACAGGCTAACGTTAGCAAATACACAATTGAACGGTAAACATAACTTTTTTGTGGTTATTCAAAACGCCTTTGCTTTCGTACAATGGGATGACGCGCCTTTTAAGTTCAGTGATTAATTATAAAGCCCCTTTCATGCTAAAAAATACCCCACAGGTGCAATTTGATCATAATAAACGTCCGCCGCGCGCAAGCTAACTGCTAACCCCGCGGCCTTTGCCAGCACAGAGGAGCACCAGGATCCATTTTGAGCGTTTAGCGCAACAAAAGAGCGATCGTGTGAGTCGGACCCCGCGCTCGTCGCGATTCACGGATCGGTCGCTCGCGGGGTCGCCGAGGCGTCCCGTACCTGCGTTGCTGCCGTGGCTGCTCTCCGTGCAGAAACTGGCATCGTCTTCCTCCAGCTCGTCCAGCTCCTCCAGGTAGTCGGACTCGTCGTTGGCCTCCTCCTCCTCTTCTTCTTCCTCCTCTTCGTCCGACACAGGCTCCTCAATGTACTCTTCCTCGTCCGATCTCAAACTGACCGCGTCTTCGTCCTCATCCTCGTCGCTCTCGTGGTCGTCGTAAACCACCCCGCTCGCGGTGCTCCGCCGCCCCCTGCCTCTGGCCGTCCCCCTGCCTCTTCCTCTGCCCCGCGACGCCGCGGATCTCACTTTCCTCCGGCCGCGTGTTGAAGAATGATGGCTCCCTCGTTTAGGGGTGACATAATCCTCATCGGAGGTCCCTCTGGGCTTCGCCTTCAAGGTCCGACGGGGTCTCAGACCGCGCACCGGCCCCGCTGTGGGCTCCTGCGTTAGCTGGGCTTTGGGCGGCCTGCCTCGTCTCCCCCTCATTATGGATAAAAACCTATTCTCCTCAGTTTCGCGTATTGCCTGCACTTTAGACGCACCGAACCCGGAATTTCGGGCACCACCTCAAAGTCGATCCCGCGCGGGTGAGGATGCACTAGTCCCGCGGAGCCCCGGTCTCGGTTAACGCGAGAAAGCTCAAGACGAAGGGCCGGCGCGCCGCTCGAGCTCGCTCGCAGCCGCCATGTTCTTTCCTCCTCTCTGTCCGCCGACAACAGACAGCAGGCCTGTGCGGGAGTCACGTGACCTGCGCTCTGACTCGCCGCGCGGCTCAGCGCGATGTTTGTTGCGTTTCGCGTTTGTCAACACGCTTCCTGAGCGCTTGCAACTGTCTTTAGGCTCTAGACTCGTGGAAATGCGCTTCTGAGCAAGGGTTTAGTCTTGTTTCGGAGCAGCGGCTCTTGTCATCTGTTCTCCATTTTCCTCGGCGTGTTAACTCAATTGAGATGGAGGCTTGACAGAAACAGACACACGGCGAGTAAATACAAACGTGCAGTTCTTATTGGTATTACACTACATGCATTTTCCCATAAATGACTGTTTGCGTGTGCGCATGAAGAAAGTAGGTTGCCTATTTTGATCTTTTCTTTCTTTCTGTTTATTCCTTATTTCCTTCTTACTCTCTTTGTTTTTCTT
>JAUCMT010000026.1:21357218-21366686 GCA_032357475.1 Enteromius thamalakanensis
TCCGATCTCTCTGAAGTTCCAGTTACTTCTCTTGTGCTTTTTTTCTCGTTCCTGTCTTTTCTCCATCTCCCACTTGAGTGTAGGGCAGTCCTCAGAGTATTAAACAAACATTACCAGAGAATGGACTTCAGAAGTTGAGAGGTTGATAGCAGAGGTGATAGAGGAGATGGGGAGAGAGCAGAATGACAAGTGGGCAGGAGTCAAACCAGGCAAAAGAATGTAACTCTAAGCCAATTTTGAAGGAGAGGTTATAAATATCCTTCTCGCTCGTCTCTCTCGAAGCTGTTCACTGATTGGCGAAAAAATGGAATCAGATATTTGGAAAAGCAATTTTTCTCAGACAATTACCCATGGATTGGATAAGTCCTGTTGAATGGAATGACACATGATTGCTCACTTCTCAAACACACAGTAGAGGGAGAACATAACCTGTGTCCAATCTCTACAAGAATCAGTACCCACTGTCCTTTTATACTGTGTGTGTATATATATATATATATATATCAACAGTACTGTGCAACACACACACACGCACACACACAAGAAGCATATTGATATTTTATGAGACTGAGAAATATGTTTGGTTTTTCTTCATCAAGGCAGCTCAGTTAATGCATGTGCTTGCTAAATTCCACCAATGGTGCACTACATTTAACTTAATGAGATATTGATTACATGGACCAGATGTGCTTGTGGAGAAATTTAGATATTTAACTTTTAAATTATAAAAACACTTCGGTAAGTGTATTTGCGCCTGTCTGCAGACTGAAGAAAATGAATTCTGCTAAGTCATAGTCTGGGGTTGCGATTATGGTCAACAGTGATGGATTAGTAAATGTTGCGCAATGAAAACAGATTTTGATTCAGCATGCTGTAACTTCTGGGCCATGACTGATGACTGAAAAAACTTCTCTTCTGACTCCACACTTCTACTTTTGCACCTCTGCAGTCTTCTTGTAAAACTGGCAAAGAAAGTATTTGTATGCCAGCGTACATTATGAGAAGGGTTGTTTGCACAATGCATGCCAGAATAGACGTCTTTCTTCTCTCGCCTTCAAAGAAGTGTCTGTTCTCAGCTAGCTGGAAAGCCTAATCATCAGAAGTGACTTAAAAAATCAAACTGAATTGAAAAAAAAGAAGCATGCTTAACATTGTTTTACTCCATATCACAAAATTTCAGATTTCACATAGAGAAAAAAAAAAAAATGGGATAGACAGATGAACTCCTAATTAAATGAAATCCTAATACTTCACAGAAAGTCTTTTGATGTAGACCAAAGTATTATAGGTACATTTAGTCAAGGCAAAATAAGAGAACACTATCTGAACAACTAATGTTGTACTAAAACCTTAATATTTATCCTCACTAAGTGAACAGTAAAGGCAGTTAGGATATAAGCAAGTTCACATTTTGCATGCTAATCATTGGCAGAGTTCTTAAATGTTCCTTAACTGAAAAAGCTTTAAGCCTGCTATCAGCACCCACCCAATCCAATTGCAGTCAGGCAAGTGACAGTTTAGCAACCCTATTTGACTCGCAGATGCTTACCTATGGCAAATAACGAAAGAAGGGAAGCTCCTGAAAAATTAAATTCCTGGAATGACCCGGCAGAAAGATTTAAAGCTGTCAACGTGCTTTGATGTGGAAGGCTAATGCTGGACGGTCAGGTACGGTAAGAAGAATTCAGATAAGCATTCACTTCTTTCAAAGCTCCAGCCAACACTCATCATCTGCTGGTAGAGCCAACGATATCAGAGAAACAGGCTCTTCAAAAGTCCATCAAGTTAGGAATGCTATTTACAATCTGATAAGAAGATAAACAGACCTAACTAAAAATACCAAACCAGTAAAACATGACTCATACAGTTTTAGTGGTAAAAGCATTTGGCTACAAAACTCGCATGAAGTTGCGTGTTGCTGCATATGCTTTCAACTAAAGTCTATTATCAGAGTGTCTCATCTTCAGATTCTTACCTGGTTTGATTTCCTTATCATAAATTGCAAATTGTACTTTCATTTCTGCACCTCTGCAGGTTACAGATACGATCATGGCATGTTTTCATACTTTCGTTAAGAGATTTTCTTAAGATTTGTCTGGATAACTTTCTATTTTGCCTCCAAAATCCCACTGAAGTTTTTGCTGTACAGCAAGCTTAACCTTACTCCCATCTACAAGATTGATATTGATGACTTTCTTATTTGCATTTATTGATCTTTAGGGTTAATGAGGTTCAAGTATCTAAAGAAGAAAGGTGATGATGTTTTTTTAAACTATGTTTGGATTTGACTTGTTGGATACAATAAGGTGAACCTGTAGAGGCATGCAATCTGCAAAATGTACACACTTAAGTCAATCACCTGAGCTAATCAAGAATGTAAATAAAATAGGTAAATCATTTAAAGAAGCATAACAAAATGTTGATATCCTCATAGCTGCGAAATTGACTATTAACTATGCTATGACCAAACCTTGACCTCTTGGCTGAACCATATCTTTCAGCACTCAATATATGTAACTTAATGGTCTATTAAATGTTTTAATTCTTTAATTCTTCACTCTTCCAAAATCAGACACCTTTCCATTCAATTTCTGAAATTGTGAAAGCCCTACACTCCATTCGGTTTTCTGGGTCACCATCAAAGTAAACACCCAAAACACCTTTTAATCTGACCTGCAATCAGTCTCTAATCAGTATGCTGCAAAGGAGAGACGCAACAAAGAAGCAGCAGCAGAAGAAAAAGAAACATCTTTGAGGCAAGTTATAATGAAAGCAATTTTCTGGAACAGAGAGTAGAATCCCATAATTGATTTCTGATGAAAATGGAATTGAAAGTTTAGCCAGCAATATTAAGTTTCAAACTGATCACTTTTCTAATTACCCTAGCAAAAGAAAAAGAGAGGCTTAGTAATGGCAAAAAAATGAGACAACTTTGAGTTAACCTGAAGACCAGAGCCAGCAACAGAGAAGCAGCCTTCATCACTGTTGGTATTTCCAGAGCAACAGCTAGCAGAAACTAGAAATACTAACACTCTCTCCTCCGGTTTTATTTCAGGATGTGTATTTAAAATGGGTTTTCAGAAGATGTAGCAGGAACATTTAAGTGACAGAGCCACTCGCAGGAGCCTGTTTTGGGACTCTAATGAGCAGCAGCAGTCAGCTGTGGCTCTTGTAGAACAGAGCAAACAGCATGCGCTCTCATGCCTTTCCAGCAACTCGTTCTGTTTTAAGAATTATTAAAAGGGATGTGGTATCAGAATGCCAAGCCTGTTAAAATATTGAAGCTGAGAAAAAAAAAAAAAAAAAAAACGTAGTTGAGAAGGGTAAGGAAAAGTAAGAATAGACAGTGAATGCATCTCACCAAACAAGCATTTATCATTCTTTATATATCATGTTTACGGCATATACTTGGTTCATTCTCACAGGTCAACTATGTAGGCAGCCCACATCAGTTCATGAACCATTCGATTCATATCGCAAAATAAATCACTGGGTTTATTTATTTTTAAATCATGTCAAGTGGAAACACTTTCAAAGAAAACTAATCATTGGATTAGCCAAAGTTTGCAAGGTTAATGGTACAGAATCTAATCAAAGATATTTAGGGGATTGACTAAGAATGAATTGCACCACTGACTGTGTCGTTTATTTGCACATGCTGTCTGTTTGCTTTAGCATCTGATTTACCAAAGGAATTATGCAAATCAGGAATCAGAGTAAACGTGTCCCAAAATTAGTGCTGAGTGCGGTTTGCACAGCACATTTCCTCACATTGTTTAGTATATGATAAATTACAATATTACACTTTATATTAAGTGGCATTAACTACTGTGCACCTACATCGAAAAAATAAATACAATGTCTCCAAGGTGGGATATGGGTAACAGGTTTGGTGACCTGGGAAGGTTTAAGAGTAGGTTAAAATGTAAGAGATGGGTAAACAGTGTAATTATAAAATATATTTAATTAAATTACACATGTAACTACATATACTGTAGGTATTTTTTTTTAAATATAGGTACAATGTAAAAACATGCATGTACTGTACATAGTGCATGGAATCAAATTATTAATTTAAATGTAAGTTTTTATGTGAGATGACCTACTGTACTGAAAATGTTCTTCATTATGAAAGCCAATATTTGTCTGAATTCTAAACATTAATTTGTGACTATAAAGTCTCTCTGGAAACATTAATGTGGTGTGCAAAAGCATTATGTCCTCTGCGATATAAATATCTCATAGCTCATATATTCGTTCATGCATTATATATCTACTCCATGATTTATGTAATGCAGCTCTTGAAAGAATAACCACTGTGGCTAAAATCAACAAATTGTGTTTGAGAGCCTGTGGTACCATGAGGTTACACAGAAAACTCGTCAGAAGGTTTTGCTGCACTACCAGTGGAAGCAATTAAATTTATACTCGTAGCACATGTTTTGTAAGTGAAGAGCGGCCTTCAACCATTTCAGCCACTTAAGATATTTTTCAGAGAGATTAAAAAAAGAGCAATTAAAGACAGACTTTTGGACATAGATTCAAGATTACAATTAGGTACTGTAGCACAAAAAAATAATCATTTTTAAAAAGGCAAACAAAATTATATAATAAAACGCTCTTACTCGGCCACTGAATACTGATGCTGTGATCATAAGCTATTTATTCATTTCTGTGTATTCGGGTGCTATCTCAGGAAATCGAATGCGTGAATTGAATGGTTCTGTTATAGAAAATAAGTGTGTGTTATGCATACAATGAAACTTGGCATGAAGGGGATGGAATATGTATGCAGGAACATGGCCCACTGGAAGTGTTCCGTGTCCATCATCTCATTATAACTCCTATAGTCTTCATGCATTATTTCTTGAAGATGTCAATGGCATAAGACAAAGAATAACTAGGATTTTTGTATCAAAATCGAAAAAATAGCATCTAAAGCTGCCAGATTTTGTATTGCAAGTGTCTGATTCATTTACCATTGATTGAGCTTGGTTCCAAATAAAGAGTGTTGCAGACAATGATCATATTTTCAAGCAAACTATAATGCACTAAAGGCACCAGCCACAGTATATTAGAAGCTGGCTGACATTTCAGCAGGCCAATGCTACGCTTTTACAGATACAAAGATCACAGTTTTTGTGTGAAAGAAAATGCTTAGATTTCTTAATGCTAATGTTTCTACCTTAGGCCATGCTGAAAGCATGAAGAAGGTTGCACAACATGTCTGCGTCAAAAATCATGGGAAATTATCTGAAGCCATCTTCCAACTACTACATGTTACAGTAGATTTTCTTCTAAACATATTTCCCTCGTAATGCGTGCCTCATCCCTTAGCAAAGATTTGTTAAGCTTGAAATGAACACATGGCAACTAAATAAGAAAACCTTCGCATAAAGGCAGAAAAATGCTTATAAAAGAATCGTTTCTAGTGAGAGTTAATCTGAAGGCAAATGATTAGGAAGGTTACAGAGAAGAACTTGTTGAGTTTGTAGAATCAAGACAAACAAAAAGTGATGCAATCTGGAATGCATTTGTGTATGAAAGGAAGAGACAGAAAAAAACAAGACAAACGGCACAAACACAGGAATTAGTGGGCGAAAACCTGAGGCTCTTTAGGGTTTCATATGAAAGCACAGTGGGTCTTGATAATCAAGTACAAGTGAGCTCACTTCTGAGTATAGAGGAGTTCATAGAACGTTTCTACTGGATTCACAGTTGTTGCCTTTTATGTAATGTTAACCTTGTAGCAATACCTTCAGGCAGACTACAAATTATTTTAACGTACATATATATATATATATATATATAAAGTCAAAATGTTTGCACACAGAGAATGAGATTGAGACCATTGCCATCTCTATGTCTACCTGCAAAGAGAAGGGCTTCTCTTTACACTTTTTCAAACACATGAACACATAAACATGCTCTCTCTTTCTCTCTCTCTCTCTCTCTCACACACACACACACACACACACACACACATATTTACCCTGTATACACTGCAAAATGTTCACACTCTGAGGTAAACTTGCCAGGCTTTCACGTTTTTAACACCCTTGAATCCACTTACAGACATCAGTTATCCCCTGAGTTTAAACTCGCTTCACTTTCATCTGTTTTCAAAAATTTATGAATGCTTGACAAGTCAGCAGATAACACATCCTCTTACATCACCGTCAGGCTTGTCAAAGACATGTTGGAGATGGGGTCAAAAATGTGTACAAGACATTGTGTGGGTAGTGTACGTAGGATTGTAAATGTTCGAGAAAGACAGAACCTCTGCATAATTGTACCTGTGCATGATAATGTGGGCATGTTATGTCCTCAGTCTAATTTCTTCTTCTCTACTTCTTCTTATTCTGAGAAACACCTATGCAATCTTTGATTCTCTGTTTGGGAGATTCATTGATTAAAATTCAGCTGCACGTCTTAGCTAAACTGGTACCCAGCGATTCTGCATACTAAAAGTCACTTTCAGGTTGACAGCAAAAGGCAGAAGCTTCTTACAACTATATCAGTGAAATGACCAGGACAGAAGCCTTACATCTAAATTTAGGGAGCTGATTATAGGAACCTGGACAGAGAGAGAGAAAAACTACTTTTTAAAAAATATTCACTCTCTTTCTTGTAGGAAAAAAAAAGTGTATATATACAGTATATATATATATATATATATGTGTGTGTGTGTGTGTGTGTGTGTGTGTGTGTGTGGCTGCCCTATCATCTATAAAAAAAATTTTTAAAATGTTTTAAAAACTTGGAAATTTGTAATATTAATATTGCATTGCATACAGTTTTGCATAAAATATTTTACTTATTTAAGCTGATTTATTATGATGTTTTGTTATGCATTTTAAAAATATATAAAATTATATTTTCATGTGACTGTTTTAATCTGTTTTAATACAGTATACCTATTATCTCATTAAACCGTGTCCCAGATTTATGCCTTTGGCTGAGCCAGTGCTGCTACAAAAAATCAATGATCTGAAACCACCAGTGTACAAACTCAAGAAAATCATCCAATAAATGGCTTGCTCGCCATTGGTCTCTGCTGGGATACAATTATTTTAAAGTGATAAACAATGTGTTTAAAGTAACAAATAATTATTCACTGAAATGATTTCAAATTACAATCTGAACATATGCATACATACATAGATGTGTGAAGAACAGCACTGCATTTCTGGCTGACACATGGTTCATGGCTCAAGGGTAGAGCCATTATCGCTGAAGCAGGGTGGTAACAGCATAGTTACAAACTGAAATCCCAGAGAACCTTTGAGTGGTGGTTCCAGGGTTTTAATAGAAACCAGGGGAATATAAGAACACAGATATATTCCATTTGTGCATCAGCTCTTAACATGTATTTTGACAGCAGCCAACTAACACAGCAACAAGGGAGAACAGTGCAATGATCAATGATTCCCTCTTGGGAAAACAGTCAATGTGAGGCTTAGTTAGTTCTTAAGAGTGTCAAGAAGATTGTACGCTACCGTATAGAGGGGAACTCATTTATTTCAAAATCCCAGCCACAGTAGATCAATATAACATCATGCATCCCTCTGCTCTTGCATGAGTGTCTCTGGGCTTTCATTAATGCACAATAATCACAGCTGAGTCTAATGGTTTCTCTCTCTCTCTTCCCACTCTCCCTTTAGGCAATGTATCTCATGCACGAGATGTGTCACGCTAAGCAGAATGAATGGCCACACTCTGAAAACACAAATTGCAAAGTAAACAGATTAGGGTGGAAAACTACTCCTCCATCTCCTTCCCCGCCTCCTCCTTCCCGCTCATTTCTTCAGCTCATGTCCCCCTGGACCAGCAGGAAGGCATGGATGAAGAAGGGACTCTGGCCGGTCAACCAGTCTGAGCTCTGGTTTAACCTTAAAATCAATACGTATTTCACCTCATATGACTAAAATATGTCTGGGCTTGGAATTCGTCCCACGAGCTCGAAGAAATGGAGCATCTAGGCCGTGCACCACCATAATTTTCATTACACCCCAGCAGACATTAAATTGTGATAAAAGGATTCATATTGCGAGTACATGCCTCCACTGAAGCATAAACAGAGAGAGTGATAAAGAAAGAAGAGAGAATTCTAGTTTTTCATTTATGTTTGTTCACAGTATTTTATCTTGCCCTACTTGGAGCAAAACAAAAGGAGTTACCGGCCAATGAAATAACATTCGTTCATTCCTCTGAGGCAGAGACTATAGGAAATTACATTTGGAAGTCTATTTTTCTTCACCAAAACATTACGACACTGCTGACCTTATTTTGCTCTCCTTGGCCGCAGTTCTACAAGCTCAAATCCTAACAAAATTATATTAGCTCAAGTTCAAACACTTATTTCATTACGAAACTTGGAAAACTGTAATATTATCTGGAGCTTTTAAGAGTCAAATGCTTTATACCACACATTTAGTATAGGTTTATTTTTTTGATAAGCAGCTGACATCCTTGCTAACCCATCTTAAAGACACAGATAATTGTTGTGGAGTACAACATTATAGAAAAACCTTCATGTCATATCAAATTAAACAAGAGCTTCTGATTGATATGATAGCCGTTTACATGTTGTAAATTTAAATCCAATATAATCACAAATCAGACTATGAACCAGACATAAAAGTTCATTACTTCTTTTTTTTTTTTCTCAGTCTTGTCAAACATTTATATTCTAATACAGACACAAGGATAGCATATGGTAGTATTTTATATTATTTTTTATTATTTTATATTTTCTCTATTTTATTTTTTAAATTCTTAAAGCATTACCAAATAATAAACAAGTGAAAAACAAAACAAATGGAACACTTAATTTAACATATTTAGCATGTAAACAACACATGTTCTGAAGATGAACAAAGGTCTTCCGGGTTTGAAACAACATAAGAGTGACTAATTAATGACAGAATTTTCATAATTAGGTTAACTATCCCTTTAACAACTAATATTTAGACTGTTTTCAACAGGTTTCAAGTTAAACTCAAATTACATCTTAATGGTTTTACAAAAGCACAAAAAGGGGAATATATATATATATATATATGTATACACACACGCACGTAAGATTTTTCATATTTTTAAATATGTATCGTGGGTTCATTTATTTGATCAAATATACAGGAAACAAAAAAAAAAATATTGTGAAATATTATTGCGATGTAAAATCCTTTAGAAATCATTATAATATGCTGATTTATTATCAGTGCTGGAAACTGTTGTGTTGCTTAATATTTTTTTGTTTTTCCAAAACAATATTTGCCATCACAACTTTGCCAACATTGATAATTCTAATAATAAATTAGCATAGTAGAATGATTTCTGAAGAATCATGTTAGACTTTAGACTGGAGTAATGACTAAAGGAAATTCAGCTTTGCATCACAGAAATAAATTACATTTTAAAGTATATTAAAATAGAATCCTTATATTTTAAATGATAAAAATATTT
>JAUCMT010000026.1:21366779-21383036 GCA_032357475.1 Enteromius thamalakanensis
TAAAAAAATATCTGGTTGTTTCTGAAGATCAATGAAAATACACTTGTCTATGGCACATCGAAAAATAAATCAGAAACTGGTTTATTCCGGTTTATTCTGGTTTGTTCCTGGTTTATGAGGAATATTGGACACAAACCTTATTGCTTCTAATGTGTACTGTCAACACAGAAGACCTAAACGTGTGAAAGGGAATCAGATTTGAGGTTCAGTCTCCCACCCTCCAAGCTGAAAGCATTATGTAGCAGTTCCATCACACATAAAGGTTATAAAAATGATCTGTAATATGGTCAAAAGGGTCAGCCAATCTTTTCTTTTTTTTCCCTTCTTCTTCTTTTTTTGCAGTGAATGAGGCAGTTGCATCACAGTTGCATGTAATGCCTGATTGATTATCAAAGCACTGTGAGGATTACGAGTGAACAATGAAATTTGGATACACGCAAAGAATTCAGAAACCTAAACAATCTCAGCCCCTTGGCTCCCATCTTCTGCCTTTGGCTTCGGCAACATGTCAGCTTAGCATGTCATTGTTTGAAGGCCTCGACCCTAACCGCCGGCCCACCCCTGACTCCAGTTAGGGGGCTTAAGGTTGAGGCAATACTTTAATGAATCCGATGTGGGGAATTTTCAGTATACGGTTCACACTCAACTAGTTATCCTGAACAATGAGAGCTGGAGAGGCCCACAGCTGGCCACAGTACAGCAAGACAGGGCTGCCAAACGTTTATGATAATGCTCATTTTCTAGCACAATGCAGGATTAGCACTGCAATGAACTTGGAAAGTGCCCACCACAGTTGTCAATCGGCTTCTCTTCCTTACCCTGTCCCTCACCAAAACCTCTTTTTTAAAGATTAATCTGACATAAACAGCTATTTACAGTTAATATGTTTAATTAAGGGTGGGTGCATTCGCAGCAAAATAAATGAATGCATTTTTAAGAGAAAATATCTGAAAACAAAAAGAAAGTCTTATTTTAATAAAGCATGTTTTGAATTAAGTTTACTTAGATGAGCTACTTTTTTAAGCATAAAACCTATATTTTAACTAGACAATCACATTTAAAACAAGAAAGCAATGGGTTAAGGTCTGTGTTTAATAACTTTACAAAAACAAAACATTGTCATGAGCAAAATAGACATAGCATGCTTGAAGAACATTTTAACTAGTTTACTGATTAAGACTATTTTGGTCGTGTTTGAAATGCAGGTTTGGATGTTTATATTTACATATCATTTTTAAATTACTTCTTAGAGTTCTTTGTTGACAAGCTGTCATTGTGTACACATCTGATCATACTTCTGATGTGGATTTGTGTGCACGTTGTGCATCTGTGTGTGTGTGTGTGGGTGCGTGCGCTTTCGTGAGTCGTCTTCTTTGAGGGCTGCTGCCATATTCTCTCTGTATTTTCTCATTTCAGAGGGTGATTGGTATTTGGATGGATTTGTCTATCAGACTCAGAGAGTGATGGCTAGAGCTTTTAACAAGTTAATTTTCTAGTCCAGTTTCCCTGTGATTGCTGGGAGACAGCACAATCCTGGGAGAATTAAGTCTTGCTATCTCCAGTGCAGCATTGTATTGGAGCCCTGCAAACCGCTCCGCTCCAAAGAAAGAGATTTAGATGTTGTGTCGTTGACTGATAAAACCCTCCATCCATACAGATTCAGACAGAAAGAGAGACAGAGAGAAGAGAGAGAGAGAGAGAGTTTGCTATCTCTTTCTCTCTCTCTCTCACACACACACACACACACACATAGACTGCGTGTTGTGTGTTGACTGTGCACTAAATTTTAAATTGTTAATAAAATGATGATTTTTTTTTCTCAGTGTATATACACATGCATATTTGTTTACTTATCTATTTAAATACATATCTAGATTCAATGTAGATACTATTGGTAATACATTTGTCATGCCAATAAATCAAAAATTTAAATTGAAAACAAAGAGAGAAACATTGATTTATTGGAAAATTAATGCATTATGCACATAAAAGGCCTTTTTAGTTTTATTAAAACATTTTTTAAGCATTTGCGCTGTTAAATCTTTATTTATTTAATAATTTTTTTAATCAAGTACATTTAAAGCCTTTTATATTTAGTAATATTTCAAGCTTGATACTGGAGCCAGGCATTTATTTTATTAATTTATTTTATTTTATCTTATTATGTACTTATCATTTTATTATTTTTTAAATATAATATTTTATATTTTAATATAATTTTTATTTTAATTAATATTTTAATAATATAATAGTTTTTGAGCGATGCATATTAATGTCTTGATCATCACTGTATTGTATTACATTATAGGCTTTAATCATAAAACAAATAATTTAAACCGCATTGTTTTTGTTCATACTGGAGACTGAGATCCATATTCTAACAATAACAAAATATTCTAACAATTATACAAAACATGGAACAAAACATTTAATAATAACAGTAATACTAATAATTGCAATTTTAAAGGTTCAATGAGCAGTCCCACAACTATGAAAAAAAAAATAAAATGTTTCAATAATAACTAAATAACTAAAATAGTTGGCAATGCATGCTCCAAAAGATCTAATGTAACATAACTTTTAATAAATACTCATACAGTTTTCTTTACTTTGCCATTTGTCATTCCACTCATCCCATTTACTCTACGTGGTTCTTGGTAAATTTAATGGCCATCCAACATTTGAGTAATTTCATAGAGCCAGGTCATCTATAACCAAGACAGAAACGAATGAAGACTTTAACACCTGCTGCTCCTGGTGTCCAGCGTGGAGTTTGATGGATCAGGGGATGTCTGAAGAAATCCTCCTCAGGCAGGTTCCTCACCTCTCCATCAAGAGACAGGGGTCATTAAGCGCTTTCATTTTTTATAGCAGAATTAATCTATTCTAATAGGTCACTCAGTTCAGAGGCAAATATAAGTAAGGCAATGGAACAGAGCAATACATCTGCCTGCTAAACACACTAATCTGTCTGTTATTATTATTCTGGAAATAATTACCTCAGCCCTGAGAGGCATATCCAGAAAAATGAGGCGATCAGGAATGTCGGGGACGAGAGAGGGCCTCTAAGCTGAATTAAGCAGGGACGGGCCCCGAAGGATTGCTGCTTGACACCAGCCAAGAGAAGACGAGATGGCGTCCTCGGGCCTCTTCATTCTGACAGACCTCTTGGGAAACAGAAAGAAGCGAAGACTGGGAGAGAGAAGAGGCTGCCGCATGTGGCCAACTGTCAAATTTAGTCCTGGAAAATGGGATGGGGGAAAGAGGCTATGTTAGATACATGTAATGATCTGAGGGGGAAAAAACAAGACACTGGCGAATGTTTGTATATGTAGTGTACAAATATGTGTGCTAGCAAGTTTATAGACAGGTAGGCTGAATATAATGGGCTTTTCACACGTGAAATTGTAAACCCAGGGACTTAACCATGGATAAATGTAATCCCGGGTTATCCTATTTAATTTTTCATATTGCTCATATTATGGGTTAGTAATTTATCCTGGGTAATTAACTTTCAAGATTTCACACTGCACACTTGTAAACCCCAGGTTAACATTCTAATTTTCATATTTATGTTATAAATAAAACCGTGTGGACAGTTAGCGACAGGTACAGTATATGGCTGTAACTGTCTGCAAAAATGTTGGCAGCTTAATACGCTTAAGTTGTTTTAAATATGAATAAATGTACAATGAGTAAATATTGAATCAATAGAATTAATACTGCTTCAAAAATACTCAAAATGACAGGGTATTATTTGAGAGCTTTTTTAAATGTATTTATTTGTTTTATTTTTTATTTTTTTACAATTTATTTATTTATTACCAACACTTAGTTAGTAATATAAGTGAATCACATAAATTACATTTAACCATACATTCACACAGCTGTTCTTAACTTAATTACTTTTTTTTTTTTTTTTTTTTTACCTTTTTTTGTGTTTGTTTTTGCCAACAGCATTTTAGAATGACTTCTAAAGGATTGTGTGACACTGAGATCTGTCATCACAGGAATAAAATTACAATTCAAATTATAAATGAAAACAATGTTACTTTTTTAATATATATATATTTATATCAAATAAATGCAGCATAAATTTCTAAATAACTGAATAAATAAAACTTTCAAAATCTAATTTTCTTCTCAAACAGCATGCAAACATATGTAATGAATAATACGTTTATGACTGGTTGTTTGTTGCTGAACAGTTTAAAATCATTGTGGACTTCATACCTTTGGTTGGAATTCAATGATCTAACCCTACTCTAGAAGTTTAAAAAAAACAAAAAAAAACTTCTTAAAAATGCTTAGTTATTTCAACCAAACTTTGGGTCAAATATAGACAACTTACTGTAACTATATAAGGTTACATTTTTAAAATACATGTTCAACCTCAAAATTCGATTGATCCATATTTGACCCAAAATTGGGTTTAAACACCCAGCATTTTTCAAAGTGCCGTGCTAGTCCTAAAATCACAATTGTGAAACTCTGCTAGTGCTAAAAGTGACCCAGTGTAAAATGCTCTTGAGAATGCTTGTTTAAATTAACTATTGAAGAGCATTTTGCTAATAAGCAAAAAGAGAAGGACAGAGGGTGAGAGCAGGTGTATTTATCAATGCACTTTAGGTCTCGGGGCTAACGGAGGTCTTGGACTGTCTCTAGGCCTGACACTGCCCTGAGCCCTCTGATGTCAATGTCCCCATCATTTAGAAGGTAGCCATAAATACACATGAGGACCTGTCTCTACCAGGGCAATCTGTCACCTAGCAACACCTGCAGGCCAGTGACACCTGTCCTCACTGTCTACCCCTGCTTCACCCCGATGGCATGCTGTCACACCCCCGTGTCATCTTATGACAACCTTATGTCCCGCTGTCATGGACGGTGTCAAGCGGTTGCAAGGCAATACAGCATGTCCTAATTTGTACGGGACCAAAGAGGAGAATACGTGGCAGGAAATTAGCTAATATCTTAAAGATGTCTCTGCTAAAGGAGCCGGTGCACACAGCATCAGAGGCTGTGAAGTACTAGAACCCAGAAGAGACCATGTCACAATACAATATTAGCGAGTCTGGCGCTGAATATATTGCACTGCAACTTCATCAGTTGTCATCTGTGATCCACACTTTCGCTGACAGGTGCTAGTGAATAAACGGATGAATTTGTGACACCAGCGGTTCACAGTGTTTAGGTTTTGCAAGACGAAATAAGCACTATAGACTGTCAAGAATTGGAGCGCTAATGTGGCTCAGGCACAACTTCCAGAGCACTATCCATCACGGCGAGCTTTCTGAGGGAACCTGCGAGGATAAGATGTTCGGGGTCATTTGACTCAGAATGCAGAGAATGATCACCCATTCCATCCCAACAATGCTATCCGTCTTTGTTCGACGAGAGACTGAAGTGCGAGAGGGCTTTGGCGTGATCACAGAAGCACACCGTCCCTTGTTCCCCGTTGCCTCCATCACACGGCCTCTGCCAAGCATTTCGCTTTGAAGTGCATCAAAGAAAGATGGCCCTGCCCCCACTTATGATAGAGAGGCAGCCGAGAGAGGAGTGGGAGTGGAGGAGTGTTTTGCGTAAGATGAATTTTAATTGTGTCTTTTCCCAGGGTTGATGATGTTTTCCGTTTAAAAACAGAATGGGAACGGGGGAGATGTAACTGATGAATTAGCCATGTGAGACTGAGGGTAGAGCTGTAGCTTTATGAGACGAGAAAGAGACAGAGACAGAGACAAAGAGACAGAGACAAGAGACACAGCAAAGATGCAAAGCTGAGATAGATTCTCAAAAATAAAAAAAAGCCCAAGCAATAACCTAACAAACAAATGTGGCTTCAAAAAAAATAAAAAAAAATAAATAAAAATAATAATAATAAGATAACACTAATTAAATTGTTAAATTAAATTAAATTGCATTTGTTTCAATAAGAAAAAAAAAACACAGGAAATGCCATGAATCAAATAAAATAATAAGAAATAAGAAAATTATTTACAATATTAAATTATATATATATATATATAAATTATTAATAAGAAAATAAAATATATTCATATATTTATTTTTATTTTTTCTAAATCTGTGTTTGCTTCAATAATAATAATAATAATAATAATAATAAACAAAGCAAACAAAAAAACTAATAAATAAACAAAAATAAAGTGATAAACTAAAGTAGAACTAAACTAAACAAAAATAAAATAAATATTTAAAAGGCCAGTTTAGTTCACTCTTGAAACATAATGGCTTTTTAACAATATAACACATTTATGTTACATGGTTTTTTAATACTGTACTGTGAAAAATAAATAAATGAATAAATAAAGGTTACACCATTTTTTTATTGGTATATTCTGTTGTTGTCTTTGTGTTTTGACACTTTGCCAATTTTCTATTTAAGACAATCATGCCAATACATACATTTAAAATGGAATTTAATTGAAAAAGAAAGATATGATGCAGGAAAGCACCATCAATAAGTAACCCAAAAGCCAGTAGAGGGCCCACCACACCTTTTCATCAAGGTCCCTCTGAAAATAAAAAGAGTTAGGAAAAAAAAAAGGGGCATCGAAAGTCAAACCCACCACGATGGCAAGAGGGAGGCCGAAAGGTTGGTCACAACAGCACTTAATGCATCGCTTACCATTTTAAGCACTTTTTAGTTATTCATGTCAAACATAATTCTGACCCATTAGAGTCACACACTATAAAGGAATAATGACTAATTAAACTGAGCACACATCAAATATGCATACATTTACAGAAAATCCATAAATCCATAAATCCGTAAACTGTGGGATGGTGGAAGTTGCAATTAGCACAGGCATTTAAGAATGAACGCATGCGAAGACAGAGGAGAGTAATCAGGTGTTTAACCTGTGCCCGCACTTACCAAGAGCACAACTGCCAATCCAGTCAATATAGCTAATATATAGCTAAACTAACCTAAATGTGACATTCTTATTCTTGGATCATTGTTTCCATTTGCATTGGCTATCGCTCAAAAGTTTGGGGTCTGTACGATTTTTAAATGTTTTTTGAAAGTAGTCTCTTTCAAAACATTTTCTTACAAGAATTTTTTTTTTTTTTTTCGTCGAACCGAAAGTAAAAAAAAAAAAAAACACTTTGTAATGCTATAAATGTCACTTTCAAGTATGTGCTGCAACCCTCCTTAATAAAAGTATCCATTTATTTCCACACACATACACTGACCCCACAACTTTGAACAATAATGCAAATTGAAACATACATAATTAATTATGGTATAATAATGATGATGTATTGTTTAAATTAAGTGGTATATGTGAATTATTATAAGCTGAGGAGGTCAAATTCCTTACAAGATTAAATCAAGCTTTTTTCATCTCTCCAGGTTAATGAAGTCCACCTTGCAACAACAGTTCTAAATGGGCCACAGTATCCTGTGAGGATAAAGTGTAAATTTCCTGCAAACACACACATTTAAACCACTGCTGTGTGCTTCATGAGTTTGCTTGTGAGCTGTGTAGGAGCTGTGTTTGAGCCCTCTAGAAAATTGTATACCAAATGTTTGTGCACTTTCATGTAAATAATGCGTATAATGTCCCAGTCCAATCTATCCACCAGAAACCACTGTAATTAAAATCTTTTAATATAGAAAATTAGATTGTGTGATCTTTATATAGCAGCTAATTAACACAGAACCAGTCCTCACTAATGAGACCCCAGGAAAGTAAGCAACAAAATTTAAACAATCACTAGTGAAAGACAAGTATATCCGCAAGCCAAGCTGAATTACTCACCCCAAAAGTTCAGGTCAACAGATCTGGGTGACAATATCAAATGAACACATACAATACAGCTGCTAGAATATGGTGAATGTTAAGACTTGCTTGTGCTGGAAGAAGAAATGTCATCATAAACTGTCTCCGTGTTGTTATTGTTAACTGAAACTATTACAATGTATTTTTCGGTAAATCTAAAAATTAAGTTAGGGCTAGAAAATGATACGATTAATCACATTCAAAATAAAAGTTTGTTTACACGCTATGTTTGTGCTGTGTATATTTATTATGTATAAATACATACATGTATACTTAAAATATATATATATATATTTTTTTTTATGTAATTTGTTTATACACTGTTACCACATGTTTAGTATATAAACAAACTATTATTTTAAATGCAATTAATGACTTTTAATAATTGTGCAGCCCTAAATAAATAAATGCTAAATATAAATATTAAAATAGACGAATAATGAGCTTTTTTTTACATTTTAGAATCAATATTAACATATATAAATAAATAACATATAAAAATAAAAGCTAATTTGTCATATAAATAAGTACTTAATATATAAACAATAGTAAAATAAAACTATGTTGTAAAATATTATTATTGTCATATTCGAAAGGAAAGGAAGAAAGAAATAAGCTGTTATCAACAAGTAGCGTGTTACTTTTTCATGTTTTATAAACCCCTTTTATAACTGAGTCCACTCACATTCATTTTTTTTTTTCAATCAGCTACATGTAGGTCCTTAACCCTTTCACTTTTATTGTACGAAAAAAAAAAAAAAAAAAAAAAAACCCTTGTCTGTTCCACATAAGTCATGCATTCTTTTAAAATAACACAAATACCCAACATGTATTGCATTTTGGAATTATTTAATAGTATTATTTATTAAAATGTATTGCATATAACTATTGGTAACACTTTATTTTAATATTCCACTTTAGATATACATCTTACAGTAAATAACTTTGCAACTACATGTCAACTAGTAGCCATCAGTATTACTTAGCTGTCTGCATAATATCTCCTAACACTTTATTTTGATGGGTGCACAACACACTAAATTCGGACTATCAGAAACTTTGCAAGTATATGTCAACTTATTCTACTAACCCTAAACCTACCCCAACAGTCTAATCTGAGACTTAGTATTAGAAATGTCTAAATGGACCATTAATAAAGTGTAACCAAACTATTCTTTTAAAAATGACTCTGGCGACTCCTGACTGGATGTAGGCTCATTCAATCCCATTAACAATAACATCAACAGGAAGAAACCACTTTGCCCAATTTGTACAGATCCCTTAAATTCAACTCAATGTAAACAATGCATTTTATTTTTAAAGGCAGAGACAGTTCTCATCAAATAAAGAAGTCTTTCAGACCATTGAATGTGATATCACATGATTTCCAGCTATTTATTTGGAAATGGTCTCACTGCTAATCTTTTGAAACCTGCAAGGGTAGCTTAGTTTAGAAAAGAATAGGTCCAAAGGAGGGAATGTGGTGTCCCTTTTCAGATTTACCGCATTATTGGATCAAACATGTCTATCTTACCTTCACAGTAACAATAGAGTCCTCTATTCTCTGCTATCGAGGACGGACTGAGCGTGGCACCAGGGAAACGGGATTCCAGAGTGGCTAAACTGAGAGGCGGGTATTTTCTCCCCGATCAGGTTCCTTCTGAAGCTCGGACCCTTGTTTGCTGCTAACCGGGCGAGAGGTAATTAGGCCCGGCTTCACAAAAGGCCCCACACTATGAGAGCAGACTGGATGACTCATTAGGAGATGAGAGATTAGATTAAGCTTAGGTATCCTCAGACCTCTGCTATACACCTGCCCGCTGGAGCACACAGCCAGGCAGGTGATCCTTCCCTCTATCTCCGTGGCCCTCTGGTTACCTGACCCACAAGAGAAGGTCAGACTCCCTTGGGGCGACTAATGGATGTTAAAGGAAGAGAAGGGCAGGCAGAGTTGAATTTCAATGCAGGCAGTCACTTCAGGGGTGGTTCTTTACAATTGTGAGAGCATGTAAAATTTCTGTGCTTTTTTTCTTCAAAATTATGATGATTATGAAAATTGGATTGCATGATTTCTTTTGTAGAACAATAGGGTTAAACAACCTGACCTCAATAAAAAAGTTGCATCTACAGGTTTTGTTTTAGGAGACTTTGACAGACGGAGCAACACAGGCGAGAAGCAAGTGTCAACATCTGTCATCGACATGATTGTAAGAAAATAAAAACACTTTTTTCCTGTCTCAGAGAGAACAAAGCCATTCTCTGTGAGTGACAAAAAAGTGTTCCCATCTAGACAATTAGCCACATTGTGTAAAGGCGTTGTGTATGACCACACGCATACAGCACCTGAATAAGCAGAAAATAGCTGTGTTGAAACTTTTAAAAAGACCTTAAGAGATTTTCTTAAAAAGATAAAACTTTCTGACAACACACAGGTTTCTGTTATAAGGCATAGCAATACTTTACAGTGGGGACCAAAAGTGAAAGACCACTAGTAAAGGTGATGAATACTAATCAAAAATAAATAAATTTATAAAAAAAAAAACATAAAGAGCAATTTTCTAAAATACATTTACACGTATGACTAATATAAAACATTATAACACATTATAATCTGTAGTATTTATGTATGTTAATCGTATTAATAACGGTTATTGTTCAATTCTACAAACAAGACCATTCAAAAGTTTAGGTCGGTAAAATCTTAAATGTTAATGTCGACTCTTATGGTCACCAAGCCTGAATTTATTTGATAAAAAATGCAGTAAACAGAGATATTGCTAAGTATTAAAGTAAGTAGACTGAACGGTCCAAAGAACAGCAATTATTTGAAAGACAAATATTGTGTAACATCATAAAGGCCTTAAAACTTGATCAAAAATACAGAATTTATATATTTTAATACATTTAAATATATTTGTACAGTTTCTCTACAAATAATAGAATTTTTCTTTGGAATAAAAATTCAAAAATAAAATAAAGAGGGAAAAATGCTATTATTTGTGCAGAATTAAATTTTTAAAGCCTTCCCAAACAAACCAAAACAAACTGCCTATAATATCTAATAATAAATATGATATTGATAGCAATAATAATAATAGAAATACAAAAATAAATCAATTAAATAAAAAATAATAATAAAATTAAATAAATAAATACAAATAAACATAGTATAAAAAGGTAACTGGATAACGCAATCTGCTATTATAGACTTTTCATTTCACTTTACAAGATAAACAAGATAAACCAAAACGTCTAGGTTATGTATGTACTGTAACCCTCATTCCCTGAAGAAGGGAACGGAGACATCACCTCGTATATGACCGACAAATTGGGATCTCAATTCGTCGTCATATCCAACGTGACTCGGGGGGACTGACTGAAATGTTTGTATTGAATTTTTAATTCAAAATCCTTAAAGCGGGTCTCTCTTTGAGCTTATTATCATGTACTAAATATTCACTGAACTTGTGTATGAAACTAAGCACTGCACTGAAATGTAATTTGCAGAGTGTTTGCTCAGTCCTAACCCTTGTGCACACAAAGCAAGCTTTGACATGTTAAAAACCCAAGAACTCTTATCTCAAAACACAACAGGCAGTTGGTCACCACAGAAACGGAGCATGATTTACTAAGAGGTTGAAGGGGGATCTTTAGTTTTCTTTCACTCTCCCTTGAAACCCCCTTCCCTTCCTCTCTCCCCCTCTCTCTGTGGCCCGCCATCGGCACACTGCCCAGGTTCTCCTCATTTAAACTGTCTTCACATTGGCAGATTTGACAAGCAAGCAAAATGGCCAGGTTCCTCTGTCTCACCCACTGCTCAGAGGAGACTAAATGAACCGGCCGTCAAAAGCCAGTCAAACCAAACTGTCAGGCCAGGCACAGCGCCTCAGCTTGCCACGTACGCTCGGGGTCCAGTGTATAGTGTAGCACCAAGAGGAAATAATGAGGGGAGAAGACTAATGAATACACTGAATGAAAAGTACAAGAGGGGTTACGTTCAAATGCCGAAACATCCTTTACTTTTAAGGGTCTACAGAAGACAAAAAATCGGCAGCAGTCTTTCACCATGTGCCGTATGGAGAGCTGGAAAAGGGAATGATGACACAGTGTTGTAATTCTTTCATTGTGGTATTTTACATACTGTATAAGTTTTGCAAGACATTGTTCATTACGTTTTTTTGTTTGTTTTCCCTTGAAATAACATATGCTAATTCATTCATTGCTGTCTGTCTTTAAAAATAGATTAAAAACAGTTATGCATTTGAGAAATGTTTCTATTTGTAAAAGTGTTTTAAAACGCACAGTAGTTTATTCCAGTAGTTTATGATGGCAAATACAGTCTTCAGTGTCACATGATCCTCCAGAAATCATTCTAATAAGCTGATTTGCTACTTCAATATTTTGTGGACTCTACTACAAAAGTTAGCATGTATATATATATTTGGGGTGGGCATAGATTAATGTTTTTAATCTAGATTAATTTTGAAATGAATCTAGATGAAACTAGATTAAGATGGTGTGTTTAAACAAAATGTTTCTTTGTTCCAAATGTTCCAAATGTGTTTTGGCCAATGTGATATGAGGTAGATGCTCTTAAGTTTAATATATTTTGATATATAAAATAAATCCAAATAAAGAGCCAGATCACATAAACTGTTAAGAGCAGGAGCAGCGTGCGCCAATTATGCTTTCATTCTGGCAGCGTTTGTCACACGCGGCTTGTACTGCAGAAGGCTTTAGACAAGCATCTCATTCCTGTCGTATTTTCCAGCATTCTTCTCTGAACACTGTGTGCCATGTGCTTTGATTTTTGTCATTGCCAGCATACTTTGTTATGCAACTGTCTATATTATTCTACATATTTCCGCTTTTTCTCCTGCTGCTTGCTGTGTTGTTTAATAGCTTTCATTCGTTAACATGGGCGCCGGAAATAATACGCGCTGCTCCCAAACCAACTTTGTGAATAGATTAATGGCGATATTTTTTTGATTGCGCAACAAGAGTAACGCAATAACACAGCACGTTAACGCCGATAACAGCCCACCACTAATATATATATATATACATAGAATTAATTTAAAGTGTGATAAAGTGTATTTTTTAATCAAATAAATGCAATTTTGCTGAACACACTGTAAGAGACTTTTCACTTTTAACTTTGATCAGTGGTGTAATTAAAGCAGAACATAAGAACAAACAATACTTTGAATAGTAGATTCGTATAATTTAGCTGATGGCCACATGCTTCCTTTAAAGCAAACAGAATTAGAAAACCAGCTTCAGTAAAGTCACTGACTTGTTTAAACCTGTTAAATGAGATGAGGCGACCTGAAATCTTTTCAGTTCATTGATGGAATGACTGAAGATGAGGTCAACTATATATGGTATATATTACTTGTAGTATCAAGTAGTGTATATATAAGTGCTGTTTGTTTCATCCATTGTGACAAGCAAATTTATTCTTCAGGATTAATAGTTCTATTCGCTTCTTTTCAAATTATTAATGACAACTTGTGGCAATGTCATATAAAAAGGTTAGTGCCTTGGCAATGTTAATATTTTCTGTCTACAAAAAGCAGAGTTTTAGATAGAAATAGAACTATCAAATGAGACAGAATAACAAGGGTATAAAAATACTCACTTCACTGCAAATGAAAGTCATTGTACTGATAGTAGCAGAGCATTTTCATCGCTTTGTGCACTAAAATGATCACATACATGATCAGAAGATGAGCTCCAAATAACCTTCTTATGATTTAGCTTGATGAACATATCTAGATCAGCCTTTGATGAACAAAAAAAATGAATTTTCAGATAATGCTCAACTGCCTTTGTTCACAGGCTCCACCCGCCCCGCTCTCTCCCTTCTGTCATCAACAGTCTCTAAATTGAGCAGTGCATTTGCTCTGCAAAACTCTTTCACTTGTAGGCAATAAAACACATTGTTAAAGTGACGTGTAATTACCCAAGCTCTTATGAATAATTAAGTCACTGCCTCTTATTATATGCGAAGGCATGAGGATGTCAGGTGATCAATAAAGAGAGAGGATAAACATTAAATACACCATGCACTTGAAATGAGTCCTGTTCAGTCTCTGGTCGAATTTACATTGATTTTAAAACGGTTCAGATACTTGATCTGCTCCTTCAGGCGTGAAATGTCAACAAAAATTCTCTGATAAGATAAATACATAAAATAAGAGTAGTTTTGTTCTGGTCACAAAACACATCCACACTACAATGATAAAAATCCACCCAGTGTGTGTGTTTATTTTTTTTAAATCCCTATTTTAAAATCCTCTTCGAATCAGGCTGTGATTCCTGTCAGAATTATGTAGTTCTGCAGAGGCCCCTCCCAAGATATTTGATTGACAAGGCCATCTTACCTTAGATATTTATGCGAATCATTCATGATCCAGCTTCATCTACAAAAGTTAGTATAAGGTTTTTTTTATCGTTTTTCCTAATAAAGTGCTAGTTAGCCAGTTTCGCGGTTGAAGTCTGCTAGTCGAGATGGGCGGGGTCAGCAGAGCTCATTAGCATTTAAAGCAACATGGACTAGAATCGATTGCTAAAAACACCGCTGATTTTGAGAAAGTAAAAAGGGAGTTTTTACACTACAACTTGGAAATTTTAAACAAAGCATGTTATAGACTTTTCATTAAGACCCTAAACAAATGTAAGTTTATGTTCATATAAGTTTAGTAACTAAACTGTGTGTATCTTGGCTACAACAGCTAAACGATTGATTTAAAGCGGAAATTTAAACCCATGTTTGTCTCAGTTTCTTTGATGCTTTTCATTAGCTCCACAAATCTGCAACATTGACGAAAAAAATAAAAAAATAAAAAAAATAAATAAATCACAAGGCAAAATCTTATCTTATGACCACACCCACAAGGACATGAATCAGGACAAGTTAAGGTACGTGCTGTTGAAGGTACAATTAAATGGGTTTTGTATCCCAGAGAGCCTTTACCTTTGTTGTACCCTACCCTACAATCAAAGTGAACAACACCTTTTAAATAGCAGGTATCATATTCCTTTTCAACCTGTTCACTGTTTGTTTTCATGCCACTCCTCACTTTTTGAATGGCTGAAAGGACTCATGAAAGAAAGAGAGAAGCACCAGACATAGAAAGATGTAAGCAAAGGACAAAATGAGGCACGCTTAGAGAATGAGCACGAGAGACAGAATGAAAGAGGCGAGGAAACGTGTGCGATAGATGGAGACGGTGGCATAAACACAATACGCTTGGCTCTCTTAAATGAAAATCCAATTCCGAAAAGGCTCACAGAGTTTATGGGAAAAAAGCAAACAAAAAAGAGAGGCCAAAATTGGCCAGCGAGCTGAGAATACTCACACAGATGAGCTATGGTGAAAAAGCATTGCAAATCCTAAGGGCCCAGAGAGAGACAATGATCTTCAATTACCAGCTGCTCTGTTCCCAATTTCAGACAAGAGAAAAAAGGGATGGGAGTAAAGAGAACGGGGTTGAGCTGAGGAAGGCATCAGGAAAAAAAGAAAAAAAAAAGCAGGAGATTGTTAAATAGGAAATGAGACAGATGGAGAGATTGGCTGATGGTGAAAAAAAAAAAAATACGATGTGAAGAAAAAAATTGTTAAAGCGAGATAGAAATGTGGACGTGCAAATCAGAGTGGGAGAAAAGGGATGGATGGTATAATTTCTAATTCATTCTATTAGATGGCGAGGGCCAAAGTACCATCTCGCTCTCTTTCACGTCCCCATCCGTTTTGAGTTGCTTTGCAGCCGACGCTCCATTTGCAGATCATATCATCTGTAAACACACTGTTACACTTGTCTGCATGCTGTGCTGTCCTTTCCCCTCATCTGTCCTCTATTTTAAAGAATGCAAATAAGTAAACAATCCGTACAAGCAAGGGTAACCAAGGCCTCTACAATAATAAAGATGCATGCCTTCATCCTACAGTGACTGGAGGGAGTGTCTGCCATACCTTTCACTTAATGAAACTTCTAGAAAGAATGTCCTTTACTGGCTGAACTCTCTGAAGGAATGACTGTACAAGTTCCAAATACCTAAGCGACCACCTTTGTGAATTCTGCACACATTTCTGGCATTGCTACACACATTTGTCATGTTCAAAATGCTCGAGGGGAATTCGTTAAGAAAGAATAGTGCCCAATGAAAGTGATGTTTATTTTCATGCACTGAATTAAATTAAGGATTTTGTGCTAAAAACTGAATTTGCCTATATACTGTGTATATATATATATATATATATATATATATATACATATATACACTGTATATATATTTATATATTTCCCTGTGATCTTAAATTAAAAAAATAAATAAAAATAAAGATAAAATTATATATATATATATATATATATATATATATATATATTTCATTTTATTTATTATATTTTATTGTGTTTATATAAAGAATTTAAGATCACAGGGAAAT
>JAUCMT010000026.1:21388642-21401562 GCA_032357475.1 Enteromius thamalakanensis
GTATATATATATATATGTGTGTGTAACCCTGAAATTTAACATTAAGATACTGTAAAAATAGAACTAAAACATACTGAAAGCTTTTTAGCAGAATGTAAACAGTGAACATTAAAAAGTCCATTATTAATATATTTAGCTGTATATTAGAATTACCATACAAGAACTGTAATATATGAACACATACTGTAAATAAGATACAACAAACTAAACAGTACTAAAAATTTATCAAAAGCTACTTGAGACTTTTCTGAAGCCCTGGCCTTCCTTAAGCATCAGTAACACAGGGATACGCCTGCGACAATGGACCTAATATTCATTCAGATGACAGTTTTACCATGTTTAAACTCACTTAGCACTACATTTCCATTCACAGATAACACAGTTTACTGGAGACCCCTATTCGTCACCCTATCATATTTTTCCTCTATTTCTTGTGCTTTTTCCATATTCATTTTTGTAAGAGTTAGAAGAGGTCAACATTAAATTTAGTGCTTAATTTCCTTAATATCATAGCATAGTTGTAGTGATTTACAGAGTTAAGCCCATGATTGAGTTAAGAAGTTGGGAGCGCAGGGGCTTAGAACCGCTCTGTATTACTTTGCACAGGCTCATATATATCAATGCAGACTGGCTTTTAATGCAAATGGCCCAGTGGTCGATATTGCTGTGCTTGCTTTCCTTGACATCGTCCCATTTCCGCCCTCAGTAACAGAGCGTGTAGCATTTGAAATACAAATCACACAATACAGACGCAGGCGAAGGTGTTCTTTAAGTGCACAAGCTGCCTGCAGATATTCTCCTTCTTTTTTGCCCATTTATACTATTGATTTTCAAAATCAAAACACTCTGCCTTGAGCAATGTTAAGATGGTGAACATCAGTGAAACTGGGTATATTTTTGTGAGCAAGAAGGAGGTGTCTATACTCTAGATGTCAAGATCAAGGATAGGGGCTGAAACTAAGGGTCACACTTTTCTAAGTGCTTATGGCTAACTCCTTCATTTAGTGGTCAGGGGTCATATAAAATGTATACAGTAAATACAGGTGTATGAGTTGGTCTAACTAAGCCTCAAAATACTATACTGTATGCTGGAAAGCAATATGTTGTGTGTAATGCAATGGATAAAGTAGGATAAGGTTTGGCCTCCAAAGCAAACAGATGCAATGATATTAATCTATAGAGTGTAGCTGTTGGAGTAATTTCCCAAAGGGTAAGAAGATATTATTACATTCATCTTGAGAGTAGAGACACAATACAATATGATGATATACCATGACCACAACACAGGTAATACATACAGTAGCTGTATAATTCAAATGCTTCTTTCAGACTCTTTTTTTTTAAATCTTATTTCCTTTCTATCTCATTTTATTCATAACTTTATTAATGTTTATTACTTGACCAGTAAAGTTAAGGTTAAGTTATCAGATTACTTTTTTTCTTCTTCTAAGTAATCAGTAAAGGAATGCATTACTTCACAAATATGGCTAAATCAGCATATTTATTTAATTTATTATTATGTAATATATTTTTTTGGTTAACTGCACAAGAAATTAAATAAAGGTAAGATCCGGGGTGGACAACTAAACTAAACATTTTATTTATTAATTTAATTATAACATTATTATTAATTATAGTATTATAATTTTATTTATTTATTTATTTGCTTGACTGCACAATAAATTAAATAAACAAAAGATTTGAGGTGGACCAGGACCAGACCAGACCAGACCAGACCAGACCAGACCAGACAAAACAAAACAAAACAAAACAAAACAAAACAAAAAGCAGCAGCATGCATGACACTGTGAAGAAAAATGAATATCTTTTTAATTACAGTATTTAAAAAACAGTTATATATTAACATACTTTTTATTACATCACTTTTAAATCTCACACACACATTATGAAGTCTGTATACACCTGTTATATGGAGGCTCCACATTCTATGGGCATCTTAAGCAGTAATACGTCACGCCACTCCTGACCACAATGAATCACTGCTGAATGGATCGAAGTGCCAGAAATTGCTGACATTATGAGGTATTGCATGCTCCTGGCGAGTAAATCTCGCAGAGCTTCAAAATAAATGACCAACCGCAAATGACCAACCTACAGGAACAAACTCGCTCTCTCTCTCTTCCTCAGTCTCAATCAAACAGTCAGTCAATCACACGCACATTTAGAAACACATCTGTTTCTGGATGAAACCACGCAGATGTTTTGCATCTCGCCGTATATTTAACGGGTTTTAGATGTTGCTCTGTGAGGGCTTCTGTTTAAAAGCTTTGAGGGAGATTTTCATCATAACACAAACATGAAATATGGCACTCTCTGAAGAAATTCATATACAGTACAGTACTAACAGACAGCTGTAAAAACACATGACTCCTAAAGCTCAACTACATGACCAAGCAGGACCCTCAAAGGAGATATAATACCTGTGTAACATAGTGAAATGTGTTATCTTGAATGAGGAAAAGACAACGTGGGCTATTATGCAAGATAATTCCTTAAAAGCTGTTTCATTAACAAACTAAAAATTGTTCGAATTTGCGTGCAGGAACAGTCAAAAAACTGACACTTTATTTGATCTTTTTAACAGCCTTTTTGTCATTAAATACACAATCCTTTCTCTTTAATCTAAGGTTTCTAACTCATAATGGTATGGTAATGAGCCTTCATTTTAAGCACGAGATGAGGTAATGAGACAGCAACTTGTATCAAGATGGGCTTGAAAAAAATTTAATATTACAGCTATTAAAGAAGCCTGTTTTTAGCATGGATTCCGTCATCATCATCATCCTCAACATCGTTTGAGCTCCAAACTGACTTGAGGCGAAATCTTAAGTAACTGCTGACCTTAAAAATCTGAGTAATAGCTTTGTAATTGATAATGTCAAATGATCAGAGGATTCACACTTTTACCCTCCCTCCAAACAACCATTTTGTGCATTCATTAGTGTGGAGTGCTTTCCAGACTTTCACAAGAATATCAAAGGTCACACTACATAATGTCAGCCAGAGTACATGAGCTGTACAGAGAGAGGGAGCGTTTCAGAAGTGCTGTGTGAAAGTCATTGGAGTGGAGTGAACTCAGGCAGGGCCGGGCTGGAACAGACTGTGGCTGATTGACTGTGATCTGCAGGCCATCTTTCATGTACTTTGAAGGCAGGGGGAGGGGTCTCGCTACCTACTGACAGACGGAGCAAGGCCAGTTGAAATTGATATGATGGGATGGGTTCCCCCTTTCTAGACGAGCAGCTTTCTCTCTTCTTTTCAGTTTCTTTTCGTTTATGTGCTTTAGCTTCGGCACGTACCCCCGTTTATCTCTCATCGCAGCCGGACCGGTTTTTAATCTGCCGGCATGTGTGTTTATCTGCTTTCTTTAATACAGTATGTGCACACACAGAGGCTTTTAATTGACCAAAAGTTCTGCATCACTGCATGGGCTACTTCATACCCCACTTTAAAAGAAGAAGAAGAAAAAAAAAACTTTAACTGTGCCTATAGCACATATAGCTATATATATATATATATATATATATATATATTCTATACATACAGGTCTGTTACTATTGCTGCATTTATTTGTTAAAAAAAAAACATACAATGACACTTTATTTTACAGTCACACCTATTAGTTGCTGATTAGCATACTGTATTACTGGAATATTAACCATTTATTAGTGCTAATTAAGCACTATTATACCCCTATAGAATAAGGCATTAATCTAAGATCAAATATCTTAGATTAACAACTACCTTACTAACTATTACTAAGAAGCAAATTAAGAATTTATTAAGGGAAAAGTTAAAAAGGTATTAATTAAAGGGAAAAGGTATTAATTAACAGTGTTACCTATTCTAAAGTGTCACCAAAAATACAGTAAAACAGTAATAGATGCTTTCTATCTAAATACTGTCGTAAAAATGTAATTTACTCCTGTTTTTAGCAACCATTATTTCAGTATTTAGTGTTACATGAACCTTCAGATATCATTCCAACATGCTGATATAAAAGTCAAGAATTATTTCCTATTATTATCAATTTTGAAAACTGCTTTTTGCATTATAAAGCAGTTTTTTTTTTTTTAAGATTCGCATAAGAAAATAACATTATAAAGAACAGTGTTTATTCAATCTTTGTACATTACATACACACAAACACACACACACACACACACATACAGTACTGCCATGCTTAAATATGTCTTTGACAAATAAAGGTTTTCATTTCTTAAAGACGGTATTAATAAATTAAGAATATAATCATTGTTATAAAAATATATATATAATTTATTTTTTAATTTAATTTAATTTAATAATGTATTACAAAAAAAAAACAATAGATATCTTTAGCAATCATTTGAATGAGCAAAGTTTGCTTTTACTGTCCACTTTGGACATTCAGTAACACTTTATTTTTATTTAAGGGTCTCTTAACTAGTTGCTTATTAGCATGCCATATTCCAGCTCACCCATGTCGTTGCAGTGGCTGTTGTTACGTATCATTACTCATTTTTAGTGGCTTGCAAATGCCCTTTATAACCTTCTGCATATAGGCTATATCTTGTCTTGCACACCCTTATGGATTTTTACCTCTTGTGTTTGATTAAATAAGAGGTAAGAATGGGGGAACAAGGCCCTGTGGAGAGCCAGGTGCACGATTATTAACCTCTCTGTCGGATAGATGTCTATTTCACCACAGGCCTGCTGTGAAGAGCCAGCCGAGGTGGACGTCCAGACGAAGAATGGGCCAGAAGGGGAGAGAGGAACATTATCCTTGTGGCAATCTCCTACCGCTTTAGACACACATGCACACTTATACCTTCACACACACACACACACACACACACACACATAGCATAAACACATGAGTAGCACCTGATAAAACGTCCTTCATACTGTGACTTTTACTGCTGTTTCTCCCAAGAGTCTGTCTGGGGTTTGTCCAAGCAGTGAAACTGTCATCAGATAGTATTCGATATGTGCCAAGTCTAATTTAAATAAAGGCATTTAACAATTCGCTGGTGTGGATTTGCTTAATTATGCTGCAGATTTCATGAAATTTGAATTCGAAGAGGACTTTTACGTTTTGTCTTCCTGAGCTGAGGAGTCAAAAGGTTCTATTTGCCCTCTTCTTCACACTTCTTATCAACTTCCTAAACCAACTCTTCAGACGTCGCTATAATTACTCTTGTGGGCTACACACTGGAAAACCATGTCCCTTCACAAAAGTCACTCAAACTAAACTTCTTGTCGCCTTTTAATTAGGCTATTAATATGCAGTTAGCTCATAAAGGCCACGCCAAAAGGTATAAATGACATAATTGAGCAAGCCACATTTGTGAGTTCAGGCCAGCACAATTTTTTCGATGTCTAATAATTACTTATAAACATAAGGAAATGGGATAAGAAAATGCAATGCATAATACTGTGTCTCCCTTCAATCTAGCATGACAAAAAACAGCTAAAAAATCTAATGCCACCCTGCAAATGAAATGGGAGAGAACCTTAGGAAATGCTGATTGTGATTGACACGAAAGGTGATTTAAACTGATTTGGTATAGACATGTTAAAAAAGAGGAAGTGTGTTATTGTGAAACTGCTGAGCCACATTTAATGAGAAGCTTCAATCTTCATGCTGCGGCTCCTCAGAGTTGAGAGAAATACATTTCACCCGAGATGTTTGCTGTTGAATCCTGCTCAGACGCAGAGATTTAAAATGTTCTCAGAGATAATATATTAATAAAACGTATGACTCTGTGACCTTAAACTCAGACCCTTATATTGAGTGTGGTGCCTAAGAGACCCTAAGGCATTTTAACAGTTTAAAAACATGCTACACATTTCAGCATCCTATTGATTTTTCATGACTTTTGCTGATCTTATGATAACTTTTTACTTGATCAAACATTCTCCATGGAAATGCTGCATTGTGCTTTAAAATAGGAATGCAATTAATTTTTGCATGCAGCATGACTTACAGTAGAAACATTTTATTGTCCTTTTTTCGTCAGAATAATGCATTACTAAATGTCCTGTTTCCAATTTTATAATAGATAATAATAAAATCTTCTTAATTGGTTTTGGGTAACAAATATATTAACTTTAGGTAAAGTCTTGACTTTTCTTAGATATTTCTTAGTGTTCTTACAAAGTGCAGTATATCTGAGTGTAATATATTGTATATTACACATTTTACAGGGTGAGGACTTGACTCTATTTATCAGTTGAATTTTGAGATGTGGTCAATGCACTCAAAAATTAATGCAAGCTTGCACTCACGTGTTTAGAGGCAGTGTTTACAGAAGACTAAATGATTGGAAAAGTGTGTTGTACGTCACCAGAGAAAAGTTTGTTGGTTTCACTTGAAAATTACAAACATGTTGATAATAAAGAAATGTTGATCATCTATTATTTAAATTAAAAAAATTAAAAATTAAATTCTATCAAATAAATAATCCTAAGTAATCAAATATGTGTCAGTGTGTCTTATAGCGTGAATATATATATATATATATATATATACACACATACATACCGTATATTTGTCAAGTACACATACACATATACAAATATAAGTAAGATACACATGGATAATACTTTGCAAAATAGATAGGGAAAGTATAATGCCATCTAACTCAAATTAACAATGAGAATATATCCAAAAATAAAGTTAGAAAGAAACAAAGTCGCGTCATCCTCAACAGGACATTGGGGTTAAATCAGAGAAAACTAAAGCTCCAGATTTGGAAAGAACATTTTTAGCAGCTACCAGCTTTTGACCAATGAGAGCCAACGTTTGCGTGTTGCTGACTGTGCCTGTCGCTGTCCGCAGGTGTGTGTGCTGTCGGAGTGTGGGCTGATGTATGGGCAGAGGCCTTGCTCAGGTGTGAGCTAATCGAGTGTCAAATGAGCCTGAGAGGAAGCTTGCGCTGAACGGTTCAACGATGCAGCTGTGGCCTTCTCCAAAACTTGCACATACACAGACACACATGCATTCGCTTTTCCGCACACATGCACAACGGACAACAAAAGAGTGGACCTGAAAACATTCACCTAGATGCACACAGCAGTACCAGGCTGTCACCACACACATGTAAGTAGGATGGTCCGTAAGCATGAGCACTAGGAAATCTAAACAAACGGAAAGACTTGCGGTGAAGCAAGGCAGTTTCGGATTTGTTCAAATTTAGTTACTTCCACTTGAAGGAAGGCGCATTGTTTAAGATCTCTTTGCCATCTTGCGCTTTGTCTGTTTGGACTGCTTGTGTTTGGGAGGTCAGGGCAGGTGAAGGTTTCTTCATCGGTGTGGAAGGGCCATCTGTGTGCGGCTGGTGATCCGACTGGCAACAGTCTCCTTGACCAGCCAAGGATGGTCGAGAAGGGACTGAACAGAAACAAAGTTTTTTTCCCTCCCTGCCTTCATTCTCTCCCTCTATTGTCAGTCTACTTCTTTCAGCTCTTTCTTCTTCATTTCGCTCCCCGGAGACCGAGGAACGTGCAGCAGCTGTGCCCCAGCGAAAAGGGAAAGATTTAAGAAAAGGACTGGGGAAAAAAAAACAAAACGAAAAAAGGCGGGGTGGGAGATCGACCTTGACCCCATAAGTGCCACAGCATTGAGCGGTGCACAGCAATTCTTATTCCACACCTGTTTGTGTGGCCATTCGAGCGTCAGCGTAGATTTAAATGTGAGTTTGATACCTCTGTCACCCCCAGTTAATTGTGCCTCTTTCCTTCTTTAACTGTCTGCTCTCCACAGATTCGCTTTTAATTAGCTGCCACACTGGTGTGTCAGTGCAACAGGGAGATGTTCCTGACACACTCTCAGTCAGACAAGCACAATTTGCATCCTGCCATGAGATGAAAATACAGGAATACTGTAGGTACTGCTTCTCAAAAAAGATGCCAGTTATGTTGTATGCATGGATTACATGAATGTGGAAGGGAAGAGGAAAAGGAGTCAAAAAATATAAATATATAGATAAGCAAGTGCAAATATGACTGCCAACATATATAGTTGGAAATGTTCTCTCAGCATAAACAGTTAAATTAGCCATTTACCACAACCTAGCAAACTGCTTCACCGCCTACATAGGTCATGGAACAATTCACATGGACAGGAACTCATACAAATAGCGCACATGAACACACAATTCATTTTAATGCAGTCAACACAAGAGAAACAATAAATATTCTGATAAAATCATGTGAATTCTGTATTTAAAAACAAAGAAAAAATAGATAATAAAAATGCTTTAACAATAAATTAACTAAATAAATATACAATGTATAAAACATACAGAACAATAATCAATTAATTATCAATGCTTTTTATAGAGACTTGAGTATTTATACAAGAACAATATTTTCTGCATCATAATATGGAAGGACTTTAGTTTGAAAAAGGCACTTTTCAAAATTTTTTTATAAAGAAATTTTTAGCAGCAAAAAAATAATTAACTGGTATAAATTGCCATATAAACATGTTGCCTTATCCTAAGCTGAAATGCTATGTATACCAATAACTCACTCCAAAATCATATAATTTTTTTTTTCTCAGCTAAAAAAAACAAAAATAACATCATATAGCAACTGAACCATTCTTCTCCTACACGTGCGTCCTTTTACAAAGTGGATGTTAACAAAGAAAATTACATCAAATACGTTAATAGGTTCACAACATACTGACATACAACATACTGAAACTTTGCAAGTATATGTCAACTTAGAGTTATAAATTAATGAGAATTAATATGTAGTTGACATGTTGATACAAAGTCTAAAGGGGACTAGTGTAAACGTATTGTATTTTGAAAATAAATAAAAATAAATGCATACAGTATTATTTATCAGTTTAACGTATTTCACACAATAGATAGCAAACTTGTATATATTACATTGTACATTCTGATTATAAACAATATTTTTTACCACCCTGTCCACAATGTTGATTACCGAGCTCAATCTAATGAATTCTAGCACTGCCTTTCTAAGCACACATGCGAAGCTGGCAAAACGTTAAAAGAGAACATGTATTATTCTTAGCACTTTGGCACTTTGTGTGTATTCTTAAGGAAGGCAATCCAAAAGTGCACTGCAATTAGCTCATGGCAAAACAAGGTTTCTTAAGAAGTAGCGCAATTAAAGTCTCCCACCGTTTGGAATGGCATTTATGGAACAAAGCAAAAGAGGCGGTAAGACAGCAGGCTCAAGCACGTACACGTCTTCACACCTGACCTTCAAATCTCTTTGGTGTCTTAAAACCTTGTTGCCATTGTGATTATGTACCCTGAGCGTTATGATGAGCTGTAGAAACAAGTTATGCATGGCTGCACCACAGGTGTCCCTGCATCGAAGGATGTTAGTTTTCCCCACACATTCTCTGAAGAGGACCCTCTCCGTTCCCTGCAGTCACTTCACACACAAACACTCTGAATACTAATGCACGATGTTCCGCTCCTGTTGATCCAAATCCGCATGCAGTTTATGAAAATCAATGCGTGTAACTGACCCCTATCTGGCACAGATGGCTTGTAAGAGGTCTATTGGAATTGTTATTGATAGCACCTCAGTAATTAAGCCGTAAGATGCACACCCAGGATTTTATTTAGATGTCCTCGCACGCTTGTCTCAGAGGGGTTGGTTTTAGAGCTCTGACATTGATACATCCACAGTTCAATCAATGTATAACAAATTATAGTTTAGATACTGTAATTAGAAGTTTTCTCTGAGCTGCATCCTATTGAGTCTGTCGCGCTTGGTTTTTATTTTTCCCCATCGCTCTCTTCCACACTGCATACTATACAGCTTCAATTAAGAGTTCCTCTGCTGGCAATTAGACAAGAGAGCCCGAAGTACAAGACAGAACATGTTTTAATAGAGTTTCCAATTAAGTGGTGTCAAACAACCATGACACTGGAAAACTCTAGTGATGGTGGTGGTGTGGGTATGAAAGTGAGAGAAAGAGTGAAGATGGAGGGACAGCAAGAGAGGGAGAAGGAATATCAAAGAACGTAGACAACATTATTAAAGTGGCCCATACACCTCTCATCTGCAGAGAGATTTAGATTGTACCTTCCGTGGTGACAGTCCGTTAATGCTTTGACAGTTACTCAGTATACTGCTACGCCACACCGCAACTGCTAAAGGGTAATCGAACAAAATAAATGATGATCTTACAACCCATAGACTTTCATGTCTCTGTTGTTTCTTGTGCTATATCAAACAGGCAGAGCAGCTAAGGCCACTTGATGTCAAAACTCACCCATTATGCTTTATTTAATCTCTTTTTGGGGAAAAGACTGTTATTTCAGAATCTTTCAGCAAATTTTCTATAGTACTGACATAACTGTGTGCATGATGTGCATTGCAAAACATTCTAATTATGAATTCCAACTACTAATACATTTTGCACTGCTACTTGGAAATGTCATAAATATTGAGAGGGTGAAGCATGTTTTGAGCAGTTAAAATAGTTAATAAGTAAAACATTTTAAGGCATCAGAGTGAATCAAACACATAAGATTTGATCCGGACATTGAAACATGAGTAGCAGAATTCCACAAAGAGCCCTCAACAGCACACCCTGTCGTAAGCAGATCTAACAGACATTGTCACAGAACAGCTTGAACATTCACAAAAAAATACATATTGAGAATCCCAACTCAGGCAGGAGTTTGTCAATATTGTGCAAATAACCAAGAGAATGGTCAAAGACACAGGACATCATTATCATCGTTATCCTTACATGGGTAGAATAATTAAAGATTTTGTTGGATGGATCTCCACCCCCAACTCAGACCAGCCAACATTCCTCATGAGACCTTTAACCCCTGAGTTTCACAAAATCACGTTCACCCTACAGAAAACTGAACTCACGGTGCACAAAACTGCATTTTCATGCCTATTCAGGCCTGAAAATAAACTAATATAAACTTGAATCACTGATATGCATAACTGCATATTGTATGTATCCCACACATTTAACCATCATGTGTCAATCATTCATTTTATATGCGTTTCAATAACGTACAAATGGTTTGTCCTTAAATAGCTGTGTTTAGTATTGTTTTGCTTCAATTATTTTGCTCAAAATGTTTCTTTCCACCTATTCTTAGTCAAATGTATTTTATTCATGTTCTAGAAATCTTTTAAAATTACACTCTGCAAAGCGGGATAATTTAGTCCATGTGACTGGAAAGATAACATTCTTTATGGTATAAGTGGAGATATCTCACAACACCCTAAACAAAAATCAAATCTATTGGTTAAAACACGATTTTGGGATGCGTCCAAAGATGAGTTTAAAACTCAGGACGCAACTTAAATCTCACTCTTAACTCTTACCCCTCGGATGCCTCTTTCTTAAATTTTTAGCTCTAGTCTTAGTTTTTAGCTCTCATCTAAAACTATGCTTTGTAGCATCTTTTGCGTTCTTTAATAGACATGCCACCTGCGCCATTGAGCACTGCTTCAGCAAGCACTGCTGCTGCTGCCTAGCCACGATGAGAAGAAATCCAGTCTAGTCTAGTTTCTTTATTTCTTTTCTTTCCGTGAGAGTTCGTGTAAGTTTAAGTTTCCCAAACAGCACCGCAACAACTTCAAAGAACAGCGACTCTCTTCTTCAGCCACCGCCCAATCATCAGCTCCCAAGACTTCAACCAGCAAGCAGTAGCCCCACACAAGCAACACAAGTACAAACTTCCAGATTCAAGCTGAACTGGTGTGAAATTGATATTAATGTTAACCTCATTGACAAACTCAATGCCAGAGTTAATCTTTTGATTGATTGTTGTTCGTCAATGCAATAGCACCTATTGCTGTAGAATTGGGATTTCACATTGTCATTCCCTTAAACTCACTCTTTCCTTACTTTCTCCCTTCTTGCAACTCGTATGAATGCGTGTGTTTGTGTTAGTTTAGTTTATATGTCTTAGGTTTATTCAATAAAGCCACCTTTATAATTATAAAAGTATATTGTATAAAAGTGTTTTATGCTGACAAGTTAATGTCTTAAACTGCCGATCTTGTTACTGTGCTTTTAATGGTGTTTACACTATAATCTGGATTTTAATATCCAGCGCAGAGTGGATGTTATACGTGTAACAGCGGTCTCTGTGGCTCCCTCCAACCGTCATCAGCAGGAACCTTCCCCAGAGTATTAGTTCCCACCCGGACCGTTTTCCTCAAACTCTGTGTCACTTCCGTGCCAGGTGTTCCTGTTTATCGGGACTATTTAAGGACACACTTTTGAACAGATAGTCACAAAGTTTTGTCTTGCCACGGCCGACACTCTGAGCATTTATTCTACTTATTTGGATTTACTGTTTTTGACCTTGGACTGTTTCACGATCTTGATTCTCTGCCTGTCACCTCGACCTTCCTGCCTGGACTCTGGTATTTGATTTTTCGCTTGTTATCCTGACCTCCTGCCTGTGTTACGACTCTGTTTTTGCCTTGCCTCTGATACATCTGTTGTCTGTGATTCTACCTACGCCTGTACGACCACGTTTACTTAATAAAGCTGCAAATGGATCTAGATATGTCTGAGTCTGAGCTCAATACATCACAATACGGCTCATTCAGTGAATCGCAGTCCGACTCAGTGAGCCGCCGTAAAACAGTGATTCTGTTCAAATTCCCTATAGAATCTTAAATGATTCTGATTTACTCTTATTTGTATATTTGAGCTAATATTGTCCTTTACAACATTTAGCTTTATTCCAAACTAAAATGACAATTTAATACTTACATGCAACGTTTACAAACTCATGTATATGTAATATAATGTAATGCAGCAATAAATAAACCTATTTATTAGCATTGTTAGTTGACGTTAAAGTGCCCCTATTATGCCATTTTAAGGGTTGCTAATATTGTTTAACAAGTCTCTTAAAACAGGTTTATATGTG
>JAUCMT010000026.1:21416582-21442612 GCA_032357475.1 Enteromius thamalakanensis
GTTTCCAGAAAAGTGTACCATATGCATCAGACGTTTAGCCAACGTTCGGTGGGCGTGACGTCTGAGGCTGAGACTACTCCGCGGGTTACTTCAAGAACATTTGAGCGTTTTATTGGAGTACATCTATAGTCATAGATGAACAGAGAACTGTAAAGGTATTCATGGCAAGACGTCAAAATAAAAGTTCGGTTTGGACACGGCAGCAGAAATATATTACTATTGTTCAGTAGAATGTAGAAAACAGGCTACTACAAAATGTATTAAAATAGTATTTCTTCAGTTTTTTAAACTGTAATATAAAATCCCATTTATTTTCCAACAATAAAATAAAATCTGATTAAAATGATTTGTGTCTTAAAAAAATTAAATACACAACATTTTCAGCAGGGAAAATAAGGCTATTGTAAGAATAAACAATAATGCACTGGTTTAAAGGTAGCATAGCTTTATTAAAACTAATGTGAACTGATTCATTGTGTTGGATATATATTTGTTTTTTTGTGCAGTGGGACGAAAAAAGTCAAATTGTTGTATGTGTACCGATGCATGTTGTGTTTGTTTTATTTGTTATTAATGTTATTATTTTAAAGCCCAGTGAAAATTGGCCCAAAAAAGACCTGTTAAGTCAAGTCATGTCACAATGTATTTCTATAGCACATTTAAAAGCAACAGAGTTGCACCAAAGTGCTGAGCACTTGTGCAAAATAACCTTAAAATATTACCAGTAAACATAAAACTTAAACATAAAATTATACCATAACCAAATACACCACTTTAGTCAGATAAGAGGGTGACCTTCAGTCTCCTTCAGTCACCTGTCCTATATTGCAATAAAACCTATTGCAAAATAGGACAGGTGACTAAAGGAGACCAAAGGTAACCCTCTTTTCTGACTAAAGTGGTGTATTTTCCTGCTGAAGCAGCATATAGGTGAAACCAAAGTACCACTAAACCTTTTAATGTTGTAGCCATGACATGCAGCAGGCAAAATGTTACGTGTTTATTTCAAACGTGTTACTAGAAATTATTCATACACAGAACTATAACTTCAACAGAGTGAAATTCAAACTGTTGGTAGAATCAATTATCAGTTTAATGTAATGTTCTACGTGTAACACACTGTCACAGTCGCTGCCACAGAGACCGAGATCCTCAGGGTCACGATGACCACAAATCCAAATTTCTCCTACAGCACTGTGACTATAATCCTCACCACTTCATTAAATTCTGTTTTATGCTAATCCCATCCCCTTCATCAAAGGCCTGTGTTTTATTGTGTGTGTGAGACAGAGAGACTGAGACAGATTGAAAGGAGGAGCCATGTTAATAGAAGTGTTTATGTGTTTATTTGTTTTAGCAAGGACTCAGATCTGCCTCCATCCTTTTGCTATCCGACTGAAGCTGCAGCTCTGAACTCTGGACCGAGTACAATCGTCATAATCCTTACTGTCCACATAGTGACATTTCTATCAGACAGACAAACAAATGCATAAATACAGTTCCATTTTCTCTGACAGCATCTTTTATTTCTATGGAAGGTATTTAACCATGTGTATCTGGGTCAACGATGTGACACTCATGCGAGAACACAATAAAAATGCTATTTATACTGATACTGAGTTGAATCTCATTTGTGATGAGCATGCTTTCAATTTTTTAATAAAACAATATAGAGGTCAAGAATGCATGAGAATTTGTTTGTCTGTCTTGTTTTAATCTGGATTCTCATTATTTGGTTATTTGTTCATATCGAGATGTCAAAATGTGTCAGTGTGGTGTAACCAACAAAATGGAATTATATTTAAGTCCATGTAATATGAAAATACATTGAAAGATATATAGTACAAATTGACTAACCCCAAAACAATGTAATGAATTCACATATCACAAACGTCATATAGTTAAAAGAAACCTTGAAAATAAAAAATAAAAATGTTTTAAAACCTATTTGAATGTAATGATTAAGATACTCCAGTGTTTTCAAGGTAAAATGTTCTGCTTTTCATTATGGCTACACCACTTGACGTTTTAGAAATCATTAAATCAAACTTTTGACAAATGTTATACATTTTATATATATATATATATATATATATATATAACCAACATAAATACAAATGACATTTCTAAGAGGCTGGCACTTTTCATCATCTTAGACATCCTTATTTGCCATTTACCCACTTATTTATCATCTGCTATGGTTTAGTAAATGCAAATAAACACAATCAGAAACAGATTCTGGGTTGTCTGTCTACTTTAATGTTCATTCACCAGTGTGCTACTGTAGCCAGTCATGGTAGCACTAATGGCCAAGCAGTATGGTGAATTATAACCTTGGACTCTCACCACCAAAAACACCTATATTTTTAAAACACATAAATTACAGCATGCTATATTTAGTACGCTGTCAAGTGCATGCTATATTTCATGAGGGATCTCTTGATATTGATTTTACACAGCCTGATCATGGTTTAAGAATGTCAGACATAGGCATTTTTCACCCGCTGGGTATGTCAATGATCCATCAAGCGCGCATGAATATTTTTTGTGTATAAATAATTTTCACGTTCTCAGTGTGGAAATATGGTCCCACTGTAGCACAAATATCTCCTCTTTGCGTTGTTTACCATACCTGAAATTATGTTTTTTTTTTTTTTATTATTACTATTAAACATGTATTTAACATGTATTCTTATATATATATATATATAAGAATACATGTTTATTTTACATTGCTATTTTTTTTATAAAAAACATAATGGCCTGTTTAGAGATTTTCATGTCTCAGAATGTCTCAGAAAAGAATCTTTTCATTCTGCTTCTTCCTGGTTCACAGATTAATTTTTGTTTTTATAGTTCTGTCATTGTCACCAAAGACAGATGGTGGATGATTTTAGCTATTTATGAAATTGTGTTTACCGCTTCTTGTTTTGTCTACTAAAACTTTTTAACAGTTACTGCATGGCCCTGTTCTTTCTAAGAAACATTCAATAGGTCAATTTCTTCCCTGAAATACAATTTACTTTCCCTCTGTTCTTCAGTCAGCAATTGTTCCTGTTGTCAATTTGAGACTCTCTCTCCCGTGCGAACAGCTTTTCATGTACAACAAAAAGCAAAGTGAAAGCAACACTGACAAACTACACTTTGACTGGCTGCCCTCTTCACATATACTCAGATTAGAAGACATGAGCTGGTGTCCCCACTTTGGAAATTGCTACATTGCCTGGAAATATGACAAGAGTAAGCGGTTCAAAAAGCGTATCATGCTTTTACATAAAAGTGAAAAATCACAGTTTGGCTTTGACATATTATGATATTCCAAACCTATTGTGCACTTTTGCGTGAAGGTGATACAAGAGAGGTTAAGTTGCATTTTTAAATGCTTTTCACCGAAAACAGATGCTGATAGATGAAGCAGCTCTGTTTTATTTACTTTTTTATGTCTAGGTTTTTATTCCAACAGCGTCTGTCTGCTGAGTCTCATTTATTCGCTTAATGTGTCTCGTTTGATCATTTAACTGGTTATAACGGACTGGTATTAAGCATATAAATGTAATGGAGATAGTATCAATTACTTGCATTCTGAAATTATTATGATTGATAATTATATAAAAAATAAAATCAGAAATATGTGAGACTCCCCACTGCACCATTTGAGCTCGAACGGATTAAAATGCACATCCGAACGCTCATTTTCATCAATAGTTAATTATAAGAAATTGATATTTCACTACGTTAAGAGGCCTCCGTGGCCTTCAATAGGTTCGTAATAAAACCCACATACACAAATGTGGCATAAACACACACACACACGCACACACTTGCTTCCAGGTTCGGTGAGATTAAACAGGAGAGAGGCACACTTCAGCAGAATCCTGGGAGGAAGCGATATATTACTTCTCTCTGCTTCCTCAATATGAGACAATAAAAGCCTGGTGTGCTCTGCAGTTTCCAGTGCTTATTTCAACCCTGAGGAACTCTGGTTCCAGACTCTGGCTAAGATGAAGTACAGAACTTGCAGCGCTCTCAAAGACATATTGTTATACGAAAGAAGGTCTGAAAGTCTTGAAGCAGCTTATATTACGTAGATGCTCAGATGGGGAGACATATATAAGATTTATTACTATCAAGAATCAATAAATTGAAATTGCCACCTCTCTACTCTCTCTCATATATACAGTAAGTGCCTTAGTGTGTTGCTGTAACTTTCCAGACTAGGGAAGGTTGAGCTGGTATTTTTCTCTGCGCTTGCAGTTATTAAGACTTGACTACAGTAATCTCTGCATGCAGTAAATTGTGCTATTTAATTTCTACAGAATTCTTTATCTTAAACAATACATGAATTACATTATGTAAGATATTTTCTTCTCAAAGAAAAGACTGTGTTACATGGTTTGCTACAGTCTTTAAATGAGTGGAATGATAACGCAGTTCACTCACTGACCAACAGGGGTCAACACAAGACCCACAGCACAGAGCAACTTTTATAAACTGCCAAAACCTTAGCAAGCCCTCATTACAGAATAATACATATTTCAAATATTAGGATGGTTTATTGTGACATGACCCTGGGATTAGCATGTAACAACAACATTCTATTTGAAATCCAAAAATGACTTTTGGCAGTCCAATTGTAAAAGTCAAAACATAACACACACACACACACACTTTATTCATCAAATGTTAGTCTTGCTGTGATTAACAAGGTCTTTCCAATTCAAATGTGATTCTGAAAATAACAAGGCTGTTACAACACAACAAAACAAAAAAACTTCTAATAGAGTTCACTTTAGAGGAAACTTTAGCAAAATTCACATGACACACATTCAAAATGATAATCTGACCAAAAAAAAAAAAAATCCTTATCAAATGTTAAGAGGCACAAAGACTCTATCTCCCTCTCTCACTTTTCTCTCCCGAAACTCAAGAGTCATTTTCGGCCCACACATGAAAACCACAGAGTCTGGTTTCATTGCCCCCAGAGCTCCAAACCTGAGATGCTTTGGACCCTGGAAAGCGCATTTAGTCTGTCTCCATGCCAGCTTTAGTCAAACCACAAAATTAAAGAGAGTGTTATATCTCCTGATACTCTTACATCCGAGACGAGATGGAACTCTCAGAGACCATCTTGCGGGGCTTTTTTTGCCAGTTTGTACGAGGGACCAAATGCAGGAACAGTGCCGACTGAAAGCAATACAGTGAAAGTGATTTGCTCCATGCTACTGGCAGTGTGTCTAATTTGACACTCATTTAGCTAATAGCGATGCCCTATCACAAATGGCATTATTATGTCAGCCTGTTTCTCTGTCCTTCGCCATGCGGAGCTGCAAACTGATATACGTGGTGATCTCCAGGCAATATGCTGCCGCATGTTGGCCGTCAAATCCCCCTCTGTGTATGATTATTCACCAGCCTCGAACAGGTGCAGCCACGCTCTGGCAAATATCAAGTGAGAAAGAGAGACTCGCGTTCCGCTGCCCTACCCCACGGCCCCTCCCTCGCTTTGCAGGCAGCCTGTCCAATGTAATAGAATCTGCTGACAGCAAATTGCTCACCTGCACATTTGAGGGGAAAAAGCACAGTTTCAAAATGTCCCCCATATGGCACAGACAGGTGTCGGTAAGTGGTCGACACGAATGCTGGTGCGGATGCCACACGGAAAAGTTTCTCTGGTTGAAGTTAAGGAGGGAAAAAGTTTTGAGATGTCGGATGTTTTTATGGCCATATTAAAATGAACAAAAAAATCTACACACTTTCTGCATGGGACAAAAAGACCACAAAACATTATTATTATTACTGGCAAGGGATGATAGAGAAGTTCATTAAACATGTATTGCCCTTTTGTGACAACCAGCCAATTAAAACATTTTTAGTCATATTTAAAATAATTATAATAAATGTAAAACGGGTCGATCTGCACAAAGCTCATTGTTCTTAAAAACCAAGGTGTGCTCTGATTGGTACGTATTCGTACGAGGTGCCAAATTTGTGCCAATTTGTACTAATTTGTACGACCCCACTCGTACGATTTCGTACGATTTGTCTAAAACCACATGATGGGTAGGTTTAGGGGCGGGGTTATGTTTAGGTCATTCAATTCATACGAATTGGCATCTCATAAAATAGGGCGGGGTAATCCCAGGCTCAAGAAATAGCCCTCTGTAAATGCACTGAACACTCTCTAATGTTTGTGTTGAACAAGGGGTAAATTAATAATTTTGTGTTGTAATAAAATATCGATATTGGCTGTTAGTGCATCGATTATTTATTGCGACAGAGAGCACAACAATATATTGCAATATCAATTTTTTTCCCCAACCCTAGTAAATACCACTTAGTTGTATTATGTAATAGTCGTGTCCTCTTTTGGAAGCACAAACAAACTAATTTCTCTTTCACAATGACACAATGCGCATCCAACAATAGCTTCACATTCTTATTTTGCATAAACATTTGGCCAGTGTTATGAAAGCACGCCCCCATTGTGTGATTCCAGTACATGCCCTTTTATAAAGAATATCTCTTTGGTTTTAAAACTTTGCCTGCACATAAAATAATCACACACCTTTTTTTTTTAACATTGTACACTGCTAATCTTGACTAAGGTTCTCAAAAGGTCCAAAATCGGTCCAGTCTGACCTAGATGTCTATACAACGTTTAAATTATGTGTACATCACAAACAATAACACATTACTCGTGTATATAAGCAAGACTCAGATTTCTAATTTAGTACATTTTATTGATATTACGTTTTTGAAAAAACGATATCGTCTAACATTATTTAGCAAATAAATCTATTATTTAGCTAAAAAAAAATGCTTAATTTTAAGGGTTTTTTTTTTTCTTTTCAATATGTTCACTCTTCCAGAAGTGTGATTCATGTGTCCGACCATTGATGCATGAAGTCAAAGCAGTGGAAGTACTTGTTCACCCCCATTACTGTTACATTACAGCCGTAAATCAAACAAATAAACAACAAAACTACTGGATTATGAAAACACGTTTTAAGAGAAAATTGTTTATGGGTCAATTTTATATGGACCACCCCCAGCTCTTCCTAAAGTGCGTTTCAGGTGTTCTGTCATCGCTGCATCAATGTCCGAGTCTGTCGTATTTAGGCTCCAGCATCTGAGGGAAAAAAAATTGAATATTAAAAAAGGCAAAGTTAAAGGTAAATGAAACACTTGTTTTTTAAATGCATTTATGGTCCTACAACTATGTAAAATTTAAGAGAAGTAGACTGTACATACTCCACATTAATTCTATGTCAGTAAAATACTTAATTTCTTGCATTAAATGTGTATTAGATTTAACCTATGTTTTTAGCTGTCTCTCCACTCCCTCTTTAATACCACCGTGGTGCCCTTGAGAAAGACTCTTAAGTAACTTAAGTAACTGTGTGAAAGTGAACAGGATCATTTTGGATAAAGACATGTATTCTTTTAGATAATGTCCCCCAAAAAGATAAAAGGGTACCAATAAAATTTACATTATAATTAACAAGCCACGAGAGATTTTTGAGTAAAGAAGAGATTTTAAGTAAATTAACATGTTAAAGAAAAGAAAGTAAAGAAATAAAGTAACTAAATAAAAAATTATAAATCTGAATGTTACAGTATCTCATCAGTCACATGGTCTGAATTTTCCCGCTCTTGCAGAATATAATTTTGGACATGATTTCTATAATATGAATGTGATACATTTGACTAGGAATTGGTGGGAGGAAATATTTCAAGCAAGAAGATTGAAGCAAAACCATACAAAACACGGATATCAAACTACTGTATAAACCATTCATTGGTTGTTCAAAATACATATACAATGAGTGATTAACACATTCAAGGTGTTGGTTACATATACTAGTATGCAGTCAATCTGGTCCTGAGTTGGGGGATGGAGATTTTAGCCAGAATTATTTTACCCATGATAATGATGTTCTGTGTCTTGGTTCTTTGTCCAATATTGACAATCTCCTTCCTGAGTTGGGATTCTCAATAAGTGTTTTTTTTGTGTTAATGTTGCACGCTGTACTATAAAAATGTCTGTGACAAAGATCTGCTTGCATCAGGTAGGCAACTGGTTACCATGGGCCAATTTATGATGTCCTGTTGTCCTGAGACCATTTTGTGGAATTCGGCTCCCCATGTTTCAATGTTCCGATCACATTTTAAGTGTCTGATTCACTCTGATGCACTACAGCATCATACATTAGAGCAGGGTTGTCCAAACTGGGTCCTGAAGGGCCAGTTTTCTACAGAGGGACACCAGCCCTCCAGGACAGAGTTTGGACAGCCCTGCATTAGAGACACTGCTGCCAACTATACAGAAGAAAAAAAAAAAAGATTAACTCAATGTATAATTTTAGTTTACTATCAATGGAATGTAGGCTAGCTAAAGCCTGCTATAGCTAAATGTCACTAGATGATATTTATAAGTCTCTAAATTCATCGCTAAGCATTTATTTAGAAAAAAGAAAAGTCACTGACAGGGGTTAAAAAATCAAAAAAGTTTTCTGCCACTGATTAAAGGTTAAAAACATTCTGTAGATTTTAAAACAAGGATGCTCAGGTATTATGAGGACCTACAATTTCTGTCGACTTCAGTTTCAACTCTCATCAAACACACCTGAACTGACTAATCAAGGTTTTATAGTTCACTTGAAAATTACAGGCAGGTGTGCCAAAACAGGGATGAAACTGAACCCTTCAGAACGGTGGATTTCCAGGAGCATGATTGAGCAGTTCTGTTCAAGAGTATATCATGAGAGTTATAGCCCACACCGTTTTTTAATGATCAGTCCATTCTGTGCAATCTACCTTAAATTGAACTCTCCACTTGATTGACTCTAGTGCCGTTTTACATTAATTTCCATAGCAATTAAGATAGTGAGCGCAAACAGTGCTTAGCCATAAGCTCTTGCAGTCTAAATAAATAAAAACATCAGTCATTTGATGGTAGGATGGACTGACTTGGAGATAACTCTCTTAGGAAGCACATCAAGGGAATGTATACATCTCTCACATCTTCACTGTGGAGGATGCACTGCTACACTCCTAATTACATACTCCTCCATCCAACCTTAATTAGCTGTGCTTTGCACTGAACCCCAATCAATCAGTCACGTTTTATTAAAGTTTGGCAGGGTTTGGAACAGACCTCATCATGGAAATGATAATTAAACTGCACAGAGACAACCTTACTTCCTATAAAAGTGTTTGATGGACGCTGATTTGCGTCAAATTCTCATTTTTTGCTAAATAAATATTTATGAATAAAACCTGCTAATGGGTCTTTGTGAATTTGCAGTCTGCAGTTTGACCATTCATATATTTTAACACTGGTGACAGGGTGGAAAATTACTATTTTGATGCTTTTAATTGCATTTAATTGGTTCATGTAAACAGAGTCTAATTACTCATTTGAAAGTGCCACCACTCGTAATGCAGATATCCGTTCGTGAACCTTACAGCAAACACCTAGCACTCCTGAATGAATAATGCATCAGACCAAAATAGAAAACAGATATATGACAAATTATTTTTCTTTCACCCGTAACAAAAAATATTGCTCAATGCCCATTTTGCTGGCCTGATGAGAGGCCTTTTCCCCGAGTTCCTCTCACAATCCTGTAATAAATCCCAGATCTCAGCTGCTGCCAAAAATGTCCTGGCAATCTGCATATTGTTACTGTCACACTACTGCACAGCCATATCCCTGCTTCATTATTTCACTTAGCCAAATCTCCCCCCACCAGTCAGCGCCAAAGTTACACGGACATTTTAATGAATTGTCAGCAACTAATATTCATAAGATATTGAGCTTGCAGATTGCTCGTACAATAGGACCTAATTAACAACAGGTCCAATCTCTCGTGTAAATCCGTTGTCACCTCTGCAGCTTTCATTGAGTGCTTGTGTGTGTGTGGAATGATTGATGGGCCGTCAAGTGGTGGACTCGGGGATAATTTGACTTCTGAATGAAATAGCCAGTATACTTACCTCTACAAGGCCTGACCTCAGCCTTCCCAACACTAATGAGAACATGTTATAATATTACATGATAATGGAACATAAATCCTTACAGTATGTTAACTCATTTAATCTACGTACAGTCCCCATTGCAGGTCTAGCTTCTAATCCACTTTATAGTTAATGTACGACCATGTGCGTTTGTACCTTGACTGAAAAAGGTTTAATTTGCTTTCAGTCATTTTAGCTGTTGCTTATTATGCTGAGTGATATTATAAACTATTTTTATACTAATATCTATATCTCCTTATATCTATAATATTTCAACTAATTGTTAATGTATTAATAAATCGTTTAATTAATTGTAATGAGCCTTTAATTGGTTGTCCTGCCTGATGTCCTGAACTAGACGAAGAATTCTGTAAAACTTTATTTTGATGGTTCTTTTTGATCATTTTGTTGACAATAAGTAACAGTGCACCTACATATCAACAAACTCTCTTTAGAGTGTTAGTAGACTGTCTGATTAATGTCTGTTAACTCTTTATTTGTGATGGTGTCACAACAGATATTCTACTGACTAGAAGTAACTTTACAGTAATACTGTACATGTCAACTTATTCCAACCCTTACTCTACCAGTCTACTCTAATGAGAACTAGTAGATAAGCAGAAGCAAAGTTAGTTATAGTCAATAGAATATGTTAAAATAGCACAAAGTAACTCCAAGTCAATCACACTTCTGTGAACTGCCCACTTAGGAAGCAACACTGATTGACAATCAATTTCACATGCTGTTGTGCAAATAGAACAGACATCAGGTAGAAATTATTGGCAATTAGCAATACACCCCCAAGTGGTTCTGCAGTTGGTGACCACAGACCACTTCTCAGTTCCTATGCTTTCTTGCTGATGTTTTGGGTACTTCTGAATGCTGGAGGTGCTTTTACTCTAGTGGTAGCATGAGACAGAGTCTATAACCCACACAAGTGGCTCAGGTAGTGCAATTCATCCAGGATGGTACAACAATGCAAGCTGTGGTAAGAAGGTTTGCTGTGTCTGTCAGCATAGTGTCCAGAGCATGGAGGTGCTACCTGGAGACAGGACAGTACATCAGGAGATGTGGAGGAAGTCGTAGGAGGGAGAACGTGGAGAACCTTCTGCTGCCTGCCAACGCCACATTGCACCACAGACTGTCCAGGAGTTGGCAGATTTTTTAATCCAGGTCTGGGAGGAAATCCCTCAGGAGACCATCCGCCACCTCATCAGAAGCATGCCCAGGCATTGTAGGGAGGTCATACAGGCATGTGGAAGCCTTACACACTACTGAGCCTCGTTTTTACTTGTATTAAGGATGTTACAACAAAGTTGGATCAGCCTGTAGTGTGTTTTTCCACTTCAATTTTGAGTATGACTCCAAATCCAGACTTCAATCCGTTAATAAATTTGATTTCCATTGATATTTTTTGTTTAATTTTGTTGTCGCTACATTCAACTATGTAAAGAACAAAATATTGAAGAAGAATACTTAATTATTTCAGATCTAGGATGTGTTATTTTATTTTTTTTGAGCAGTGTTTTTGTGGTTAACCCCAGTAAAATTTTAAGAAAAACTGTGTTGTCCACGTATAACAAATGTGAACATAACCAACAGTAACATATTTTAATAAAATAGCCTATTTTAGAGTACAGTGCTACAATAAATAAGTAAATACATACATTTTGAAATACTTTATGAATACATTACATTATGAAGATCGGCATTAGGCTTAAAGTAAAATAAAAAAAAAATGTGTTTATTTAATTGAGCTTTAGTAATATGCGTGACACTGGATCACAAAATAATTCTTAATTTGCAGGGGTATATTTGTAGGACTAGCCAAAAAATACATTGTATGGGTCAAAATTAAATTTTTTTATTTTATTTTTTTATGTCAAAGAACGTTAAAGTATCACGTAAAGATTATGTTCCATTAACATACTTGGTCAATTCCCTACCATAAATATATTAAAACCTAATTTTTAATTAGTAATATGCATTGCTAAGAACTTAACACAACTTTAAAACTAATTTTCTCAGTGTTTTTTTTTTTTTTCTTTTTCTTTCTTTCTTTTTTTTTTTTGTTCCCTGAGATTCCTATTCTAGCAAACTATTCATTCATTTAAATTTATTTAGGTTATGTATAAATTTCATTTTTTTTAAATTTGACACTCGTCTGGTTCAGGGTCACATATAACCAGAGGCGAAAAGTACATTTACTTCAGTATTGTACTAAAGTACATTTTTTGAGTATCTGTACTTTACTTTTTACATTTCTAGCAAGGTCCTCAAAGTAAAAAGTCGTTTCTACAGTATAGACAGTAAGTGATTTTTTTTTCTTTTTCTAATGTTTTTAAAGGTGATAGACAAACTATCAGTGACCTGTAAGAGACAGTATCATTATCATTAAAAAAAAAAATTAAATGTTTTGCCTACAAGTAAAGCGGTGTTGCTGTGTAGTTATAGGTGTGGTATGATTTGGGTTGGTTTTGCCTGTCAGTGAATTACATTGTAATCTTTTACGTGGTACTGTAGAATCACACAATTTTCGGTCATTAGGTGATACTAACACTTAATGCATTAAGAGTTCGTGGTTATTTAACGCAATTCTGTGAGATCAGGTTGCTTGAGTTAATGGAAGCCCGACTGAATAAAACATAAAATAGGTTATTGTGACTTTTTATCTCACAATTCTGACATTTTTTTTCAGAATTGCTTGATATAAAGTTACAGTCAGTGGCGGTTTTTGGCACGGGCAGACAGGCGGACAGGACGCCCGGGGCGCCATTTTTTTCTTGTCACATGGGGGGCGGCACACAAACTTGGAGGAAAAATAATAATCTGTGCAGCTAAGCGGTTTTCTATTATCTATCATACCTGTGCTGTGCCGCCGCCCCCTGCTGCTGAATTTGGGGGGCGCCAGGAGCGAGTCTCGCCCGGGGAGCAATTTAGTGTAGACCCGCCACTGGTTACAGTTGCGTGATATGAAATCATTGCTTGATATAATGTCAGAATTGTGTGATATAAAGTCGCAGAATTCTGAGATATAAAGTTACAATTGTGACTTTATATTTTGCAATTTTCTTTATATCAAGCAATGACTTCAAGTCACACAACTGTAACTTTATTTCTCAGAGTTAGAGTTCTTAGAGTTCTGCGACATAGATATAAACTCACAATTGCGAGTTACGAAGTCCAATTTTGAGCTGAAACAAATATTTGTTCTCAGAATTTCGACTTCATATCACACAATTGTGACTTTATATCACGCAATTTAGACTTTCAAATCACAATTTTGACTTTATATCACGCAATTCTGAGAAAAAAAAGTCAGAATTGCAAGATAAAAAGTCACAATAACATTTTTGTCTTTTTTTATTTAGTGGCGGAAACAGGCTTCCATTGTTTTGTCCTGCTGGAGTGTTAACATAAAGAAAATGATTGTGTCCCAAAGTAATTTATTTATTTTTTTTCAGAAAGATGTTCAGGTGTTTAATTTTTTTGTTCAGGTGTTTAATTGTTTAATTCTTAAAGCTCTTTATTATACATTTAGTGTATTCAGTACGTTACTTCAGAGGAATAAGTTAATGCAAGTAACATACAACACTGCAACAATAATGAAACTATGCATTGACTGCAACTTTACTCATAATACTTAAGTACTTTTAAAACCAAGTACTTTAACTTTAACTTGACTTTAACATTAACCATGTACTTTAACTCAAGTACAAATTTGTGTTCACAATGTTCACTTGTAATGTAGTAATATTTGACCAGTGGTATCTATACTTTCACTCAAATACTGGACTTGTGTGCTTTGTCCGCCTCTGCACATAACATAACATGATGTATATTATAACATATTTTGTTTTGTTGGAAAAAAAAAAAAATTAGTCCATTTAATTATATTTCAGTCAACCTTTGCATAAATGGTAAAAATAGAAAAGGAGGTAACCCACAGCCATGGCATTGCTAGCACCATGCTCTACAGTTATAGAGCAACTATATTGCAAAATATGGTGTAAAATAACAATATTCACCCTTGTTATGACGAGAATGCTTGTGCGTTTCATAATGAAATATTATTCTTTCCTTACATCTGCAATGGCAAGATAAAATCATTGCAGATGACGCTGGATGTTTTCATCTTCTGTTTTGTTCATATTTGTACTACATGTTTGCTATAATTTTAGCTAATTATTGTAAATAATGAACAGATCATTTGAAAATAATATTTTTTTTCATTCAATGACATACTGAAGGATGTAAGTTACAGCTGTGATGGACTTGTTTGAGTCTATTATGTCAGATGATGTCTGAATATAGGTAGATGAGTATGAAAGCTAGGCCAGGGTTGTAGGGGAAGGTCACCCCATAAAAGGAGGACTGCAGGCTTTAAATCACAGCCCTCATTGTTGGCTGTCTTTTATCCGACATCCTTGGAGGTCATCATGTGAATGCGGACGGCTATCTCATAACTAATGAATATCCATTCCAGTGTCCTCTCCTCCAACGAACCACCTCCTCACAGCTGGCTCTGAATGGAAGGTCAAGCAGCATATCACTGAAGATAAGACTGTGCGATCACAGGTGAAAAAACAGATAAAGAGAGAGAGAGAGAGTTGAAAATGGAAAAGGAATAAGGAAAAAGATACCTAGGTTTCTGCCGCTAATAAGCCTAGGTAACGCTTTGATTTGATGTGGGTCAGGGTCACATTGCACTCCTTTTAAGATGAAATAAAGATGGCAGAACTATTCATTTAAAAGGAAAAGAGAGAATCACCGAGGTCTGATCACTCTCATCTGCAGTCCAGCTCAAACCAGAGTCTGAAAAATGAAATGCTCTCTGACTTCTGCTGTAATAGTCACCTGTGGATTCTTGGCCCAAATGAGAAATAGTATACTTACGGTTGCCTCTGAATTGATTTCATGGTAAAATCCCCACTGTACTGAATTAACCACAGGATATTGTGCAATATTGTCCAGAAGGTAGTTTAGCCCAGTCCTGAATGCAATCAACCAAAGCATTTTTATTCTTTGTACAAGAAGCCATTCTGAACTTTTTCTGTAAGGATACAATGTAATAATGACTGGCCACATTCCAGTTGCCAGAGAGGTGAAAGGAATATATCCGTTTAAGCATAAAATATGCTGCCACATGCTGTAATTTTACCAACCTCCATTATGTTGCACTGAGTGCAAGCCTGGTTGCTAATTGTTTCCTGTTAATGAACCTGTGGTTTAGAATGGCAAGTCTGAGCAAGTCGGCAAACAACTGGTGGTGTGACTAATTTTTCAAAGCAGCAAAATATAAACCCTTGGGAGAAGGAGGAGAACATACAGTGACTGTGGAGACATAAACGTCTAGGTTACGAACGTAACACATGTTCCCTGAAGGAGGGAACGGAGACGTTACATGTGGGAACTCGCCAGAGAGACCAATCGCCTTTGAGCTTTATACAGAAGGCCAATGAATATTGGCGTGCACTTGATTGCGCTCAGGTGCACCTCATCACTGTGTGAGTATAAGAGGGCATGAGCGGAGTGCACATGCAGATTTTTGCTTCAGAGCCTTCACCATTCTGAGCTATCTAGAAGGCCTGCTGTACAAGTCATCTTGCAATATCCAGGGAGCAAAGACCTCTGAGTGCATGGAGTTGCTGCGTAAGGTCTTCCCTGGGCAACCGGGAAAAAGATTTTCCACGGTTGGTGAAACATTCTCTGGGATGTCGATCCGACCCTTTGTTTTAGGGTGCGGAAGTTTCCTCACCTCTTCGGTCGGACACGAGCGAATGAATGACCATGGCTACATTGAGGACCTGCCTCTCATTCGTGAGATGGCTCCGTGGGAAGTTGTTGGACCGTAGCAAGTACGTGACCGTCCAGAATGCTCCGTCCGGTGTAACAGCCCCACGGACTTCTTGCACACTAATTTGTAGAAATTCCATTCATGCGTTTTTTGCTAAATTGTACGTATTTTACGAGTTGCCAATTCATATGAATTTGTATGAACAACCTACACCTAACCTCGCCCCTAAACTGGGGTTTAGACAAAGTGTGAGGTCATAAAAATTTGTATGAATTAGCATGAATTTGCCACCTCGTACGAATACGTATGAATTGATTTTGAGACTGTGTTGAACTGAACAGAACAGAATCGAAAATAATACATTGAACTGCTGTATATTTTATGTACTATTTTTGTCAGATTTAACACTGTCAGATTTATTAACGAATTATACTTTTTTAATTAACAGCTTTCAAGCTTTACTATGTATTATGGGACTGCATTCTCTAAGAACGATACGTGTGATGCGCAGAACCTGATTTTTCTGAGTTTGACGTGTCCCTGGGTCAACATCTGTGTTGACCCTGAAACAACATTGTGATTAGCCAATCAGATTTGAAGAACTAGTTTATAGTTTTTGTGAAGTTTAAGCTTACAATTAGTGTTTGGTGCATGTACATCAGTGTCAGTCATCTATAATTTTTTCTGATTTTAGGCATTACTCATGGGTAGGGTTAGGTTTAGGTGTAGAGATATGGTCAAAACTAAAATTGTGGAATAAAATGTTGTTCCAGGGTCAACAAAATATGTTAACCAAGAAACATGTAGAACTCAGCAAAATCAGGACGTGTCATGTGATGCTGCTCAAAACAGTTAACATAGATGCTGGTTTAGTTATGTTACCTACCTTTTGAAACATCCTTCACATCCATTTTTCATTACTCCACTTATTGCATGATGTTCTCTGCTGATCGCTCCAGGCCGCCCTCCAATCCTCTCACTAACATTAGACATCTGCTTCCACTCTTTGCAGTTCCCCAAGAACAACAATAACTGAACGCCATCTGTGAACATTATCCATGTGTGACAGGATGGTTTCTGCCTCACTGGATTCCACTTTTACCACACGGATACAGAGTGGCTGTATGTGCTCATCCTCAAAAAAGGGAAGCAGGAATATAGGAAGTTTCCTGAAAACAGCTGGAGTAATCCTGCATCTGAAAGAGAAGCCAGAAAGGTGAAGTTTCACACAGATCCTCTCTGGCTCCAGCAGTCTGGAGATAAGACCAAATCTGTGGCTGTTTACTGCAGGACAAAGAAAGAAATGCAGGGGAAAAGACCCTTCTCTGTTCTCTTTATCACTTAACAGACAACCGTGTCTGCGATGAGATCTGCAACCATTTTAAATCCTCTTTTAAACTTGAAAACTCTTGAGCTCTTCTCCTTTATCTGTTTTTTTTTTCTTTTACCCTTTTTAAATGGCATGATCCACATTATTCTCAATGGTGGTGAAGGCTTTTATAATAAATCTGTAGTAAGCTACTTAATGCAGGACATCTCTAGATGTTAAAAAATGCTCTAGGAAGATTTTGTTGAAAACATTACATCCGAACATTTAACTACATATTTGGTTTTGGTTATACAAGCATTAAGGGAACATTCCAATTTAGAATTTTGCAAACACAGGAATGTTACTTTTGAATGTTCTCTGAACATTCTGAAACAAGTAGTAGCATTTAAAAAAAAAAAAAAAGAAAAAACAACATGAATTTTCCACTAAAAAGTGTTTTAGAACATTATTAAAGACTACACATCTTTGAATGAATGTTTTACTGAATTACTGGATAAATATTTGACTAATGTTCTGGAAAGGTCTCTCTTGTTCCTGGTTAGCTGGGTTAGGGTTCAAATGTCTGAAACAACATTCAAAATCTGGTCAGTAAAAATTGTCAAAAATCGCTAAAAAAAGAAAAACCCCAAAGTTTTTTTCCTATTCCACTATGTTCTTTCCTCAACTTTTCATACATGTTTCTCCCGTCTTGCATGGCACCACTATGTTAGGATTTAGCTTATTTAGCTCCATCCATTCCTAAGGATCCAAACAGGGATTAACCACCAAACACTTCCATGTTTTCCCCATCTAAAGACAGTTGCATGATTAGTTACATGAGTAAGTAACATGGCAGTTTTCTAAGCAAATAAAAAAAGATGCTCTTCCGCCATACCAGTTATCTTTTTTATCTACTTAAAAATTGCCTTTGTGTCACCATACTTCATGTAGTGTCTTTAAATAGGGAAAATGTGTTGGTGGTTTCTAAATTCATCCCTGTTTGGATGGCTAAGCTAAACACTAACATAGTGTTGCCATGCGTTATAGTGGAGAGTTATCAACTCTTAGTTGAGGGAAGAACAGTGGAATATGGAAAAACAGTGGCATTTGCGACTAAGAAAAGCTATGAAGTAAATTTCTACAGTTCTGCCCAATTCCTGCACAAATTCATGATTGTTAAGTACGCAGGGTCAAATTAGTTACACTTTTTGTTAACTAAACCATTTATACAATAAAATGTAAAAAGTTTTTTATTATAAATATGGCAACAAGCACTTAATTAAAAAGTAAATTAATTTAAGTAATTATGATTAAAAGTAATTTAATGTATATACAGTTGAAGTCAAAAGTTTACATACACCTTGCAGAAACTGCAAATTGTTAATTATTTTACCAAATAATTTTACCAAATTTGCATTGGGTTGAAAATAGACTAATAAACCTGAATATGGATATTCAGTCTGATCTCATGTTCAAACGTAGGTATTAATATGTTACATTTACAAGCATAAAACGTACTTTTTACTCTTGCTAAAACATACAATTTAGGCATATTTTAACATTTAAAACTTACAAATGGATACATATTTTTGTCAAACCGCCCCTATTATGCCTTTTCAAATATGATCTTTCATGCAGTATCATGTAGCTGTATGCGAACATAAACTATCTGCAAAGTTGTGACGCCGACAGTGCACGATAAGTAAAGTTATTGTCAATCAAAAAAAAGAGTCGGCTCATATTCGCCTAAACGAGTCGTCAGCAATTTGAATCTTTTTCTATTACGGATCCATGTCACTAAGTAACATATTAAACCTACCCATTTTATAGAAAATATACATATCCATGATTTTATCAATAATCAATTGAGATTTTTAGAAATTTTTAACCTACCCCCAAACCTAAACCTACCAATTTTCTTGCGAATATAAAAGAATATAAAACGCAGCTATCCGAAATATAACAATTTCCATCTCTGTACAATATAAGAAAAACATGACAGACATATAAATGTAATTACAAACATTTATTTATTGCAAAAAAGTCAAAAGCAGTGCCAAAAAAAAGTAATCTAAATGACGATTTTGCAGCCTCAGTCCTCTGGCGGAATTAAAGTAGGTTTGTGTAAGGACCAAAGCAGAATATGTTGTTAATCGCTGAAAATATTATCCAGATTATCTTCCCGATCGTTTCTCAGTGAACTTGTGAAGATGCGCGCATCATTTGAATACACTTCACCAGAACAAATTCATATGTTGCAGTAACAGGGTTAAAAAGAAGTCTTGTTTAACATTATAAAGTCCTATTTTTGGATACGAGCTGGCAGGAGAAATCAGAGAAAATAATGAATCGTAATCGTTATCATTTCATATACGAAGTAACGTTTAACAGTTATAACGCAGTTGCAAGCAAGGCCATTGATATGACAACTAAAAAACACAAAAATAATAAAATCAATTCCGCGATTTCAATATTCATCAGGATCCATTTTTAGAAGTAGTCAATACGTCAGATTTGCACATTAAAAAGCTGAAAATACGTAGGTTTAGATGCTGAACATACGTCAGTATTGTACGTTTTAGTGCCTGTAAAAACTTAAGTAAATGTACGTTTTATAGAACAATATTTTACGTAAAATGCATACGAATTGTCATGAGATCATATTTGACATCACAGGATCTTCCAAGATTGCATCAAGAGTTCCCTTTCCCAAACTTTAAAGCAAAACATTTCCATTCAAATGGCTTGTTCTCTGTCAGGAAAAAAGTGTTCATCCAGAGAATAGGTGGAATAATTTTACTGACAGCTTCTCATTCCAGCAAAAGGACATGACTTTTATTTTTATTTCTATTTCTGATTGTGTTGTTGTTGTTTACACCTGATACTTGACCAAAAAAAAAAAAAAAAGTATAAAAATCCAGCAGTGCTGGGGGAGATACATTAAAACTGTAAGCCACTTAAAATAGGTGGTATTTAGAAAAAGATTGAAATTTTTTGAAGATTGAAGATTTTTCATTGAAAGTGTAATCAGGTCAATACATTGATGAATTAGAGTGACTGGATTGAATATAAACAGGTGAACTGACATTAAACGGTCAACAAAACAAAAATTTATATAATCAAGTTGAAAACATGAACAGCAACATTTCACAATATATTTCAGTATTTAAAAAAGCACTTAAAATGCCATACAGGGATTAAAACAAGAACATTTGTATGCATTTATTTTTTGTCTAATATTAACTGAAGACGCTTTAATGTTAGGAGAGCATGTATGATTATTACTGTATCTCAGTGGACGATAATGTGACATGAAAACCTAAAATGTTGGATTTTTCATACTGCCTTGCTACTACTAAAAAGTACCTTGTTTTTGGAAAGCCAGCTGAGCTACATTCAAAAAATATTTAGGTTTACATGTAAGATTTGTGTTTTTGAATTGCATAGAAAATTTCTGTCCAGTTGGATTACATTTTATCATCAACAAACTATACTTGCATATTTGTCAGTCATAAATGAAACAGGATTGTTTTCTGCAATAGCACTAATAAACTAAACCCATACACAAATACACAAATACCAGATCATGTATCAATGAATCCCATTTAAGTCATGCATTTTGCAACTACTGTGACTGCATGTTCCACAGCTAGACATTTTATATATGACATGTTCATATATTTGTTTACTAATTACATTTCACAACTAATTTGTGCTGATAATTTATGGAATTTGAATAAATAGGAGTATTTGAATAAAACAAAAATAGATTCAAATAGTTAATGTTTTTTGAGTGCAGAACTTATACCTGTTTCATTTATGAATCACTGACATATGCATCACATTTTAAGTTTATTCTAAAACTGTGTAATCCAAATAGCAATTATATGCAATTCAAATACATAAATATCAAATTCAGGTCTGAAAAAAAGATGAATTGACAAAAAGCATCCTAACACTGTTAGATATTAAAGAGTGGTTGTGTATATTTCATTATTATATATATATATACTGTAGTGTTTATTCTTTAACAAAATGAACTGTAATAGAACTGAGTAACTGAAACATTCTAATAGTGCTTCTTTGTATATGTTCTCATTATGATGTCATGCCTGGTTTTAGTTATTTTAAATGGTGTGAGAGAATTTTGTGGTTGTCTATAAGACGAGATGATTGATATCGGACATTTTCAGTATTCTCTGGACTGCCGATCAGAGAACTTTTCTTCAGTGCTAATATCATGTTTCTCTAAAGGACATTCCCCTGTGCTTTCACAATATTGTCTTTGAGGAAGACCACCCTCCTCTCTAAACAAGGGCTGAACATGCATTACATCAGCAATAAAAACCACGGGGGATTCTGACCGGCCTCCAGGAATGCACTTAAACCGACGGGACCGTCAATGCTGGTCGATAACACTGCAGGACTAAAGTCACTGTAACTATGTTCTCAATATTACTGTGTGCTTTTACCACACTATCCTGAATGCATTAACTGTCATTAAATCTGATGAATGGAATTGAAAAATCTTTTGTGATGCTACTGCCACACTTCCTAAAGCTGAATACAGAATAGCAAAACTTATGACATTTTATCAATATTCCCATCCTAAACTCACACTAATCACAAAATTATGGATAGAGGACTCAATAAAAATATTTTTTGTAAGCACACATTGTAAGCACATTTTTACTTTTTGGGTGATCTAAAAAAAATTGAATATCATGAAAAACTTCAAAAAGTGACACTTTCATATATATTTTAATTTCAGTACATGTAAAGTAAAACATTTCAAAAGCTCATCAAAATGTCAAAATGTCAAAATATTAGAATACTTCCCGAGATCAACCAAAAAAAGTCTGAAACAGCCTGTGCTAATCAAAGTTATCAGCAAAACACTTGGAAGAGTTTGTCGTCACTTTGGTCAGGTGTTAACATCCTGCTGGAAAAGAAAATCAGCATCTTCATAAAGCTTGTCAGCAGATGGATGGAAAAAGTGCTCCAAAATCACCTAATAGACAACTGCATTGACCTTGGACTTGATGAAACACAATGGACAAGCACAAGCAGACATCAAGGACACCAAATCATCATTGACCTTAGAGACCTCACACTGGATTTCAAGCAGCTTGGTTTCTGTTCCTCTCCAGTCTTCCTCCAGACTCAGACCTTGATTTCCAAATGAAAAACAACATGTATTTTTATCTGAAAAGAGGACCACTTAGTGACAGTTCAGATATGTTTCTTCTTAGCCCAGTTTAGATGCTTCTGGTGTTGTTTTTGTTTCAGAAGTGTCTTGGCAGCTCTTTTCCTGAAGACGCACTAACTCCAGCTTCAGTCCACATATTATGAAGCGCTATTCTCAAGCTTGTGGTCATCCCTGTTGCATGAACACCTTTTACTACCCAGTTTCTTCTTTCCTTTAAACTTTGCATTTAATATGCTTTGATACAGCACTCTGCGAACAGCCAGATCTTTCAGTAACGACTTTCTGTGACTGAACCTCTTTGTAAAAAGCGTCAATGATTGTCTTCTGGTCCACTGCCAAGTCAGCAGTCTTCTCCATTATTGTGGTACCAAAGAACAAGAGATATTTGGAATTTATATTGTAGGGATGGTCATTTAATGAAGAATATTTTGAGATACTGGATTTTGACTTTCATGAGCTGTAAGCTTTATTCACCAGAATTTAAAATAAAAAACTTAAAAATGTTAAACTTTACATGTAATGAAGCCAAAATATCTATGAAAGTTTCACTTTTTAAAATAAGTTACAAAAAATGTTTTTTACAGTAAAAAAATATGTACCTGTATTCCTTTAAACTGGGAAGGAGAGACTATATTTTGAACAACAAAAAAAAAACTTTATGAGACAGCGCCATCTTCTGGTATGTATCATAATTATAAAATAAAATTGTAAATGCAGATCAGACAACCAAATGTGTCATAATTTGTCAGTATACCTAACTTTTAGTAATTTATAAAAATGCTGTTTTTTTATTTTATTTTACTGTATATCCAGGAGTTTTTCAGAAGCACTTATTAGAAAAACATGAAACCTCTTAAAAAAAATGTATACAACATATACTTATTTTCAGTTTTTTATTCCTCTTAACAGTCTTCATGATGACAATGTGCATTTAAAAAAACATGGAAAATTCACAATATTGTGGGGTTTAAAATGTGATTAAAAATAGAATCATAACCTGTGCATTTAAAATGTCAAAAACATTGACTCAGCCAATGGCATGAGTGGGCCTATTCGTTTTATAAAGCAATGGCTGAAGTTACTGAAATTGAATCATTATGTTTGCAGTTATTTCTGGTGCTGCTAATGATGCTTCATTATAAACTTCATCTTTAAACAATATCTGCTCTTAAAATCAAATCTTTCTTACGCTTAAATTTAGCTAAATATACATTTACATTTAGTTCAAAACTTCAAATGTCTTCTAGGTCTGCCCTTTGACATGATCAAGAAAGCAGAAGCTGCCAAAAGTAAATAAACAGATTGTAAATGGATTAGTTATCAGAGTTTAGATGATTGGAGGTACTTTTCTGGCTCTGAGACAACGAATCTCACAGTCCTCCTGAGTGTTGAATCTGTTGCTGTTCCCGTCACAGCCTCCGTACCAGAACTGGACACACTGGCCACTGCTGACGCTGTAGTACCATTTCACTGAGAAGTTTGCGCAAGCTCCTGCGTCGACGCTGAGCTGGCAAATGTCTATGAGCAGAAAAAAAAGAATAGTTTTAAGATACACATAGTGATGATCAGGCTGATCAGTTTAAGGCCATTAAAAAATGTTAGACGTTGAAAACGTGCATATTTTAGAACACATGTTGAGTTCAGCAAAAATGTTATACTTGATTTGCAAGATTATATGTTTTATAAAACACATGCTAAATATTTTATGGTTTGGGATAGGTTTAGGAAATATAATTGTCTTTATTTAAAAACTGACAGTAAGCGTGTATTTTACCCTTGAAACTGGAATCATCCTTTGGAGGATTTTCAGATTCTGTGGGAGAAATTGTAAATAATCTTAAAACTCTGTACAGGTAAGTGGCCTACATTAAACAACAAATACATTAAATCCATTAAACATAGATTTTTAATATGAACTATGTATGTATTATGTAAATTAAATGGTTAAATTCCTGTATGTAAAAGAAGAACTAATATGTGAATACCTGCATAATATACTGTATTGAAAACAACTACAATGATAATAATAATAATATTAATAATAAAAGCAACTACTTTGTGTAGTGTCTACAAAAAACAGCTTGTTAGCCTCTCATTATGCTGTATTATTACCACATATTGGACCACATCAAGTTGTAAATAAAAGAGTAAATACCACATAGTTAATCTTTTTATCAATGTATCTTCTTTCAATTAGCAAAGATTTTTTTTAGTATGCCTCAATGATCGGAGATTATCTACAAATACTGCATTTTTGTTTGTTTTTTAAGCTGAGATGCATAAGCTCAAATCTATGGGACCTACAGTATTATAAAAGCAGCTCTAATTCAAAGAAAACAAGCTGACTAAAAAACTTAATCCAAGATTTGCTGATAAAGGTTTTTTTTTAAAGGCCGTTCATTTTTGACTGTTAGATAAAGAAGAATTTACATCAATAAAAAAAATTGAGTAGGTACGACCTAAATATCAGGCTGTAACAAAGTTTGGTAACTTTACCTGTAGACACACACTCCCTAATGCACTCGTCATCTGTCAAGAATCGGTTTTTATTTCCACCACAGCCACCGTACCAGAAGCGCATGCATTTCTTAGTCTGCTGGCTGTAATACCATCTGGACACATACGATCCACACACATGCCCAGGATCTTTTTCAAGGAAGCATCGTGCTGTTGGAAACAAACAGTACACTCAAGTAATTCCCTGCGGCACAGAATACTGAACTCTGTCAGAGAAACGGCACAAAAACAGCTTGTGCATTTTAATACAAGTACATACATCCATAGCACAAAGATACGTGCAACCTCAGCTGCTAAATGAAGGATTTAAGGGGGCAGTAAGATTTAGCACCTTTAGTCTTCGGGGGCTCGGTTTTGTCCTCTTTGTGCTCTTCTGTAAATCGTTCGGTGTCATCAGGTTGACTGGGTTCATTGACTGCTTCAGTGTTTTGCTCATCATAAACGTTTTCGTAATAATCCACAGGCTCTTCTGTTGTACTGAGCTCTTCGGTGGGAGCTTCGGTGGGCAGAATATCTCTGAGTTAAAAATCACAAAAAAGGTTCTGTACAGAGGAGATGGAAAAACTCCCTTTTATGCAATGTGTGGAAAGTTGTAATTTGATGGGATCAAGCTCTGTGGACAATGACTTTTTGTCCTTCCGATTGATAAGATTACAACTTACAACTTACAACCTACAATTCAAATGCATACTTATTTATTAAGCAATTATCCACAATTGGTCTTTATTGTTCAGACATAATTCCTTGGCTGGTGCCTATTGAAAATAGTATTACAATAGGTAAATAATACTACCAAACTGAAATAAATGAAATTTCGGTGACACTTTAGAATAGGGGTCCAAAATAATGCATTAGTTAAGCATTAATTAATGGTTAATTTGTTCCCAATTAAGCATTTGTTGAGCAAAAACACACTAGTAATTAATTATTAACCTCCGCCTTCTCAATACAATCCTCACTTAGTATCCTGGGACTAACTGAGACCTGGATTCGTCCAGATGACTCAGCTACCCCTGCTGCTCTGTCCAATAACTTTTCTTTCTCTCACACCCCTCGTCACACTGGGAGGGGTGGGGGTACTGGAATACTCATTTCTAATAGCTGGAAATTTTTCCACCACTCTCTGCTCTGCCACTATAACTCATTTGAATGTCATGCCATCACAGTAACAGCTCCTA
>JAUCMT010000026.1:21442712-21467745 GCA_032357475.1 Enteromius thamalakanensis
AACAAAACACAAGAGCACATGGAGCAGATATCAAAACATAAACACAAGCACATGGACAGATAAACAAACACAGAACATGCCTATGGCGTGACACTTATTAATTTATATTCTAAAGAATACAATTCCTGTAGTAATAATAAAAAGTACACACAAAATAATAAGTGTACATATTTTTCACAAAGGAATCATCCAGGTGGAGGTCAGGCTAACCAGGGAAACCTTCAACCCTCAACACAGTCTCACTCCAACTCGTCACATTTCGACGCTTAGTCAAAACCCTTTTGCATCGTTTTTTGAGGATCAAAGTACTAGCCTGGGCCCGCCCATAGTTGCCGTGATGCTATATTCAATTTCGCGAGCAATGTCAGTCTGGCAAAGCTGATGTTTTAGAGCAGTGGTTCTCAACCCTCGTCCTCACCCCCCTGCTCTGCATATTTTGCATCTCTTTCTTTGTTAACACACCTGATTCTGATTATAAGCTCATTAGAAGAAAGCTCCATGCATGGGCTGTGTTCCCAATTTGCATGGTTCCTACACAGTGTCCGTTAAAGTTTACTACACTTCGGAACATTCATTCACGGATAATAACGTAAATAAGTGAATACAATTTAAATTACGTCTCACACATTTAAATGCAATTTGAATGGAACGTATAAATTCACTTTGAACTGGAATCATAGCAGAATATTTGGTGATGTCCACTTTGCAGTGCGCATACGTTCGAACAGAACAAATGACAAAAAAAACATATAAAATGCACTGAGCGGGGGGACGAGTGGAGAAGACAAGGATTGAGAACCGCTGATCTAGCACACCGCCGGTGTAGCGCGATGACGCAGCAGTTCTGCGATGCTCAATTGCTTGCTAAACTCTTCGAAAATAATCACTGAATGACTGTAAATACCAGCTACTCTCATATTAACCCTTTCGCGCGTACGATCACACCGGTGTGATTGGAACATTCAGTGCATCACGTCATCAACTAATGAATTTAAATCTGCTCTCGCGACAAGTATGATGGGTCGCCATGAAAACAACAACGGTCACCTAAAAAAACTCCCTCTGGAGGCTCAGCTAGAATATTTTAAACTCGCCTGTGAAAGGGTTAATCAAAACGTGCAGAAATCACTTGACGACATTTTCCTACTGCTTTAATGAAGCTAGCTACAATTGGTTACGGTGGCTTCAGGTTCCAGCGCTACTCTTGCGACATCGGAATGAGTGGTCTGATTGGTTGTAGATTTGTCCAATAGTATACAGAGGCATCTGATAGAAGCACATTAAGACAGCCTTCCAGAAGGCGGGTAGTAAGGTAGCTTGGCCAGACTAAGCTCCATTGAGCTTTATAGTCGCAGAAGCCAGGCTATCAAGGTACCCCTTTTTCGGTCACTTTTCGACGTGAAGGGTGTTCCATTGTTTTAAATAGGAAACTCTTAGCGTCAAATATGCCAATGCAATATTTCTTTTAGTTTTATCATCATAATTAGATAATTAGATACAAAAGATATATTGGGTAAAAACAATGGCATTATTGCAAATATGTATTAGTGTATTTTGTTCCATGTAAACAGTCAAAATGTTTTATTTAAATTATATTATTTACACATTTATGAGCACGTAACCCAACCCCTACCCCTAAACCTACCATGTGTCAATAAATCACAAGATATAGCAGGCAGAAACAACCACCGTCATAATTTATTTGAAAATAATTCATATTCCAAGTATTTTTGAGTCTATTAGATGCGGTCGCTGTCTTCTGCATACTTCCTGTGTGCTGCTGCAGTCTGTGTGCAATTTCATAAATTGCTCCTACAAGAATCCTTAAGTCAGCGTTGGTTGTGAAGTGCCATTGGCTCTTGTGTGTCTCGTGATCGAATTGCATCATGCTGTTGTAAAATATTGGCTTTTGTGTTTCTCATGACCGATTGTGTCAAGCTACCGGATGGGAGTATGTTTTCTGAATCAGATGACAGCACGTGAATGGAGTGGGATCATTTTTAGTGATTAAAACCTTGTGATATACTTTCTTTACATAAAGACTTTGTATGGCTTCAGAAGACTTGGAATGTGACACGACTTGTTTGTAATGTATTTATACTGCTTGTTTATAATTAGTTGTGCAATAAATACCTGTGACTGCATTTGCCTGTGTGTTTTATTTTATTCAGAGGTGGGTAGGTTTAGGGTAGGGGTGGTGTTTGGTGCTCCAATAAAAGTAAAAAATTCTATAATAAATTTATATATGCATGCAAACCATTACATTAAGCAAAACAACTGAAAGCAATGGAGGACTCTTCATGTTGAAAAAGTCACTAAAAAGGGGTACCTTAAGCTACAAAAAGCAATGCAAAAGGGTCTTGACCAAGCATCAAAATGTGTCGAGGTAGAGTGAGACTGTGTTGTAACCCTTGACATTACCATGTCTAAATTAGATCCACATATATCTGGAGTCATTATTAAACTAAAGGTTTGTATTTAATAATGACTGCTGTATTTAGTTGCTTAAAAACAGAACAAATTGTCAGCACAACAATGCCTAAATCAAACAATCTATCAAAACAATCCAAATCAGCGCTAAACTGAAGCCTCTCAGTTTGAACGAAAATGGTCCAAATTACTATTTTCTTGTGTACTTTATAAGACAGAGAGGTCAGGCCTAACATCTATTTCCTGAAATCCAAATTAAACCCACACACACACTTGCACATACGAAACACTAGCGTCAAAATTAAACCTCTTCCACTTCCTTCTGTGTTCAAATGACTGAAATGCACCCTGCCTAGCCTCCCCCGCTCCATCTTGTCTATCTTTATTTTTCTCTTTTCTGGTGCTTTTCTCTAGCAAACACACATATACAGATGTCGCTGTGGCCTTGGTCCAGCATCGCTACCTCTCAGCAAATTACCTCTGATTACTGAAAGAGCCAGTGCACAATCAATACACTCAGCCAAGGAGAAAATCTCTCCCTCTCTCCTTTCTTTCGTTTGTCTCTATGGTCTCCCTTTTGCCCTCCTGTTTCTCATGTACATTTGAATATGTCATAAGTTGGACCGGATGTAATGGTGATGACTCCCCATAAAGGCATTTTCAATGCTGCATTTCTGAAGAAAATAAATAAATAAATATGCACAGATCTACTGTATACATGACATCTATTCAGTTCAGAATTTTACTTTTTTTTTTTAATGCATGTTATTGTTTGCACTTTTTTTTTTACCTTTTTTATTGTTTTCAGAAAAAAAAAAAACTAGCTAAAATTAAGTGGGTTTTTACTTGAACCAAGCAAAATAATCTGTAAATGGGGTAAGAAAAATATTCTTATTTTAAAAATAAAACAAGATTATTTTGCTTACCCCATTGGCAGATTATTTAGCTTGTTCTAAGCCAAAAGTTACTTAATTTTAGCTTGTTTTTTCTAAAAAACTAGACAGTATTTTTTTCTTCTCTAGAAAATTCTTCTTGATTTCAGCATTTATAGATATTTTGGCTGGAAACAAGACAAAACGTTCTTGTTTCAGAAAACATTTTTTTTGCAGTGCTCTCTTCATTGAAAATGTATTATGGTTTAAATTTATATTAAATCCAATTAGTTGATTAGGGATAGTTCACCCAAAAATTAAAATTATTTTTATTACATTTAATTTGCAAATTTTTAGGTTATCACAAAATAAAACCATATACAGGAAATAAACTTACACAGGGTTGAAAGACCTTGAGGGAGAGTAAATGGTGACAAGTTTAGAATCTTTGGATGATTGTGCCTTCAAGTACTTAAAGGGATAGCACTTATAAATGAAAATTGTGCCACAGCACAGTACAGTACAAAGTATTTTAATATGCTTTAGTAGTTAGTGAACACATCAAAATAAGTATTAATGGATGACAAATATTATTAAAACAATGATTTAGAAAGTTCTTTTAAGTGCACTTTTTAAGAGGTCTCTTTTTGGTTCCAGTAACAAATCAAGAAGGACAAAATAATAGCCAAAATAGGATTCTTGTGATACATTTCTTTGGCTCAGCATCTATTGCACTGAGTTTAAATTCTTTTCATTTTCTTATCTGGGTCTGCACTCCAAACGATAGTTCAAGTAAAAATGCTGATCATGCAGGACTCCTTTTCAGCCATATAATCCAACATCAGCATGTAGTAGTGGTCTAAATGTTTACTGTAGAATTCCCAGTACACTCAAATCAAACCCCTGTCTTCAATTTACTGACATTCCCTATGGAAAATGATTGTATTGACTGATTTGGATCGCTTGTTGGCTGAACAGAGAAGCCAGGCCAGTCGAGCAGCTCTGATGAGGAAAGGTATTCATTTCCTCTGATTCATCTTAATAAAAGCAGCTAATGAGATTATGCAGTCTAGGCCTCCAGTATTTTATGTCTATATGTAAGTGTGACAGGCCCAATAAGATGAGCACAGGGATGTGTTAGAGGCTCTTACTTGTGCACACACTGACACTGACACACACACACACACAAACACACACACACACAGAGGCTTAAATGGGCTTCTGGAGGAGAAGAGAGGAGTCAATAAAAGATTATGGCACATTTGTCATTGCTTAGACAAACAGCCAATGCAGACAAAGAGCCTCAAAAGAATTGTTGCTTAGATAGTACATGCAGACAAGCACACAAATAGGGCAAGGTGATATATTGAATGCGATAGTCATGTGCATCTAGTCAGTAAATCCAGTTCCTTGATCAGCGGTAAAACTCCGTTGATATTAACAGATTTACAAAATCTGTTCATATGGTTCTCTCAGTCTTCTATGGCAAAAGATGATATTTATAATGCAAAATATGTGATGGATCAGACATACTTTAACTCTTAAAACCTCGCCTCAAGCATTTACCCACAATTTTAAAACAATTAGATCTCTCCAGTTGAGCTTTGAGTTGAACTGAGAGACAGTTATACCACGCGCATATTCCATATTGTACAACTCTCTGTATTACAGACTGAAAAAACATAAGCAAAATTAGTTTGTTTCATTATGCCTATGGAATTTTTTACCATAATGATAGGAATACCAACGTGTGTGTGTGTGTGCGCAAGTTTTTGTGACATATGAGAATACAAATTTGTTTAATGACATGGGCATGACATTGCAAGGAGAAGGTGACTTATTTCATTACCCCATGTCCCTATTTTTAAAATTGCTTATAAATCATAAAGAGTTATTATTTTTTTTAAAGGAAAAGTGCACAAAGTCTCCTTTAAGGGGTAGGGTTTATATAGTATAAAAAAACACAAGCCTATGGAACATCCCCAAAATTCACAAAAACAAACATTTATGTGAGTGAATGAGTGTCCAAAAACCAAAAAAAAAAGTAAAATCAGTAATGTTTGTTAAATATTATAAACAATATATAAACAATAAATAAACAATATTTTGATTTGGTGCTAATTAAAATGTTTGGTGGCAATTAAATGTTAAAGATTATATGTATGTTGCTTGTGTTAATCAGAATACACAGCATTTTTAAATGGATATAATTTGAGAAGTATTTTTATTTATTTATTTATTAGCACATGTAATCAGATTTTAATCAGTAAACAGTTCCCTGTCGACACTTTCACTCGTACTGCTTCGGCTTAGACTCTATAGGGAAAAACTCCTTTTAGCCTTTCAGTCGAATCATTGAATCATCAATCGATGTTATGGGAACTCGCCAGAGAGATTAATTGCCTTTGAGCTTTATACAAAAGGCCAATGAATACTGGCGTGCACTTGATTGCGCTCAGGTGCACCTCATCACTGTGTGAGTATAAGAGGGCATGAGCGCAGTGCACATGCAGGTTTTCACTGAAGAGCCAAGTCGGCATCAGCGCGACCTCAGAGTTGTGACACGAAGGTGTAACGTCTCCGTTCCTTCCTTAAGAGAATGTGGGTTACGTTCGCAACCTAGACGTTACCCTTTCAGTCGAATCACTTCAACGTTACATATGGGAATACCCATGGAACAGACCACGACCCTTGAGGCTGTGTTATGCAAAGACCCCCCGTCGACAGACAAGATACTTTTTCATGTTTTTCAGCAGAGAGTCTGCACGTAACCTTCCCAACCCCCTGGGACCCAGGATGGGGGGCCCACAGGGCTGCCAGTTGTACTGATGCAGGTGGTTGGGGAGCAAAGCACATGACTAAACACATGGTTTCTGCCTATGGATATGAAGAAATGCCTCCCACTCACCTGCTGTCTTCAGTTAAGACACCGGAGGACACAGCCTCTACGCGGAGGTTGTAGAACCTGGTGAAGGTGTTGGGTGTCGCCCAGCCTGCAGCCCTACAGATATCTGCTAGAGAAGCACCATGAGCCAACGCATAGGACGTGGCAACAATCCTTGTAGAGGGAGCTCTCAGTCCTAAGGGACAAGGCTCTCCCTGATATAGATAGGCCAGGAAGATGGCTTCAACCACCCAATGAGCAAACCTCTGTTTGGAGACAGCATTCCCTTTCTACTGTCCACCATAGCAAACAAAGACCTGATGGGAGCGTCTGATGCTCTGAGTGCGATCAGTGTAGAAGCACAATGTGTGTACTGGTCACAAAAACTCTAAGGTTGGGTCTGCCTCCTCCTGGGGCAGAGCTTGCAGGTTCACTACCCGATCACGGAAGAGCGAACCTTGGGCACATAGCTGTGCCGGGGTCTCAATAGCACATGAGAATCAGCCGGGCCGAACTCTAGGCACTCTTCGTTGACAGTGAAGGCCTGTACTGTAGATCCCCCACCCTCTTAATGGAGGCCAGCCCAGTCAGAAGCGCTGTTTTCAGCATCAGATTACCCAGCGTACCCTTTCTTGGTCATTCTAAAATGCATTTTTTGGATGGTCCATGGCTAAAATGTTAAAATATGTACTAGAAACTAAAAATGTGCTTTTATGTGAAGTTTGAGTGCCTTGATCACAAACTTTTACAAAACATTGTTAAAGTATCCTTATTTAGATTTTTTTTAATGACTATTCCTGTAGTGTCAATGATAAAAACATCCTGCAAAGTTTAAAAACTAAAAAGTGCATAGTGTATAAAGTTACTGTCTCTCCGAAGAAAGAATTGAAACAAGTAATTTTTAAAACAAGCTGAAGTCAAAATTAGACAGTATAATACCGACCTCACTCACTTGTTGGTCTTTTCCGTTGGTTCTGGATGAAAATGCAAATTAATTCTTTGCCACTATGTGCCTCTTTGCAGCTTCAAAAGCTCACACAAACGCTTTAAATGAAACAACCAATCACCGGAGGGGTTTGGAAAAATGAATCGTAGAATGAGTCCTTAAACAAATAAGGTAATACGAAATGCATATTATAAGATATCTATCTATCTATGCTTTTTTAGGTAAAGAAACCATGCCCTCAATGAGGCATTGTATGTAGGCCTAAATATAAATAAATAAGTAAGTTTCATTTTATTTATTTATTTTTCTGTCTGTAACCCTGACCTTAATTAAAGTCCCTTCTAAAGCCCAGCACTCAAAAAATTATCTTTCATCCTCATGTCTGTATGAACACCTTGACAGTCCATTTCCCATTTCACAACAACGTTGAGACAAATCGCATTACTCACACTTTGCTTTGCCAGAGACTCCCACTGTCAGGTGGAGGCTAATGGAACTCGATTTGCAGGGGTCTGGCAAAAGCCACAGAATGACAGCCAACAGGGGGTCAAGATTGAGATGGAATGAGCATATTTGTAAAAAAGAGATCAGAGGATGATGTTGTTTGGGGAGGTGGATGGTGGATGGGAGTTTTTTTAATGCTCTAGTCCTGAGTGGATGATGGCAGGCAGCGAGTCTGTCTTTAGCTCTCTGCCTGTGGAGTGATTGATATGAAAAGAATTACAGAAGCGCCATGGGGGCGGCTCCCCCTGCCCTCGCCCACACGACATGCACCGTTTCCCCTCTGCAGTCAGCCGGGCTGCCCCCTCCGGCCGACATTGATGGAGAGGAAGGGCTGGTGTGAGGAGCGGGGGGATGATGGCGGGGCATTACAGTGCTGCCCCTCAGGACAGACCTCCCTCCACTCTCCATCACAGCAAGCTTTCTCTTCACCTCATCATTCCATATATGCTCATCCGTCCATCTATCTTATCATCCAAGGCTTTGCGGAGTGATGTGCTTGCAATTATGAGGTGGAAGTGAGAGGTGGACGGTCTCTCTCTGTCAAATCACCATCATTATTGTCATCATTAAGATGATTTACCATCATTAGAGTGTTTTTAAACAACACTTCTAATTTGATTGGGCTAGAGGAGTTCTAAAAGTGATGGTATATCATAGACCTATAACACAACTTTTAAGAATTTTTGTATCATTAAGTTTGTTGTGTGTGCAGAATTTAAAACAGCCTGAAGCTGTGCACTGCTTGAAAAAACATTGATTTTGCAACATTTGACTCTGCTTTGGCTTCTTTTAAAAATACGTTCTTTGGCACTAAATTATGTGTAATAACATAAAATATTTATTTCATTTATTTTAAAATAGCTGGCAATAAAAAATAACTATGTCTTTTCCCAAACCTTTTGTCATAAACTGATCTCAACTTATTGGTTTCAAAAGTTTGAAGAATTTCATAATTGTGACTTTTTATTGCAGAAATGGTTTTATATCTATTGAAGTCACAACTATGACTTTTTAGCTCATAGAAATGATAAAAAAAAAAAAAAAATCAACAACTTTCTGAATTATCCCAACATGTTTTGTTCTCTTATGATGAATATAGGCTTTCATAAAAAACTTAAAATAGAAAATAAAATATGAAAGAGTATAAACATTCTATAAAAGTACATACACAAACTGTATAAACTCTTTTGGCAGTAGCTGCAAAGTGTGCAGCCGGCTTTAAAGAATAAATGTTTTTCATCACCTACATTGAGAACGGCCAAACAAATCTTCAAATGCTCATGTTCTTCCACTATGTGTGGGATTCTTTCCATCAGCAAAGGGAACCTTGGAATGGCTGGAGACTGTAAGCACTGTTCCTAATCATCATACAGAGATGTGCACCAGTAGGCAAATCTCATTTTAACATTACATACAGTGCCTGCAGTTATGTGCTTTCCTCATGCTGCAAACAGCAAGTGAGAGAGGTGGAGCCAGTATTAATAGAAAGACAGGGAAAGCAAGAGAGGGGGGAAATAAATAGAAGGTTTAGTCCTATAACATACACAAGCTTTAAGTGATTAGCATTAACATTTATGCACATACTACTCAAGTCAGCAACTGACCTTCTGTCAGAGTCATTATGGCCACACGCTGAAAAAACGCAATAATGTGCGAACAGTTTGTCCTTTCAAAGAATATTCATAGCTTGGCATTTTCTTAGGAGGATAACAAAGTATATCTGGAAACTCCACATATACTGTAAGTTCCCTAGTGTCTAGGTCATGAATTAAACTTATTACTTATTCCAATGCGCCAGCAGGTATATAAATAGATCTTCATATTTATCCTCCCTGTGACGCGCTCCCTCATTCAGGGACTGGGCTTTTTTTAAAGGTTTTTCGTTCCTTTGCATTTTCTCAGTGTCTCAGTTTTTTTCTCTTATCATCACATATTCGGCTGCCCTCAGATTGTCTATCTGGCTGTAGGTGAGAGCTTATTTCAAAACCCCATCATTAGATACGTCATCCGCCTGCACGAAAGAACCAATATTTACAGTTGTCGAGGGCGGCCACTAGTGCTGTAGTGCATAGTGGCTGATAACGCTGACCCTCAGTCAAGCACTGCCCTAAGGGAGCCACTCAGGGGCTTGGTAAATCCTCCTCATGCACAAAGCAGCCAAGAAAGGAAATAAAGAACTCTTCAGTAACCCTTGGCAAAAAGTGCGTCAGAGTTTAAACTGCTGTGATATCTTTCTTTCTTTTTTACTGAATTTATCTTAGTTCTGCTGATATATTTTTTTATTAATTTCAGTAGTTTTTCAGCATATATATATATATATATATATATATATATATATATATATAGTCTTTATAATATGGTGGATTTTAATGTTTGCAATTGTATATTGAATACACACTAACAAATGAAAATAGTTCTCTCAAAAATTATATTGTCATAGTTTATAACTTTCTAGCATCCACAGACTACAACCATGTCTGCATCATGGAAATCAAACCTGAGTTGCCAGTAGTTATAATCAAATGTTTATAGGGGAAACAGTTTAGGGAAATACATTCATTTTATTATTATTTGGTCAGACTTTTGGGGTTAGTACCTATGTAGTTATTACCTAGTGATTGTTATTACTATAATAAGTAAATGAGTAACAGGACTGTAAAGTGATACCCACTTTATTTTAAGGTCCAATTCTTGCTATTAACAAACATTCACCTTTGTATCATTAAACTACTAATTTGCTGCTTATTAGTAGTTATAAAGGTTATCACCCAGAAATGAAAATTCTGTCTTTACTCACCAATGTTGTTTCAAACCCAAATGACCTTCGTTCATCTTTGGAACATGAATTGAGATATTTTTGATGAGATCAGAGAGCCATCTGTCCCTCCATAGATAGCAACACAGGTAAAATGATCCCAGATCCAGAAAAGTACAAAAACACTGGTAAAGCTATGTGACTTAAGTTTTGCAGTGCTAGGATTAAATGATACATAAAACATGATAAATAAAATATATATATATATATATATATATATATATATATGTATTTGTTTTGCGCAATAAAATCAAAAATAACATAATTTAACTATACCTTTTAAGTATATATACCGTCAAAAACATAAAAAACAAATGTCTCAACCCCAAACCTTTGCACCATAGTGTCCACAAATATAAGATTTACAATTTGTAAACCTTATCCTCATACAAACATATTAAATCTGTTGAATTTAATATAATGCAGTGTATCATATGAAACAGCATCAACACTCTACATTTCTTATCTTGGGGAACAAGCAGCAAAATTAGGTTATAATGTTAGGGGTGAACTATCACTTTAAAATGCTCTTATATCTGACTAACAATAATATAAACAAAAGAGGAACTGTCACTTTAAGCCTGCATAATTTGAGATTGAGAAGATTCCACAAATCTCTTGGGTCCCAAGCGTTCTGCATGGTGCCACTGCACAGTACGGCTATGGCACATGACACAGTTTGTTAGGGTGAGTGTCTGCGTGTGTGTTTGGTCTCCATTGCGTTTACGGTGATCGATGAAACAGTGCCATTGGCACGTTAAGAAATCCAATGGGGATAACAGGACTTTATTCTCCCAAGGAACAAAATGCCACACATTACGAACAAGCTGAGGAACCTTAGGAGAATTTGAACTCTGCCAGGTTTGCTAAGACTGATGAAAGCAACGCTTTTCAGTGGATGAGATGTGCTGAATCAGGAAGTTCACTTTTAGTTGTTTGCAAGATGGTACAATGTGGTACATGTGTTCCCCAAAGAATGGACTTGAAAGAGGGAACCCATTTTCAAAGCACTTTCCCTGATGAAATAAAAAGAAACCATGCTAATCAAAGCTATAAAGTATATATATATAGAGCCACCAACAATTCAGGACACAGGGTTTTACAGAACATATTTTATTGTAAAGCTATAAGGAAGGAGTACTTACAAGATAGTATTTCTTTGATTTGCTCAGCAAAAATAAAAGACATATTTTTTTTTTTTTCTGTTTTTTTCTTCCTCATCGTGTTTAACATGCGAATATTGATAAGAACATAATGGAACGAATAAGGGCTAAAACTTTTCAAAGCCACTGTTTTGCAAATAACACAAAACTCAGGAAAAAAAATAAAAATAAAATAAGACTCATAAAAAGAGACAGTAAAACTTCAAAATAGACTAGAAGCCAGTGAATGATTACAGATGACATTTTAGACACTGGCACACCAACCGTGTGCCCCCAACCACCCTCATCCTAACATATTCTACTTTTAAAAATATTTTACAATTTCAGTTTGTCTTTCAACATGTTCTTTTTTTTTTTGTTCTCTTTTTTAAAAAGCCACGTTATTAGCATGTACATAAAACTGTACAAAGAAAACAAGGCATCACAAGCGTTTCGATATAAATATAACCAACACTTAGGCTACAAACTTGTACGTCCTGCAATTATCTATTTAAACGGTGGCTGTTATTCAATTACTTAATTTTTAATATTGAAATCAAATGAAGGCAGACGCCCACTAACCGCTAAAGCGCTATCGGTTCATTTCAGAGCCAAAGTCATAGTAATGAATGCGCTCAGCCACCGCTTCACAGAATAAATTACTGATTTCGTTTTTAATCTTTTTCGAGGGGTAGAATGATGCTGTTTACTCCCTACTTCTATTATGTGCAGAGATGCATGGTGAGCCTCATTATGCACGGTGACATTACAACACGATGACATGTTCGTTCATAACTCCTAATACCTGGACAAATGCAGCGGGTGGCTCTGCTCCAAAATGAGTCCATGTGTCAGACAAAGAACTGATTCTTAAGTCACATTGGATTTGATTGATTTCCATGTAATCAAATACACGATTCAGCACAAATGAAATAGAGCTTACAGTAGGATGAAATTGAACATCAGTCATGAACAGGCCCACACAGTATCTGAGCCGGCAGAAAGCTCCATAGATTTCCACAGAACCGGAACGCCCATTATTTAAAAAGCCATACACATCCTCCACCCCTCGTGTGTTGGTTTATTAAATATTTGGCTAATTTGATCATGCTTTCAGCTACTGATTAAGCTCTATTTAACCCATTTTACCATGTTCAAATCCTTTACACAATTAATCTTTTTTTTTTTTCCTCAAAAAATAATGCAAAAAAAAAAGGACAAGATTCTGTGCTTTAAGTACCTAAAAACTAAAAAAGTGATTGTTTGATTGTTTACACTATTTGTTTATCACTGTGCTGCAATACACATCATCATCATCAAAAAAAGAAAGAAAAAAAAAAATAGTAGAAATAGAAATCACCATGGTCAATTTTGCTTTAAGACCACAAATAAAAATGTAAAAGCAGGACAATTTTGTGTTGTGGTTAACAAAAACTAATAACTAATGGGGTTGTGTGGAATGCATAACTTAAATCCTAAACCTTAAAACAGATATTGTGTTTTGGCATGAAAAAAATAGCAGTTTAAAGGATTGAATGTTTTCACTTTTCTTAAACAATAAACTAAACCATAAATACAAATGAAAAACAATAAAATAAAAAATAAATAAAACACACTAAATGAGAATGCATTATTAGCCACAGATTCATTCAGACTTCAATTAACACTGGTCTCTTTGATTAAGAAACTAACAAAAAAGACAGATATATTTATATGTATAATATATTGCTGTCTGACTAACAAACTAACAGCTACAAATGCAGGATGATAAAGACAAGGACTGTCTTTTCCCTTAAATAATGCTTTCTTGCTTGTTTTTCACCCTATGCCCAGTGTATAAGACATGTTATTTATTTTCCATCAGATTCTCTGCACCGCTGTCCAATGTTTCACACAGCAAGAGCCATTCTATTCAATGAGATGCCACAATACAATTTGGCCATTGGAAACCTTAGCAAAAATGAAAAATTAACGTGTAGCACTTGAAAATTTCTTGCTTTAAAGGCAGTGAACGGATCCCTCCGCGCATCTACACAGTTAGACAGGTGTGCGCAGACGCACACACACACTCCGAGTGATTTGACCTATCAGTATCTGTGACAGTTGCTCTCCGGGGATAAACTCCAGGTTTTCCCAGTGGGAGCGAGAGACTGTCTACCTGTCATGCAGCGTTTGGGGTTCATGAAGCCTTTTGTTTGTCACTGCTGAAAACACCTTTAAGGTCAGTAGTCACTGGGATGATTAAAAGAACAGGAATTTTAATATGTACAATGAAGCTAGGATATCAGTCTTCTCAAATTAACACTTAGACCGAAGGAGGTCTTTCAGTATCTCCTCCGGTCTGCCCCAAGGCTGCAACAAGCTCTGCGATGTTTGTCTATAGGGGGCATTGCAGGGCATGCAGAGACCAAAGACCCTGTCGAACTGGAAATACATCTTATTTACTTAGTCACTGAAGTGTTTGGTTTGCCAGTGTTCAACTAAGGTGGTCAACCGTGAATTTAATGAATTCACACACACATAAGGAAGTGTCACACCAAATGTCTGTCACCTGAGACACCAGACTTTAGCATTGGGTCACTTTATGTGTGTGTTTTTTGTTTTTTTGTTTTTTTGTTAAGAAGACTTTACCAAGTATTACCCAAAGCACATAGCTGTGTGACACCTGCAGAGTTAACGGCCAAATCATCCGAGCTGAAAAGTTGGTTTTAAGTGGTGACTTAGCTGTGTGGCCTCGAATACTCATTATAGCATTTGCTGACCTGCGATCCCTGTTTCCATCAGTCTCTATCAATAGCGGCCCTAAATGAACTTCCTGTAAACTCTTTCTGAAAGACCTTGCTTTCAGTTATGGAAATTAGCACTTTCAATGAAAGTGCTCCCAGTGCTCGCCAGTGCGACTTTACAGTAATAAGTTAGCGCGATTGAGACATTTCTAAGCTCGCTGCAGTAGTCTTGTCATGTCATACGTTCAAAGCTCATTTTAAACAGAATCTCTGATGTTTTAGAAGATACTGGACTTGTTGAATACAACTTTAATGTGGTCAAACATGAGAGAAATGTTCTGCTGTCACAATTTTTGAACCCGTCTACCTCTTGTGAGGATTTGTTTTGACAAGGTCAGATCCACCACAGAGCAGAGCCAAGATCTCTGACAAAACCACACATCTACACAACCAGAGTTTGACATGTCCAAAAACAAGTAGGCTATTGCAGAGCACATGAACAGGTTTTTTTTTTTTTTTTTTTTTTTTTTTGTGAAAGTCATTGCTCCTCCCTATGGATGGGATGGGTTGAACAAAGCTCTTCCAGAGGGCAACTTACCTAAAGCCTCAGCTACTTGTAGATAGTCTTGTGTAGAAGTACAAGAGTATTACAGAGGAAAAGTCACTGAAAGAGCTTCCTCTGGGAACTGATGAAGCCCGTCAAATTTGTCCGAAATGACAAATGGCATCATGCAATCCTGCTTTAATCCATTTGTTTCCCTTGGATTTTGCCCCAAATTCCATGTTCACTCGAGTCTCAAGTAGTTAGACGGCAGAGGCTCATACTGTGGATTATCTTTAGCATTCCAAGGTCCAAAACTGTTGTTCTTCTTTTACTGACAGGGAGGCAAATCCTCTGAGCAATGTCCCTTCTACTATCATCAACAGAAGGAAGCTGTGGCTTCGAGGGTCTGTACAGCTAAACCATAAATCAAAACTGTTTCGTCAGACTTGTAGTATTTACATCACTGTACATTAAGAAAAGAGTTTCCTATGAAAAAAGACAAATGTAAGAAACGGCTACCCTTCAGCGCTTAAAGAAAGGTAAATGTTTTATTTTCTGTAAAGTAGATGTGTTAAGAATGTATGTCTCAACCCTTTTGGATTGCCAGTATTTGGTTTGCCAGTTCTTCTAGCTCGAGTTCTTAATTACACACACACAGAGAAGAAAAAAAAAAAGTACTATTTGGATGGGTATATGTTTTCAGGTAAGTATAACTGCAGTCTGATCATAAGTAATATATTGATATTTACTGTATATAATAATAAAAAATAAAAAAAACTCTAACAAAAATCAACAAACAAATCAGAATGAAATAGGAATATAACATTGACATTAAATTATCACAAAGTTCACTTAAAAATCGTCCTTACATTCTTTCGTTAGAAGTTTACATGGGGATTGTGTACTTCATTTCATATTCACAAAATGGTTTTCTTTCTTTTTTGATTATTCTCTTGGTATATGTTCGGCTACCAGAGCCTCTAACAATGCACAGGGCTGTGTAAAACCCAGAGGGTTTTAAAGTAGGTCTCTAGCTGTTTGGTGTCAGCCATTAGGCTTATGGCTGAAGGGATTGGAGATGCATGTCGAGACGCCTGTGTAAATTGTGTGGTGTGGTAGAATTAGCAGGTGTTTTGACAACGAGGCCTTTTATCCTCTCAGGCATTGTTGATCACAAGTAAACAGGACCAAATGTGGAATCGAACCTAGGCAGACGACTGGTGGATCACAGGTAGATTTCTCTTTTGGAGCCTTGGCTGGAGGGTGTAGTGGCAGGGACGTAATCGGCTGTCTGACTCAGGGGGATCTCCTCCCGGGGGCAGTCCTTGCCGGAGTCGCCACCTGTAGAATAGGCACTAGTGTAGGGAGGCAAAAAGCGAATGCTGGCCACTTTGTTGCTCCCGCCTCCGCTCCGCTCCTCTCCGTGAGGCTTAGAGCTGCTGTCAGCCATCAGGCGCTCCTGACCCTCCCTCTCCTGGTAAGGCACGAAGGTGGAGAGCTTGGGCCCGCTTTTGGCACTCTTGGTGCGGTTGGGTGAGGGTTGTCCAGGCATCCAGCAGGAGTCCGAGTGGCCGTATTCTGTACACTCACGTGTGCATTTTCCTGTCATGGCCACATCAGGTAGAGGCCTCAGATCTGGAACAAAATAGAATGTAATGATGAGAAAATTTTAATAACACATATATTTAAAACTATTATAACATATATTTAAAAATTTAGTTATTATATTTAAGTTTTTAATATTTCTGAAATATAACTTACAACATGAATAAGTAGTATGCATAATACATATAATATTTACTAAAAGGAACAGACTTCGCAAATCAGAATACACCGGTTGTGCTACAGTATTTGCTTGCAATTAAAAAGAAAAGAGAAAAGTTATTTGTTATTTGTTCAGGAATTGGGATGCATTGATTGTGATATTATTTCACATATTATTTCAGGTCTCAAAAGAAATTAAGCCATGAGATGCTTTTTTTGGGACAATAAGTGTTGCAATATTCTATTATTAATTAGTTAACGTTTAAAGAAATTCGTCAACTAAACCTGCTCAAATTTGACAATTTAAATGTAGCACCATTACTGAAAAGAATAAATGAGTATTGAAATCGCAATTTTTTGTGAAGCTTTACTTTCGCAGTCAATCAAAGCTGCGCAACAAAAACCTCACCAGCCTATTCTCGCCCTTCTTCACTGTAACCAATCAGTATAATGGATGCTAATCTTCACTATAAAAGGTTGGTGAAGCTGGATGGCATCACAAGAAGCGAAAATAACAGCCTGATCCGCAAAGGTCAAACTCTCTGTCTGGAAAATATAAATGCAAAAGCCGAGCCTAACCTTTCCTCTGAAAGTGACATTAGATTAGTTTGATAGTGTGCATGAGAAAAGGGGGCAGGCAGAATGGCAAGTTCTCGAGGGGGAAACATTTATTTCCCTAAATGTCTGAGCTCTATAAAGGGCTTGTGATTTGAAGCAGTGGACAACATTATTTTGTATCTGGCATTTGACCAACATATATGACTCTTTGCTTATACTTATTTTATTACATTTATTTTTGAAACTTTTTAGTAGATAGATATATAGATACTGTAGACCGAAAGCAGCTAAAGTAGACCCTAAGAGCCAAACTATATCTGGCCCCTTTTTGCTCTTATATATATATATTTCTATTTTATCGTTTAGGGAAGAATATTTAAAGTTGAAGCTCTGACAGACCAATAGAGACTTTCTTTTTCTGGCACACACCACCTGAATCTCTCTCTCTCTCCTTTTCTTATCTCCTTCCTTCGAGTTGGAGTTAACCTCAGGAGTGTTCCTGCTGAGCCTGAAGGCTGGAGAGCCGGCCCTGCATCACTGGCCCTATCACCAATCATACCCAATCCGGCTCTCTAGCACTTTTTTTTTGAGCTAATTAGATTCCGCTGGCCCCTTGTCACCATAATAGAATGGAACTTATTTCCAGATGAGTATCTGACATTTGGTGCTGTCTAAAGTAAAGAGGAAAGATGTATTAAGACCTGGCTCCCTGCATTTTTCAGCTCTTCTCTTCTGTGATAGAGGACTGGCACAAGAGATTTGCTTCATGTTATCTTCATTCAACTGTCGTGCCCCTGGGGTGTGATATGGATGGGAATATACATACAAGGTTCAAGCTGTTTTCTCATGAATTCCATGTCCAATTGTGCAGCTGTCAAAATGTCCATTTGACCATTTCATTATAGGTAAGAATGCCTGTTTGACATGCAGGTGGAGGATTTTCATATGAAAGAGTCATAATGATTTGATCAACATGACAGTAATGAAAAAGAATCAGCTTTTCATGTGCATTAGGGGATGAAAAAAAATCGAATCGGTTATTTGGTATCCACCTCACTAAGCCCCTGCTATCAATCAGAGGCAATTATTTTCTAATTATCTCCTGTTTTATGCAGTTTATCTATATTCAGAGTAGACAGGGTTAGAAATTAAATATAGATGTCAACTGAGAGAAAGCAACAATAAATCTATAAAACAATTACATATATATATATATATATATATATATATATATATATACACGAATTATAACATAAGAATATGCATGTGTGTGTGTGTGTGTGTGTGTGTGTTTACATTTTAATATGTTGTATTGCAAAAACAAATATAGATATATAATAACATGTATAAAACATATATACAGTATATAGCATGGAGTACAATCATTGTAGGAGAGCATTGTTGTAGTCAATTGCTCATTGTTCATTTACCCCCGGGCCCTCTAAGCGAATCTGTAATATATGCAGGCTCTACACTTGGCTCTATAGCAGTTTTAGCCAATTGATTTTCAGCTTTTGCTATGCCTTAAAGTCACCCAGGGGAGCCCAACCGCTCTGGCCACAACACACAGGTTGCCCTGGGTGACAGGTGTGGAGAATAGCAGTGGGGAAACCAGCCTTTATTTGACAGTTAACACCAACACTCCAACTATCCCACAATCCCTTGTGTGTGAGAGCAGGCTGATCATGTGCTCGGATGGAAGCAGACAGGCAGAGTTGATGGAAACCCCCACCACCTCACCTCTGCTCTACCCTTCGTTCCATTGTCATTCACTGGGATGTCCTTTCCTTCTGACCCCCGTCTGCTTGTATGCAAACCTCGCTAAGACTAATTAAACTATGGCAGATTAGGACTTTGCCTTGTCACTCTTTATTCATGCTTAAACAAGTTATTACTTTAAGGAAAATTAAATTAGCCAGATATTAATTAATCGACACACTGCTTTTAAGAGGATAGAAGAAGGGGAAAAATAAAGTAAAATATTAAGTAAGAGCTTGAAATAGAACAAAAAGTAAAAAGCTATTGGGAAGGGGAGGGTAAAAAACAAACAAACAAACAAACAAACAAAAAACTATTAATGTCTTTGTTTAATAATAAGCTGTATTTAATTGTACTTACATTATATTGCTAATATATTGTCATGTGCAGTATATAGGAACTATATTTCAAATGTATTGTATTATTGATGTATAGTCAAGTGCAAATTAGCAACATTACATGCAAATAAGACACTTATATGCAGAGCTCAATTACATTAGACAGATTGAATACAAAATCACAATAACATGTGGTTGGACACAGCAGGAGGACAAAGAAGAGGCACTGCACTGTCTAATGGCAAAAAGCAGAAAAGATAGCCAGTAGCCACAACACTAAAGAGTTACATTAGTGGGTAACCACAAGAGCAAGACACAGGCTAGATGTGCAGAAATGCTTCACTCAGATATGCATTTTTGCTCTAAAAAGCTTCTTATGTAAGTTTGATCTTGTTATGCAAATTCAGGATTCGGTTGTGTACCGCAAATAAATCATGGCCATCAGGATGAGTCACTATTCAAATGACCCTAAATCAAACAAAGAATCAAACAGTCTAACAACTTTACCCTGTTAAACTGGAATTTAACTTTAAACCCAGAGCAAGACTGATCCAATAGATATTAATTTGGGAATCTAATGATTGGGTCAGACATGCAAGTCCAGCTCCACATTCAAACATTCACAGTTAGATGGTGGTTTGCTTGTGGCATCAGTGTATTGGTGAATGGTTAAATTTAGACTTGTTCCATTGCCAGGTTCAATACACGCTGTACTACATAACAAAAAAAGATACTGGGTGAATAAATGCAAGCAAGTATAAAAAATCTATTCTGCACACAAAGCGCATAAATATGACTAATATTAAGTTACTGCTTGCTAAAGCAATTAAGTTGAATGAATTTTTCCAAACTTTTTTTTTCAGTAAATCACATAAAATGATTCATTGAAAAACTTCTACACCATTAAACTCAATGGGGATAATGTTGTTTTGGAGATCTCTGATTATTATTATACAGTAAAAAAAAGACTGTACACATTATTTGTGTGTCTACTCGATTTCATTGACACTGTCCCTTTTACATGACGCTGTGCTCATTTCCACCACTCTTTTTTCAACTCAACCCCCCCCCCAGCGCTCTTTGCCAACGCATTGCATCCTTTTGCCAACGCTTCACTTACGGACCTAAATGAGTTCTGAGGAGAGTCAGACAGTGCCATCGTTTGGACCGTGTCCTATTGGCCTACATCTGTTAAACATGGAACTTATCTGATCCGCAAAAATCAATGTCCTTGCCCGCTGACCAAATTTGCTCTCCCGACTCTGCCAGCCGAGGGAAGGGGGGAGCGGTGTGTGTCATTTTGCAAACCTCCACATGTTGGCAAGCTGTGTTTCAGTATGCATCAGCTGCATAGAATCTCCTCCTGGCTTAGGAAGATAAGCACATGGAGAAAGCCTGTAGCCTGCAGCTAAATCAACTAGGGTAAGCTGCATAACATCTTCCACTCATGAATGTTTTAAAGTTGAGTTCGTCTGTGCACAAGCTGAATCATTGAAGATGAAGCAAGGGTGTAGCGTTTGATTGTGCTGAAGGCCTAAACAACTGCCTGTGAAGAAGAAAAGAGAACACAAAAGCTTTCTGTAGGCTAGATACAGACAAATGGATAGATGAAAAAGCCGCAAACTCAACTGATCAGTGTCCATAGGCCATCACAGGACCCTAAGTCTTCATAAAAATTGCACTGAACTTACATCAGTGTTGATTCAAGAGTGCTTCTGAATTGATTCTGTACATAGCGTTCTTGGACTTGCCATTCAGCATCACCCTTTCAGCAAGAATGAGACTTAATCGCTGCACAGGAAACCAGCCTGATTGGACAAGCCTAATGAAATTAGTCAGTCCACTGACAAGTACGACCACACTTCAGTTTAATTTTGGAGGTGTGATAGGGATTGGTCTGAGTTGATTTTTGTAATGTAACATGAGTATTCCAGTGAACCATGCTCTATTCCAAGTTTCATTGTGCCATAGAAAATGAATAACTGTAATTATGGCTTATGTCTAAATGACTTTTGACAGAGGGGGAGAGAACACAGCTATAAATATAAAAGTCTGCCATAAGCACAGCCTCCCACACTTTTCATTGTCTTTTCCTTGCCCTCTATCTTAACACTGTTTCCTTCTTGCTCATGTATTTACAAATGCATTTACGCTATTTACACTACAGTCAGATGTTTAGGATAAGCTCTTTTTAATACTTGTATCCTGTTTTCACAGAAATATTAAGCAGCACAATTGTTTTTCTCACTGATAATAATAACATCACAAGATTTCAGCCGAAAATTTAGGAATAACATTTATTTTAAAATATATTATACTTGAAACTGTTCTTCAAATCTACTAATCTCATATTTTTGAACAAAAGTGCAGATGACAAGCTGAAATAATATCTAAAAATGGCTAACAAGTAGAGCTGTCAATGAGGTAGAACTGAGTTAATCACATGATGTGCTGATAAATTAATCACAATTAATCATTCCACTCAATTCAATATACACTCGAAAAAACATGAACTGTTCCAATAGTAGAAAAATGTCAAACTACAGAATTCACACAGGGTTCATAGCACTATTATTATTTTTTAAATCGTGGTATAATTAATCGTCTTCATTTATTACACTAAATTGAAAGATCTACTAAAAAGAAGAAAAATCTTTCAGAAAGACCCCAGAAAAAATTAGATCTCAGTAGAAACATATTCACAGGCAAATGTCATGCTGCACAAAATCATTTTCATTATTAATGAAGAAGAACTGAGGGACACAGAAGGAAGAAAGGAAGAATGAGAGAGAATTTCTTTTTAAGGAAAGATTCTCTCTTCTCCCTCCAGAAATCAGTGGAGGGAAACTTCAATCATGCTACAAAAGTGAATAAATGTATGGCTGGAGTGAGCTGCCCTCAGGCCTGCGCTCTCTCCCGTCTCAATAAGCTTTTAGGACCACAGTCGAGAGAGAAGCGCATAACTGAGATGAGCTAAATTTTTGAGGACAGCAGCCGGCTTTAATTTAAGAGAAACAAATGCACACATCCACACGCTCACAAACTTGGGGGAAAGATATTCTGCCTTATCTGCCATCATTAGAGACCTTTGATTTCTCTTTGAAAAGAACAGCACAATTTATGGCTGGGGGTGATTCACGTTGTAACAAGGAGAAAAGGCAGGATGGTGGAGCAATACAGTATGTGGGATAAATATGGATATCCAGTATTTTCCTTCCAACCAAACAAAATGATTGGGCTTATTTCTAGTAAATATCCCTCTTTGATTCTAAAAGTAAGTCGAAAGGGAAAAGCATTCCCAAATTTGCAATATTCGGGGGGGAAAAAAGACCAAAAACAACCACCAAAAACAACACAACAACAAAAGAGCAACTGAATAACAGAATATATTTAACAGACGTCTCGACTGAATGGTAATGATCCTGGTTATCCATTCAAAGCAAGGATGCAGGAGTTTAGAGACACTGAAGTCATTTTTGCAGATGTGTTTTTTCCTGGCAGTTACACTTTAAAGAGCAGACAGAGATGTGTTTGCGCATTTCCTTTATCATACAGCCACCTCGCTGACACTCTGAGGCTTGGGCCTGTGTCCATATTATACGCAAAGTGGCATGCGTTTATTTCTGTCCCTATATTAACAGGTTATTCACGTTGCCTGCGATTCTGCATAACAGAAGCATTCACACATAAGAAAGTAGACATTTGCTACGGACCCTATTTTAACCACACATATTGAGCTGAACTAAATTACAGTGAAAAACCTAGGCCCTATTTATTAACACAATCCTTTGCAATAAAGGCTGAGTAAAAATAAAGGCCTGGAGCATATCAAGACACGCATGAGAGTAAACTATGACAGATTTTTCATTTTGAGGGATACTCACCCTTTAATATATTAATTTACCCATTTTATAGTTTATGAAACAGAAGTTATATCATGCCTATACACTAGCCATTAATGTTGCATCATAAATAAATTGCTCCCATTATAATCATTGAAGCTGTAAACTCTGAAAGTCTTTATTGCAGTGCATTAAACTGCTACTTAAATAATACTTTTAATACTGTCTTTTTATTTTCTTTAAGAAATGTATTATATTATATATTTAAATAGATGTATATTACACTTCCGTTACGGTACTATGCATTGCAACACATCATCGGTAACTTCTAATGTAGACACGGTGTTAGACACCATGACAGGTGAGAGAGGAAAAGACAAGTGTTAGGAGGGGAAAGCTGACGAATACATATTAAAAGTTGCAAAATTTTCATACATCAGCTCACATCCATAGAGACTGACTCTGTTGTTACTGTTGAGTGTCATGTTGCTGAGTGTGTCTTCACAATGCTGTCTTTCTTTCTGTCGGCTGAGAGCCTCGAAGGAAAAAAGGTCGCGTATGAGGTCAGAGGAGGGGTCATTCAGTATGACAAAATGTCATGGCACTGCCTTCCCTGAGCCCTTGTGCCCTTGCTCCGATAAATAAATAAATAAATAAAGTTAGCATATGTGAGTGTGTTTAAAAGTATGCACAAAAGAGTCCTGAAACCATAGGCAGCTTTGGGCACACTTACAAAGAGTGTTGGTGTGTGCATATGAGATTAGATCACCAGAAGGGTGACGTGTTTGTGATGGTGTGTGTATGTGTATGTGTGTGTAACCTGCATGCAAACATATGGCTGTCGGACATCTTGTTTTGAGAGAGACCATATGCTGGTTTTGGACATGATGAGCCTTTTCCCTCTCTTTTTTTTCATACAGCACACATTACACAGTCTCTCATACACATACGCTCAAAGGATTACTATTCTACAGAATCTAGGGAGCCAACATCTTTCCCTCCTCCGCAGAGAGTAAGCTACTCTTATCTTAGCAGGTCAGGGATGCACGGGCTGCGATATATCCCAGACATTCACCTTATATTGATCTGCCAACCCAGCACCCTCCTCTTTCCTCCTCTTTCCCAATGGAACACTCAAAAGCTCCAGAACACTGATGAGGAATCCTTACCAAGGTAGCTATAGTTTCTACACAAATGCACTGTTTATTTTTAATATATGCAACAAAAAAACTAAAAAGTATTAAACATTTTAAACATTAAACATGGAGATCATATACAGATTAATGCAAAATTGTAGTAACTGATACTTATCAAATTTATCAAATATTACCGAGCTTTTCGTTTAGAATGTGAACACAAACTTTAGTCTTTAGGAGTGACTATCCATACTGTAAGCGTGAAACTAAATCCTTTTTCTTAGTATAGTCAACATGCAGTATACTGTATCTACATTGGTGGCTATGGTAATGATGTAAACGTCAGCACAATTCCGAGAGACTTTCTCACGAAACAACTGAGAGTAGCTGTCACTGACAGGCTGTCAGTAGGCAAACAGGACAGAAAGCTGAAAGTTTTTTTTTTTTCCTGTGCTTACTTATATGATGACAACTTGCTGTTATGCTGAACTCCCAATGTGGATGAGAGAATCACGGCAATGGGAACATTTTACATCATTCATGCATATACTGTGTCCCAAACTGCTGACATGCTTGTTCATTCCTAGTGAATATCTAGTAGTTCCAACCCAGTCTCATATAAAATTGTACCCTGGCTACGTTGGTCCAAAGCCCAAAACGTAGCGGTGTTACAATAATGGCCCTTAAATTGTATGATTGTTACGTTTTTTGTCACGGTTTGAATTGTATGACTGTTACGTTTTATGTCACGGTTAAGCTTCCCAACTGAATTCA
>JAUCMT010000026.1:21467845-21482569 GCA_032357475.1 Enteromius thamalakanensis
GACCGTTTACAGTGAAAAATCACACCCCAATACAATAATGGCAATATCATTACCCAATATTTGAATCCAAATCCGTGTGTGGATCACAGCTAAACCGTGACAAAAAACGTCACAGTCATACAATTTAAGGGCAATTAATGTAACACCGCTACGTTTTGCACTTTGGACCAACGTAGTCAGGGTACGTTTTTGTATGAGACTGGGTTGAGTAGTTCACCATATTAGGAAAGACTAAGGAATAATGAGTGTATTTAAGCATCTCCAGACAATAATTTAAAAATAAACATACAGATGTAGTGTTTGCAACATCAGAGCATGTTTAACCTCTGAGCAACACATAGTAGTGGAGTTTAATTTCTTAATGATTCAGATTTTTTTTTTTTTAATGAATTGGTTAATTTAAATATTTCATAAAAATAAGCACTTAAAGTTGCTATATGCAAGTTTATGACTCTACTAACGCATAAAATACTACAATATGTTTGTAGAAACATGCTAAGTTAATAGTTTGTCTGAATAACAATGCTACAATCAATTATTCTCCTTTGCAAATTTGTGATCCGGGACGGAATGTCTGTGTTTTGTTTTGTCTGCCCACCGCCAGTTTACCCAACTGTATTTCGCCACCAAAGGCTGTTGGAAAATATAACGTATTTCAATTCATTAATTGTCACATGCCCTTATTCCTGTTGGTGTCGTTGACCTGGCAACGTCTCAGGAAGAGAGGCCGTTGTGAAAAACTTGATTCCCTTATCTTCCTCGATTCCCTAATCAAGTACACCCAATCACATCCACTTTCCTTCCCTATAAAATATCCCAGCTTCGATGTTCCCACATCTCGCTTTGATCGTACCCTCCTCCTCCCCTTCTCCACCTTCATCCCATTTTCCCTCGTCGGGGGGGGGCAGACGGAGAACTAGCCTCACGCCAACCCTCACGCACACCCTCGCTAGGGTTCTTTTCCCTAGGGTTCGGAGTTCGCCGTTTTCCCGGCTCGCTCCCCAGACAGCTCGCCAAATTTGCGCTATACATATACTCTATTTATTACCAGAAAACGAGAACTCTTGAAAAAGACATTTAAGGACACTTTTCACCACCTACTGTTGTAATCTGCAGATAGAGCCACTTTAAAATAATCATACCGCAAATACACAGACTTAAAGCATGTCTGGAACAAATATAGACAATATAACCTGTAATTTAGACAAAAATACCAGAACAGAGATGTACAAAAAAATGTGTTAGACATGTAATGTTTTATTTGAAGAGACCCTTAACCTTACAAACCGCATCTGTTATTCAAGGACATGAAACAAAACAATCACTACAATACTGTTCTCACTAAATCTGCATCCGGCGCTGAGACAAGGAGAGTAACGAGCTATTCTCTCATTAATTTAATCGTCAGGAAGCTTGGCTGGGATGCTTTATGCTGTTGTTGTTTAGGGGAACATATTAAAACAGTCGACTTCCCATCCAGCCTATACGAGTGCAGTCATGTGGATACGTTTTGACCTTTTTGAACGATTCTTCCCCTCAATGGGACACGTTCAGCTTTCAGAAATGCAATATGATTGTTTTGTTTGCTGCACTGCTGTGTGATGTCTCTGTTGTTATCCTTTTCTTGTTGTTGTTCTCTCTCCACCCCCCAACCACCCCCTTCTGCCTCTGTAGCTTCATTGCATGCTCCAAATTCCAAATTTACCATCATTATCTAAGAAAATGGAGAGACAAAAAAGCAGGGTTGCTTTCATTTTGCATTTTCTCTCTCCACACTGAACATGAGAACAGAACTGAGTTCTGCATTTGATCAGCATGGTGATTAGCTCCTGAAGACACAAACTTCAGGAGATAAGTCAGATCTACCATCATTTCACATACTGTTCACGTAGTCAAATGGCTTGCTGTATTAAACAGAGTTAATACAAGCTAAATCTAATAACGCCTCGGGCAAGTAGCTCTCAAGTTAGACTGCTTGTGTTTCTTTTTCTATCTTGTCAGAGGCTGAAACGAGATAAGATAACCGAAAAATAGACAAAAATACTTCCAAAAGAAATCATAACACATGAATAACGTTATAGTAAAAACTGAGCGGAGACAAAATTGAACTAAAATGAACCACAGATTATCCTAAAGGCCTGATTTATTGTTTTTCAATAAATAATGTGCTCTTTCTCGCATGATCTTCTCATGGGGGCGCATTAGTTATAAATCAATGTGCAGCATTGCTTACAATTCAACTTATCTTCCTTATTCTCTTTTTTCATGCCTCTAGGGATGAGATGGAGCCACTGGATGGTTGGAGAGAGAGGAAATAGATTTGTGTCAGTATGTTATTGTTCTGGGTCAAACCCCACGTTGGTCTAAATCAGTGGTTATTGCTTCAAGACCCATTTTTTACATCGGAACTCAAGTGCTGACCCAACACACTTACAAAATAGCACTGCATAAAAATGTAAAATGTTTTTGTGTCATTTTTGTTCAAACATGAACAACAGTGGAACTGTGATTTGCTAGCTTAATATTTGTAACAAATAATAGGTTAAATATTAACTATATGTGGGCCACAAAACCAGTCATAAGTAGCATGGGTATTTCTAGCAATAGCCAATACACTGTAAGGGTCAGAATTATTGACTTTTATTTTATGCCAAAAATCATTAGGATATTAGGTAAAGATCATGTTCCATGAATATATTTTGTACATTACCTTACATAAATATAACAAAATTATTTTTTTTTCCCGTTTTTTTTTACACCCTCAGATTCAGCTTCAATTAAAAAAAAAATACCTTATGACTGGTTTTGGGGTCCAAGATCACATATTAGCATGTTACCAAGCAAAAAAATGAGTTAGCAGCATGAAAAATAATAAATATAGTTTGCAAAAGCAGGCTAGATTAAAACTTAATGTACAGCTAGTGTATCAATCAGCACTAACTTCTAGAGTACAAACACCCACCTGAACTAACAGAATATGGAAACCGGTGTCTCTTCAAAGGAAAACAACTCGAGACAGTCAAGGCACAGGGCCCAAAGAATCCCCATATGCTCTCTATCTCTTCTGTTTTTGTCTTTTTCTTTCTTCTCATCCACCAAGAAAAGGTGCACACGGAATCAAGGGCTTTCAATATTTAAGGTGAAATATAGGAAGTGTGTATTGCATGCGTGTGTGCTGCCGAACTTGTTTGATTCATTATTAAACACAATCCGTTTTTCTCTCTGCTACTGATAGTGGGCAAAGCTCCCAGCTTTAATTCCCTTGCATTGCAGATTAGAAGCTGAATAACAATAGAAACGAGTGAGAGAGGGCACAAGAAAGTGAGTACGCAATGCCATTATTACTTTTCTCTCTTTTCCCTCTTCCCTTACACTCTGGATCTCACCTGACAGGAAGTACAGTGCTAAAGTTTTCTGCTGAAAGACGGGGAACATCTTGTCATCTTCTCTCAGCTCGACACGATGCGTGATGCTTTCTGACTCTACCTAGCAAACTGCCAAAGATGAGTTGTTGTTATAATTCCTTCAATTTGGCTTTGGGGTCTTTTAAGGTAACATAGTAAGGTAAGAATGGAATAGGAATGGTGGGAAAAAGAAAAACAGTAGATGATGAGATAAAACTACTTCCTTTCTGGACTTGGTGATTACAAAGTGGTTTTGACACTTCGTCTGCAAGAAACAACACAAGAAACAAAATAAATGCAAGCTTTGTGACTGCTATCCCTGCTGTATAAACCTTTAGGAAAGAGCTTTGATTTTAAATGGAAATTAATGCCATTTACTTCTTGAGGGAACCCCTGAAGTCACATACAGTAGCTCTCTCCACTGCTGATAACGGCCAGAATGAGCATAAATATGCATTTCATAAGACCTTAAAGGGGACATATCATAAAAAGCCTTAACATTCGTGATTTTTATATACACAAGTAAAATAGTTTAATATGCTGAAATGCCATAACTTCCGAAAAAGTCCCAAACAATATATATTTTTTACTTGAGCACCAAAGCAGCTTGTTAGACTGATTATTACATTTGATATATATATATATATATATATATATATATACAAAGAGAAAAGTTATTTCATAAAAAAAATTATTTATTCATTTATTGTAAATTTTCTGCACAAAAAATCAGCCCATTATGTACAGTGGCATATATATATATATATGTATATATAAACTCTGATTAAATATGAAAATTATGAGATGTGTGTGCAAGTGGACATACATACAAATGCAGTGCAGATTTTTTTTAATATTGAATTGTGTTTTGAATTAAGTATTTAATTGTATTTAATTTGTGATGCAAAAACATCTGAGAAGTTAAATCAGCTTTAGAAATACAAAAAATGATTCATTCCTAATGTTTCCTTTCACTCAATGCCACTTCTATCACAGGCTGTTATCAAACACCACACATGGTTTCAAACTTGATGGAAGTGTAAATTCTTCTTTGATCTAAATGTACACTGCTATAGTAAGAAAAGTATGAGCTGAAAAATGTGCCTTAAGAAAATCCACAGAGCCAAAAGTGGCCATAATTGAAGAAGATGGATTGGCTAAAAGAACTACTGTAGATGGTGATAGAATGTGTAGTTTAAAAGGGTGAAAAAAAAGGCAGAAAAGAGGCACAGATAATACATGAGAGTGGTCTGAAGGACATGGCAGCATGACCGTGGTGTGAGAGTGTGAACTATCAACACAATGTACTCATGACAGTGTGTGTTGTGTGTGTCAGAGCTCTGAAGGCCGATGTGTAGATCTGACCGCTGTGCTGCTAATTAACCAGGACAATACTTCTACTGGCTGTGCACTGTTTGATCTCTCCATGGTACACATCTTTACACACATAACACACACACATACACTGCGGGAAATCGCCCACAGAGAGATCCACCACAGAGGAGCAAAGTGTCCCCTGATAGCACTGCCAGCACTCTCTCACACACATAAACTACAGACACACACTAAAAACCTTAACTTCAAAGGGTAACAATCACACCTGTGAAGCCACTGGATATTTATTTTAGCCTCTGAAATAGCTGATAACTTAATATAAGTTCATATCTGAAATAGATGTCAAGATCTCAATGTGAATATATTTTGGGTGCTAGCTTCGAAGTTATCAATATGCTAAGGTACTATATACTGTAAGATGAAAGAAAAAAAAATTGGCAAAATATTGAAGATATTATCTTATGCTCAGGGGTATATGCACTTTAAAAAATATTCTCCTGGATGTATCCAGCTAGCAAAAGCAAGTAGCAAATTATTCACTGGCAATGTGCCTTTAAACAAAGGCTACTGGCTATTTAAAGCTGACTTTAATATTTTATGGTAAAATACTATTATATTATATCTCAGCTGTAGATGGGGGAAATGTGTATAAATATAATTAGTCTAGAAATAAAGTTAGTCCTTACTGACTTGGCCACTTGCATGCATATATGGTCGGTCTATCTTTCTAACCAACTAATGGCAGATGGAGGAGTGTTCAACTATTTTTAAAAAGTAGTTTCTTGCATTTGCCAATCCGTTTCATGAGTTCTGTCAGGTACAGTTTGACAAGAGAGAAAAGAATGAAATCCTTTGTTTCAACACTATTCAGCTGAAAGCAGTACTATTTCCAGCTCAAATTGAATTTGTTCTTTGACATTTAGGAACGAGCAAGACTTTGGCACACAGACTTTGACTTCAGATAACAACATAGAGGTGTCCGGTGACTGGTGTTTGCAGGGCTTTTCTTCACAAATGTGCACCCACGTCCTCTGTGTTCTAGAATAACAAGTGCCCACGGGTATCAGTGGCACACTCATGCCAGTTCAGGCCATGCCAGGACAGGGCGGCCTAACTGGGGCAGAAACACATTCGCCCTGTGGCACACCAGAAGCCCCGTCCAAAGAAAACACGCCCACGCACAAAAGCCTATACCCTCATCCAAAAGCACTAGGGGTGTAAGAAATAAACTGGTTGTGAGTACATGTGTGTGTTTGTGTCCCGGACTTCATTGTAAATTCAGCTGTGCATCAACGCTAAGCACCACCACCAAACGTGGCAGTGTTAGCTATAACAGGGTAGCTCAGTAATAGTCTCCCCTCTGACCCACATGTGGCTAGAACAACATAACACAGGAGGAGAGACAAACAACAGCTAATCCTCTGCGCACACAACGGCACTGCAATGGAGCACATTAATAAGAGAGGATTAGCCAGCGTTAACGCTAACGAGCGTCCTCGCCACAGGAGCACATTTCCTCTTTATCACATATCTGTTTATCTCTGCTTGTCCCTCACTCCCTCTTCTACTTGTCTATCACGAGTAACGCTGTAAATCACAGGCACTGAGGAAAAAGATTTGCTGAGACTGAAACAATTAATGGGACATGGAGAGCGGTGGGAGACAACAGGACAGAATTCAAACAAAACAGATTGAGATGAACTTTGGCATCCAGTACAAAAACACTGCAAATTATTTTCTCCAAAAAGTGACTTTATGCTTCGTATTATGATTTAAAATTTAACATGTTATTTTGTTTCACATAATTACGACTTAATATCTTAATATCCTAATTTATACCACACAATATAACTTTATAGCTCAGAGTTGTGACCTTTTTTCTTATAATTGCGACTTTACATCTCACAAGATGACTTTTTCCTCATAACTGCAACTTTATACTAGATATTCTGTTTTTTTTTCTGTATTTCACAATTTAGTTCCCCCCCTCATAAACACAACTTGGCTCTTTGTGACTTTGTATTTCACACATCTTTGTCACTTGTAAATGTGACTTTATACATTGCAGTGTCACATTTTATTGTAATAGTACTATTATTGTATTATTATTGTGTAGTATTATTGTAATAATAATATTATACCGATTTTTTTTTTATTTTTTTTTTGCATGTATATCTCACTGTTGTAACTTTGTTTCTAATAATTGTGAATTCATATCTCACAATGAGAATTGAGAATTTGTTTTTATTTATTTATTTTTTTTTCATAATTGCAACTTTACTGAGCTCAGTGCCTTTATACTATTATCTTGCATTTGGCTCATTATATCTCATAATTGTGACTTTGAACTGCTTAAGTTACTCAGAATTGTCACTTTACTCAAATTATCTCACAATTGGGATTTTTTTTTCTTCTTGTACTCATAAATTAATTTAGCAGTTTGTGACTTATCTGTATCTTGCATCTGTGATTTTTGTTCATAATCGTGACATTATTCAATATGTTATTGTTCAATATGTGACTTTTTATATGTTGTATATGTTTTTCGCATCATCTGACTATTTATCACAGTGTGCCATTTTCATTGTAATCACAAACAGCACATTATTCGACTTTTTTTTTCTATCTTTCTTTTTTTACAGCAAACACATGGTAAAAAAAGTTGTTTCGACTAAAAATAATTAGTTAAAAAAAAAAAAAATTGTTTAGTCAACTCAAATTTTTTAGTTGCTTAATGTTAATTTGAGTGACAACTTTACAGTGCACTTTGTGTTACTGCATAATTATAACCAAATGTGACTTTACTTCTTAATGTAAACTCAACATCCTTATTTCTGGGAAGAAGCGACCATTTTTTTCCTCATTGCGACATCAAATAAACATTTATAGATGAATTATTCACAATAAGATCAATAGGATTTTTTGAAAATGGACTGATCTAGGTCTACTTGAGACAAAACTAGTCTCTATAAAAGACAACAGAACATGTGAAGTGAGTCAAACAAAAGCTGGACTGAAATACACACATTTAAAATGAAACGGGCTGACAAAAAAAAAAAAAAAAAAGCTGTCAGTTCCAGTCATTTACTTCTCTCAAGATGGTTGAAAGCCAGTCTGGATCATTCCATTTAATCTTTGCTTAGAGTACAATATAAAGTTCCCCATTATGTGAATATGGTAAACAAACAGTGTCGTACTATGTGTCGACACAATGTTACTACAAAATTAAGTCAAATTTGCATATGCAAAAGGATGGTACAGGACAAAAGAGGGATGCATGACAGTCTGTGGAGTGTAAGAGATGGAAGGTAATTTGGAAAACAGTGAGGATGGAGGTGGAGAGAGTGGATTATGCTGTGAGCTGGCGCTGTCAGGCTTGGCTAGGCTGGCACAGAAGCGCAGCACTATAATAAGCACCCTCTGTTTGCCCAGCGCTAGGCCAGCATTGTGCCAGTTCGAGTGGACGGGCCAAAACCGACCCACAAAACACTAAAGACCTCACTAATGGGATTCTCTTTACAGTCAGGCATGTCCTTAGCCAGCTCGAGCAGGGCACCAGGATGTAGTTGTGCAAGGACCCGGGGGGATATCGAGATCTGAGAATAGCGTGGCCATGTCCGTACAGCTGAAACTAGAACACATCTGTGCTAGAGGTGTTGGAAACTCGCTGAGCATGTGAGTCTGCCTGTACTGATTGATTGTGTGGTAACAGGTAAATGCCCTGTTTAGCCAAACACTGCCTCACACCATCTGTCTGAGAGCGTACTCAAACCTGTTCACGTATGCAGTGCCTTTAAGACAAACATACAAATGCAGTACACATATAAAAACATGCTGCAAAGACTTAATGTTCACTCAAGCCTACTTATTCAGACAAAATAATTGTGCGTGTATGTCTGGAGGTCTTTCGCCAAAGGGCAGCACCTGGCATGTCAAACTGCATTTTAGAAGCAAAAAAGTCCAATTGTGCTGCACTTTGAGTGCTTATATTGCAGGCTGATTAAATATAACACCTGATATATCACTCTGACAACATTTATACTTACACTTGTGCTTTAAGTTAAACCTAATCAGGGCCAAAGAGGACCATGCTTCATGCATTTGTGGATTTGTCATATTTAGAATTTGAATTTGCTAAATGTGTACCTTTTTGCCATTTAATTAGCTCCACGGATTTGTACTTTATGATTTTTATTTAGCGCTTCAAAAAAAAAGTGAGAAGCTGGATCAGATCCATTTTAGCTTCTCTGGAGGAGCTATACCTCTGGTGGACAATGTTATTTATCATAGTGTTAATTAGGCCTGCAAGTTATGTTTTAATTAAATTCAGTGGCGCCTTCCATTTAAAATGTCTTCAGTTGCTCGCTGACATCACCGCTATCTCTCACAGCCCACTCGTACACATACACACACACACACGTGCGTATATGCGTGATGTGTTTGTGCAAGGTGTGAGTGGAAAAACAAAAAGCATGTCTTTCATCTTGTCATCAATCTCTGCCCAAATTAGAACGTGAAAATAGAGTTGCAGTTTCCCTGGGATGTGTTTTGTGATTACTGCTACTACGCCCACTCAAGAAAAAAACACACACACACACACACTTGCACCTTCACCCTCCACTTCTAATAATCCTCTCAATGTTATTTTGGACCTTAAATACCACTCAGATAGAGGGCTAGCTGTAACAATAGCTCTGTGGATTTTTTTTTCCTGCTGAATAAAAATGTCACATTCTATTGTCTCTCTCCTTGACCACATTGCCTACTGATATGCAAATGTTGTTCTCTTCTGTATGAGAAATAACATTAGACTGTTGATCGCTGCAGATTGTGAAGGGGAAAAGAAAACATAAGAGCTGCCTACTTCAAAAACAAATTTACAGTGCATCTAAATAACAATTCATATGTGTCTTTGCATTATGCAGCTTGTCTTTTATCAGCTCTTGCCTTCTTTTGCAGTTGTCATATTTGACATCCTCAGTTTTTGTAAATGATAAAACACTGAAAACAAACCTTACTGTGTGTGTTTGTGAAAGATATACTTAATGTTTTTATATTGTTGTAAGAAAGTAGTTTGGCCATTTTGTTGGCATTCATGTTTATATTACTACAGTATATACCAGGAAATACCATTATATATAAATATATATACATATAGCATGTAATGTCATCATGTTTTTGCAAGACAAGTACTCAAATGTCAGTCCAAAAATAGCTAGCCTATAATGCATTTCAGCTGCACATCGGTCAGTAAAACTACAGACACAGCAAGCGGATGTTGATAAGTCCATTTATTGTACTAAAAATGGCTGAATACAAAGTACATTCACAAGAACAGCACTTTCTGCTAGACTGTCTGCAGAGCCGACAGAATCTCTATTACTGGCTTATTGTAAGTAAATGAGTCATGACATTAATCTAGCTTCCCCATCTACTGCTTTTGTAATCATTGTCTCAGACACACAGAGAAGTAAAATCCCATATGTGATCGTAAAATAAGTTTTCACACTACGGACGTACTGTCAGGTGTACCATATATTTATATATTTATATATATTTGATAAATATCATTCAAAGCTAGTTACATATTTACACATGTTCCCCAAGCAGACACTCAGGAATGTCAATGTCTACAATATTCACATCAATATGTGTTCTCAGTTCAAAGGCAAACGTGTATTTGGTGTCTGTTATATTGTGGCACAGTCAGTGGTGTGAGGCGAAGATGTCATTGCCTTCAGAGCGAGCAAGAGAGAGAGAGAGAGAGAGACTGGAAAGGAGTTACAGTCACCCAATCTAATTAACAAACATGACTGGCTGACACTTTATGGCACTAAGCTCCATTTGGGTTTGTGAGTGCACACATCTGAAGAAGCCAAAACGGAGATACTATTCTCACCTAAGATTTTTTGCACTCACTTCTTTTAACTTAAGTGTCTTTTTTGGAGGGGAAACAAGAATGAGAAAAAGTGGGGGAAATGAAGCAATTTGATTCGCCTGCAAAGCAATCTTTTCCCTTTGTGGAACACAAAAAATTCCAAATCTCTTGTGTTATCTCGCAAAACTTTTGCGTTCTCTGTTGTAACCAGTTAAGAGCTCAGATAAACAGTATCTGTCTACTTTACGCTCACAGTAAGTAAGACAGCTCCGTAATGGAGCATTTTCACATCACTAGAGGTGGCACTGCAGCGACCGAAAGTGAGAGCGATCAAACTGCAGCGCCGCTTCAAGTAGAATACAATAATCCTTTTTCTTCTAATATCGTCTTTCACTGACGTCAAATTGTGCCTTGAACTAAGCACTGACCCTATTTCTTTACACTTCAGTCCAGTTCAAAGTAAAACACTATGAATGTACAAACCTGTCTGAACCACTGGAAGCATAAAGTTAAAAGTGTTTATCTGAGCTTGCACCAGAGAATGCAAAGTTTTGCAAAAAATGCAAATATCTTTGCAAGAGAATGCAAAAGATTTGAAAAGACATTTTTCCCTGCCACCCTGAATTAATTTTACCCACCCCAATTTTTTTTCTCAACCATGCCCCTTAAGAGGGCTCTGCACTTTCTCATAAAACACCCCCTCGTTTTTTTTTTTTTTTTTTTTTTTTTTATGGAGCGAGATGAGAAAGACTGCAAGTTATGGGAGAAAAAATACTGTTGCTGTATTTGATAAGAGGTCAGAGTGCATTATAGAAGAGCTATTAAGTCCTCTTAGGTGATTTTTCAATGAATGTGAATGGGTCTGGCTGTGGCAGACAAAAGAAGACAGAGAGTAGAAAAGAGAGGAGAGGATATTGAAAAGGAGAGAGAAGGACAGAAGAAAGACATACCTACCAAACCCAGGGTGATTGCAATGATAGTAAGACTCCAAAGGGGTTCAAAGGGAACAGTAGAAGAAAGGAGGAGGGCAAGTCCATTCAAAAGAGTTCATAGCAAAGGGAAGAAATGCACAGCGGAGGAGAGGCAAAAACGGAGATATCACAAATCCATTAGTCCAAATTTCTTGCAGTGTCCTTAGATGAGAGATATCCGCTCCCAAAAAGCTACAGAGGAAAAAACGTCAGGGTGGGGGTGACAAACATCAGAGGACAGATGCCCATTTTCAGTCTGCTTTTCCTTTCCGACTTTGTCCATTTGGTTTTTCTCATTGTTTATGTGCGAAAAAAAGGTAGTTACAAATATTTCAGAGATGAAGAGATATGTGTTATGGCAATCTGTGACAAGAGGCAAGCTCTCCCGCAGAGCAAAAAGAAAAACATTTTGGAAAAAGAAGAATGTTTAAGGCAGTCTTTTTTGGCCGGCCCCCTTCTCTTGGTCAACGCCCGTTACAGCACCTATAAGAGGATAGATACGACTTACTACTCACGTAATGGAACGCAATACATTCCATGCAAAATATTTCTAAAAAAAAAAAAAAAATGAATATATAAATATTAATAGTGCAATTAAAACATATCTTTTTACGAATATGTGTAAACAACAAAAGTGGTGAGTAGAGCAAGGGGGCAAGACCAAAAACCTGCTCTATCCATTTAAAACGTGCTCCTTTTAATGGCATTTTAACACATACGTATTACTATTATTATGCTGTTATGAACAGTTTTACATTGCAACTGTATATTCGAGCCATTCATGTCACACAAAGCATGTACACAACTTTTTAGAGGGTATGTTGTCTTTGCAAAGTTCATTTGTAGACTGATTTGAACAAACCTGCCCTCCCCTTAGTCCACACTTGTACAACTGCGCTGCACAGATGGCCGTGTTTTCTTTCCATTGTGTTGTTCATTACATTATATAGAAAGAGTGAACATGTTCAGGAAAAAAAAAATATATAAAAAAAGGTCCCCGAAAGTTTCCAAACAATCCGCATTACTCACTCCTAAGATGCAATGTTGAAATGGACTCATTTGTTGCACGAAATATAGCAAGAGCAACTTCGATATTTTCCCACTACAGTTCCTGCTGGCCCACGCTGCTTTTACAGCCAATGACTGATCCAGAGGTCTCGCACAATGTTAGGACACAGACTCCTCACGCAGTAGGCACAGCTTGCCTACCGGGTGCAGATCAGCAGGAGAAATGCAACTGACATTTCATCTCATCAGTAGGCAATGAGGCACTGCACAGTAACAGTTTCAGCCACTGCTTCACTGTACCCTGCTGACACAAACACCAGCTGCTGCAATCTGTCCAGAGACCAGTGTGCGCCTTACGAATCCCGCATGTCTCTAATACAGACACAGACTTTTTATCACTGCATTAAAGGCGACACACTGGCTTTGTATTCAGCCTGCTGCTGACCCATCGCTTTTGATACGCAGGTGTAAGGTGTGCAAGTTACGTAAAGCGAAGTCTTTTTTATTGATTTTGTGAGGTTTACTTAGAATCGTTTGAACTTATCTTAAAGAGACAGTTCATTTAAAAATGTACTGGCCCTCATGTTGTTCCGAACCTCTTTTTTCTGTTGAAGAACATCGTGATCAAACAGTTGACCGCCATTCCTTTTTAAATAAGTTAATGGCTACTGTCAACTATTTGGTTTCTATTATCCACTTTTTTTAACTTTTAGAGGTTTTGAACAACTTGAGGATAAGTGAATGATGACAATTTTCATTTTTGGGTGAACTGTCTCTCCATTGCGAGGCTCAACAGTAAGCATGACACAGATTTGTGGATTTAATTTGTTAATATCATTTTATACACTTACATAGTGGTGGCCAAAATTATTTTAATACTAGTATTTTCACCAAATAAAAATGTTTTTATGTCAGTTACATGTATTTCTATAGTTTGTTGCCTACACATTTAAAAGGTACAGTAGCGCTGCTTTGCAGGTAATTTCTTAAATCATCTTGGAGAAGTTGCCACAGCTCTTCTGGATTTAGTCTGTCTCAGTTTGTTTCTTCATGAAATTCCAGACAGACTGGATGATGATGAGATAAATATCTCTCTGTGGAGCACTAGCTGTTGTCAGACTTGTGCAAGCAAATATCTCACTGGTTTATTAATGGCAAAAAAATTTTTAGCTGGTGAACATACTAGTCTTGTAATAATTTAGGTCACCACCGTATATAGTAAAGAATATGCATACATATAACACTATAACGGACTCAAGATTTACTTTTTTTTTTACGGGTGCACATGCACATATATACACACACAATCAGTGGTTTAAGGATTCAGGTGCACCCAATAGGGCTTTTAGTGGCCTTGCTCAAGCTGTTTTCTCAGATCTAATCACTGAGACAAGAGCCCTTCCCTAATCCTGGTCCTCACCTCTGCCACCTCGACATCTGTCGAAGTGTGTGTATGCAGGCCCGTGAGTGTGTCAGGTAGCATCTGGGCCTAATGAGGCTCACAGCCTGCCACTGCACCCATTTAGCACCTTCCCATGAGCACCTGCATCAGAGGTTACCTCCTGACGTGATATACCGTTGTTGTTCTTGCCACGGGAGCCCTTCCACCCCTGTGTCTCAACCCAACGATTTTCCCTGCTAAACTAAACTTTGATACTATAGAGTTACACCAGAGTTATGTGCTCAGGATTTACTATCCAGTCTAAAGAGATGTTACTTAAGTCAGACTGACTGCGATTACCAACTTTTATCCAGCATAATCCAGTCTTCAGTGTTGCATGATACTTTTAAAATCTTTCTTATATACTGATTAGGTGCTGATTTGTTCTTATTATCAATGGTAGAAGTTGTGCTGCTAATTATCATCATTATTATTATTTTTTTTTTTTTTGGAACTGAGATAATAATATTGATATCATATTTACAGTACAATTAAGTAAAAGTCAGATATATATATATATAAAACGCAGGGAACAGAAATTATTGAGATCCCCTTAAATCTTTTACTCTATGTTATATTGCAGCCATTTTCTAAAATCTTTTAAGTTATTTTTTTCCTCATTAATGTATACCCAGCACCCCATATTCACAGAATTGTTGATTTTAAAAAAAAAAAACAAGAAAAACT
>JAUCMT010000026.1:21486726-21519379 GCA_032357475.1 Enteromius thamalakanensis
TGATAATTATCAGGATTTTAAGTGGATCAAAGCCTCACACCAAAGTTGTCCTGAAACATAAAACTAAAATGCAATCTTGCCTTAGGAGAACTCTGATTAACTTTTTTGATCAACTTCAAATGTTGACTATATGTTTATACTGTATATATGTATATGAAATAACTAAAAATAAAAATAAATAAAATGTCTAGAGTAGGGATGTAACGGTATCAAAACTTCACGGTACGGTAATACCTCGGTATGAACGGCACGGTACGGTTTTTATTGAATCATTTAAAGGAAAAACAAAACTAATGAAGAGACACATCTGATTTAACCTGTCCCTAGATGACGTCATACGTCAATTTGCATATTCATTACATCAGTGCGTCACATTATCTTGCTTCTCTGTGGTCACATAATGTTATTCAATGCACCATAACTCTCAATATAACTCTTTTCACTGATATTTTTAATGGTTTCTGTTTTCAGAAAAATGGAATGATTATGAAATGCACGCCATTATAAGGCCTACTGAATTAGCTCTACTTTACCAGATGTTAATCTATATTAAAATCCTTATTTATAATCGAGCATTGTCTGATGAAACCAAGTACACATAAGATATAGACAATGGCTATAATGTGATTTTGGCTATGTTTGCATGTAAAATAGAAGCAACAAAATATCTATTTTAACTGAAAGCCCTGCTCCTCTCAGCCGCTCGCTGAACAGAACAGAAGCAGAGAGGGGTGTGCACGCTGAGAGGACAAGAACTCCACCTCACGCAGCACTACCAGACACTCGCTGAGGTTTGTCCAAGCAGTCTCTAGATTTGTCGCTTGTTGCTTTTAGGGAAAAATGTCACCAAGGAGGTCTGAAAAGTCGCTAAATTGGCAACACTAAACATTAGCGACAACAGACCACAAAGAATGATGGGCACGCTTGGGCTGATGGGAATTGTAGTTCCCGCTACCTCCTGTTCACCCCATTCGCCTGAGCAAACTAAGACCTATCGTTTTATCCAGTCATGCGACCACGGTAGTATCGAAAAAAAAATGGTATTGCGGTATGACGGTATTTACAATACCGTTATATCCCAAGTCTAGAGTATATTTTACAAGAAAATACTATTTAACTCTTTGGTTAAGAAACAAAAGTAATGTTTAACTCATAGTGTTAATTGAGTTAATTGACAATGTGTTAAACAAAATCATTCCACTGCAATGTTTTAAGGTTTCTAAGTGATGTACTTTGAACATATATATATATATATATATATATATTTAACAAGACCATAATTATGACTCTTTGCGGTAGCTCTCTGGAGAACTGTCAACTGTTATTTCTGACTTCTGTAAAAAATACTAAATATACTTTTAAAATACTTTAAAACAAATTAGGCCAGAAAAGAAGAAGAAGAAAAAAAGAACAATCAATAAAAAATTCACAAGGCCGAGGTTTTGGTGATCACACAAATCTAAGAAGTGGATACTAAGTGACTGTTTCCTTCCAGCGACTGGTTTTTACTTGTCAGATCACAGTCTTTAAAAACATTCTTTGATCACCAGAGACGAAAAAATAGAGAGAAAGAGGCAGCTAATTGCTTGTTGACTGAGATAAAAATCCATGTTTTTCACATGAACTGGCATCGGTCATTAAATTGACATGCTTCGTTAACAACTGTGCATTCTGTTGCTTCTCGTTGCAACAAATGTTTACAGTGAAGACCGCCGTCAGAAACAAACTACACACCTGGTTAGACCTCAATTACATCTTGAGAGCTTTGATCTATTTATTTATTTCATTTCCTGCATTCGGAGCTAGTTGCTTGGTTAAATGATGTGTGATGGGGTTGTTAGAATAAAGGACAGTGTATCGTCCATATATTCAGGTATTTTTTGCATTTACTCAAGGCCTTGCACAACAAATGTGTGTAAAAATCAGCGTTGACAAATATATAAGCGGAGTTACTTGCGATTTGACTGGTAATAGTAAAAGTATCTCTCCCATTTCAGATTTGCTCTATTCCTCCAGATGAGTGGATGTGCTCTAGTGATAGCAGCTGACCCGTGATGTGTATTTCCTCCCCCTAAGGAGTGTTAGTGTGGCTACAGTATATACACATGCGCGCATGCACTGTGCAGCCTCCGAGCACTATGGGACCTCTCTACAATCACTGGCTCCTTTCCACAGAGTGAGCACGACTCCCTGTGCCCTAGGCAAGATCAGACCCCACTGTTTCTCCAAGTGTGTGAGCGTGTGTGTCTAAACCAGGAAAAAGAGGCAGATAGATGATAGAGGCACCCCTCTGTTTTTAAATCTGCTGTACGCTTGCGCACGCATCCTTTGTGTGTGGTAACCACTTTGTTTCTCTGAAGCTTTATCTTTGTTTTACAAAAAAGCCTATTATAACTGCAGATTTTTATTGGGTCAGCAGAGTGTAACATTTCTCTGCGAAAACAAATGGAGATGAAAAGAAAGAATTGATCTTTTTTTTGACCTCTAAAAGAGAGAAGTCTCTGGCTATTTAGGAGGTCAGTGTCCAATAAATTATGCTGGATTCAACTGTGAAGTATAAGTCATATGCAAAAGAAAGAGAGGGAAATATAGAAGCAGAGGGAGAAAAGAGAATCGTGTGAGACGGGCCAGTGGGAAATACTGTAGGGAGCCAGACGCCACCCAGCATGGCCCCTACTGACCACTGAGAAGCCGCCAACGCAACGCCTCACAGACGGATGGGGGTTCAGTCCCGGTTCTGGTTAATAAATAGAAGTTAAGGGGGAGTTTCAATCGCCTCCCTGTGCACTGTAGACCTTAGTATTGTTCTCTTGTTTATACAGTAGTAACACATTTGTACACTTTTAGTATTAAAAGTGCACACAGTCAGCTTAAGTAATCTTGGTATATACTGACATCTACTGGTGTGGATGAATGAAGTTTGGTGATTCAAAGTCATAATGATAATCAATCCAAATAATATTATGAATTAAATGGAGTAAGTAGGTGTTTCATTCAGTAATAAACACTGGCAATTGGATAAGGATGTCATGCTCATGCTCAAGCGAGGGGAGGAGCATTTTCAGATTTGTTTTAAAGATTACACAGGCAAACACTAATTAATTTATTTATTTAAAAAAAATATATATTTTTTTTTTATTGACTGACTTGCACTGGTGAATTGCTCACCACAAAATTAGAAATGTGAGCTAACAAAATTAATATAGTCAATTTTAATTTCACACAGACTTAAAAAAAAAATAATATTAGGATAAATAATAAACAAATTAGTTTGGTTCATCTTATGTACCGTTTACCTATCATGTGGCCTCGACGAAGGCATCAAGTTAAGTGATGTTTGAACACCAACACAATAGCTTCAGTTCCCACAAAAATAGACTGGAAGTGGTAAATTCATTCATCTGTCTTCAGTAAACATGAATGACTTCATAGCGAATGTGAGATTTTACACCGTTTTTACTCAGTATAGTCTCTGCGGCCCAATTAGCACCAAGAAAACAGAGAACAATGTATATAAGACCACAACTATTTCTGCCACCAGCCAGAAGTGACAGAATAGCAAAGGAAGGAGAGCAGAGAAAAAAGACCACCAGACAATTCTGTGAGAATGAAGAGGTGGTCAAAGACTAACACGGTGTCGTCATGCATCTAAAGAGCAGATGGGCATTGTTTCTAATAAGAGACATCTGGGTTTTTGTGTTGCATCAAGTTGCACCACTCGCTCCTAGTGTTAACAGGGTGTAAAAGTTAAATGTTCATTAAAATTTTGTAAGAGAAAGATTTTATTTTTTTATTTTACACCAAGTTTGACATTCCCTAAAGTTCTAGATTTCCTGTCTCATTGTGATGTTGGAGAGGACAGGAGAAACTGCAGGGCTCTTGCCCATTCTGACCTGTCTGTATCATGCAGCCACAGGCAGTGCTGTAATGGCGAAGAATGAAGCCTTCCAGTGTGACCTCTCATACGGCCTTCAGTGACAGCTTTGAATGACAACATGAGTGACTGTTCGACATGCTGCACTCGAGAGGAAATGTCTCTAGGGCATGATGTGCTGGTCTTGTATGAAAATGTAAACATACTTGCTTGCTGAGCAAAATACAAATGCATGAGGGTCTCATGACGTCAGACAAGCTAGAAGGACATACATAAATGCTAAAAAAATGGGAAATGAATATAGTTATACAAAATAAACAACCATACGCACTTAAAACCAGCTTTCCTTATCTCTCTCAGTCCGACCTCAGGATTTAGGCCCGGGTCAGACTCTAAGCCCCTTTGCATGCCGCCAGGACTTTAGAAGTCTTAGCAGCTAGACTGAGATCACATGGTCTTAGACTCCAAGCCTTATGTTTAGAAAATGAATCATTCTGTACAATTCACAAATTCTATCAGGTCTCTAAACAAGCCACTTCCACTTTCATGCTTCGATGCACCTTTTTATTTACTCATTCTTATTCATCTGTATGATTACTTATTTATTCGTTTGAAAGGGGTTTGAGTCTTTCAATCGGTCTCAATCTGTTGCTTGCATAATCCTAATCTTCCGTTCAATAATCAGTGGTCCTTCTGGTAGATACAGGGGTGGCTATGCTCTGCCTTTGATGGGATTATGTAGCGCTCGCAGCAGGATCCAGACACACAGGAGCGGGCAAACAAAAGATGAGCCCAGTAAGTCCCCTTATCCGCTCATTCTCTAAGTGGATTTGATGGGCGGCCATCGCACCGTCATGCCTTTTTCTCCATATGCTTCCCTTCAATAAAGAAGAACGACGGCAACTTGTCGCAAGTGCAATCGACCCTCGAAACATTGTTCCGTATCTGTGACTTCATCCAGCCAGACTGACTGGTTTAGTGAGAAAGACTCCCTGAAAGAGTCGTTGTCACAAGAAAGCACTCTTACACGTTGCCAGTAGCTCGGGGCACGCAGATGATCTTTAATCTGTTTGTTTATATTGTAGCCGGTTTACTTCTTACCTAAATCCACAAAGGTGTGCCAAGACATACACCCTGATTCCAAAGGCTAAACCTGAACAAAGATGTTTGAATGCACAGTAATAAATAAATGGAGACATTTACACTAAAGAGAATTACTTAACAGGTGAGATGTTTTGCTTGTTATTGTAGACCAGACGGTTAAACAATGCATACTTCTGCTTCAACGATGTCTGCTGTGCTTTAGCTAAGCAAGTCAAAACATGAAGCATACAACACATTCTCATGGATGGCTATTTTAAGTATACGTAAATAATAATCTGTGTATATATATATATATATATATATATATATATATATTTGCACTCAAACAAACATATATATATATATATATATATATATATATATATATGTATACATGTACACATGACAAACTCATTGGTAACCATGTACTCTAAGTATGGCACAAATGGCCATGAGATAATCGGAAGATTACAGATACAGTTAAGAAGAACCGGATCTTCACCTTTTAAAGTAACACAGTAAATCAAGCATAGAGTTCTATTAAAGCAATGCATTTTTTGCCATGTAACTGTAAGCATTAGCATTCTGAAATATTTAACAATGAATAAATATTTCACAATCCCAAGGTAGAGTAAGAATGTCCTTCTCTTTCTCTCTCTCTCTCACACACGCGTGCGCACACATTAACAAACACTTCCACAAAAAGGCATACAGCATTCATAAAAAGGGACACAGTGAGCTAAATCGCCCAAGGTGAAAAATGGTTTAAAAAAACAGCACTCATCCTAAGGAAAGAAACAGAAATCAATAGCTATAGATGGTCTTACATCAGAATCAAATATCCCACTTCTTAAGATTCTGTCTCAACCTTTTTCTCTCGGCTCTTAAAGTGCCCTAAGCTACAGAGCTGAGACAGAAAGTATGGCACACACACACACACACACACACACAAACATACACATAAACACACTTTCTCCAAGGCTAAGTTTGCAAAATTCCATTGCAATGCTATACACACAAAGAACTTGTTTCACTAGCTTGGTGAAGAACTTGTCTTTAAGTAAAAGAGGCCAAAGGTCAACAGCAGATTAAGTGCACAACATGCTCTTTTAACATATTAAAATAACGATTAAGATACTGTATGGAAGATTATGTGTGGATCTCCCTTGCTTGATTCTGATGGGTTAAGGCCTCAGGAAAGGCTGTGGAAGACTTCAGCCTCATGAAATTCTAGTATCATCTCTTTTACTTAACATCTAATTAATGCATTGAAAACAGCAGGCACTAAATTGCAGCTCCCCCCACACACACATCCAAAGGCACCCACACATTTTACTGGGACATGAAATCTAACTTAGCAATTTATAAGCTATTACCTCTCAGTAAGCATGTCTGTGTATCTGGTTAAACCTTGCACTGCTGCTTCTGCTCCTGTAAGTCAATGACATACAAAACCCCTCAACCTGCAAGTCAACCTTACCTCAGGAAATGCTAAAACCTCAATGAAAAATACCCTCGGTGTGTAGTGTGGGTGTGTGTGGGAGTGTGTGTGTGTGTGTGTGTCTATCTCAAAGAATAAGTGCTGGGAGATATTCCAGGAAGTTTTTCTGCTCAGCCGGCACAGTTGCTCAATAAAAGCTCCTGTGTGCGTAAGCCGCTTGTACAGCCGAGCGTATTTTAATGAGCTCTATCCCACTCTCCCTGACTGTTGCATGCTGGGATTACCTTTTGGGGTCACGTCCATCCTAATCCCATCAGCGCAACATGGCTCAAAAACCAACAAGCCACTGCTGACATCCACAGGTACACCTTATGCTGCAAACCCTATCCAACAACGTCCCTCACCTATTTATCACCTTCATTTGGGATTTATTCAGTATTGGAAGAACCTGGAAGGACAAAACTCAAATCCTAACCTGAGAAGACAGGTACTGATTGTTTTGATGGAGATCGACCTTACTGAGGGTTTTGAAGAAGCTTGTGATCCTATAGTGCATTGCAGCAGGTGAAAGTAGCACACATGCATGCATTATAGATGTAAACTGGGATTGCCTGATACAAGACAGAGGAGAATGAGGGAGTGAAGAGGTGAGCTATGATGGATTGCAGAGAAGAAGCACTGGCTCAGAAGTCTTTACCGTAAAGTCTAAGTGAAGATAACAAGCAGAAAAGAAACACACGGATATGTGATTTTCATATCTAGTGCTAGGTTTGTGCATGGGTGCATTTTAAGATGCATAGATTAAAACTGTGTCCTGGTGATGTGTCCTGAAAACACAGCTTTATGCACACACACACACACACACACACACATAACCATCACTCACAACTCCACATGATTTGACAGACAGATGGTTGAGTGTTTACTGTCATACACCCACCTATTGTCCATTCCTCTCTTGGTTCTACAGTTTCACACATTGTGAAAAAAAAAAAAGCTCATTATCATTTGGACCTATTACATGAACACACATTCATCCGTCTATGTAATATATGTCTTAACTAATGGAAAATGCATATTTGAGCTTGTTTATCTGTTTTATGCACAATACAAAATTACTGATTCATCCTTTCTGATATATGTCTGATTATCAGCAAAAAGTAAAAGGTGCTTTTCTAAGCATGTTAATCTCAGTTTCATGCATTGTAAAAAATAACATTTCCATTTCAATATCGTATGAAACATCTATAAGTCCATTCATTCATTCTTCTGTCTGTCCTCTCCATCTGTTTATTCAGTCTAATCCATTCATCCATTCAGTTCCTTCTCTAGTAAAAACGTAAGTAATGCATTTTGAATGTGTTCATCTCAGTTTCATGCACAGTAAAAGTGCAAAAAAAAAAAATCAGTTTCCATGACAATGTGAAACTAATCTACATTTAAATTCAAATTTCGACCCATCCATTCTGTCCATCCATCCATCCAGTCTGAAATATGTCAAGACTACCTGAAAATTGAGCAGTATGTTGTGTTAATTAAAATTCATCTTTTCATACACTATACCCATTCATTTAGTCTGAAATATCTCACCCAGCTGAAAGTGAGCGGTGTAATTTTAAGTGTGCTTATTTCAGATGATATGTGTTATTTCTTTCAGTGTTTAACATCCACAAGCTGTTGATTGCCAAGTTTAAACTTGTTTCATCTGCCAGATACACTGTCTTCTTATCTGAAAGTGCAAACCGATTTCCTTTCATTATAGCAATGCTTGCTCTTAACATGCAATTTCCTGTTTTACAGCTGCCTTACACACACACACCAACACAAGCACTAATCAATGCAAAAAGAGGAAAAAGAGGAAAACAGCACAAAGTCAAGCTGAGTAGGCTAATAATGCTGCCACTCCAATGCTAACTGTAAATCAACTTTACATCAATGCTTAATCAATGTGTTCCTCCCCCTTATTACCAACCTCTCAATGAATTACTAAACACTAGCTCCAGATAAACGCTGACCTAATGACCATTCCCTTTCCCTGAGCTCGCAGAGTGTCTGTTGTTTAACATGAAGGAGATTTTTATTATTGAACCAGTTGAACTAGTGGATTATGAGTGGGTTGAACTCAGTTAATATGCAACTAAGTGCCTTACCTAATACCAGGGATACAACTAAGCTAGTGAAGATAAAGCCTAATTTAGCTAGCAACTAATAAAAAGACTACCGACTTTAACACTGAGAGTATTACGAAATGCGCTATTCATATTAAGTCAGTCAATAATGTTTTGGGCGAAAACGTTATGAAGTTTGGTGCTGTAGCTATTTATGCAAGTTACACTGATTGAATAACAAATCAGGACGGAACTCATTTCTCCTCCCCCTCCTCCTCTCTCTGCTTCTGTTATTTTTTGTCTTCCTCTTGATTTCATTACTTCACATCCTGTTTATATTGTTATTTCTTTGTCTTTGTCTTCTTATTTTCTGTCTTCCTTTGTCTTTGTCTTCTTATTTTCTGTCTCAATCACTCTTTATTTCTCACTCTCTCTTTCTCACTCTCTCCGTTTGTCAACAGAACTTGTAAGAACTTGTTGAAGTAAACTGCAGAAAATAGGAAAAGGCAAATACTTTGAAACCGTAGTTGTTGTTTTTTTTACAGTAGAAGTAACTGCTAATTTTAAGTGACACTACAGTCAAGCTGCAGTTTTAAAAAAGTATTTGAGCTACTAAAAAGAAGCAGCTAACTGCACTAAAGAAATATATATTTGAACAACCCAACATAGTCAACCTTCAGACAAAAACAATAAAGGTTTTTGAATGAATGAGCAATTAGGCTTTTTGTTAAAGCGTAATGAATAAACTCATTAAACTTCATCTAACAGCATTATTTACAACAGTGAGTCAAAAGCATTACAGCAACATTAAATCTGCTGCTATAAAAATCAGATCTAAAACGCAGCACAAGTCTCAAATCAGCAAATCATTTTTTGAATATGAACGTCCGGAATGAATAATTGTTAGGGAAATTAAGAAAACTATGTCTGAATACTGAATATTAAAAATAATTATTAAATTAATTAATTACTTCCCAACACTACTATGTACACAGATACCGTTTGTCTCACATAGACGCAAGGAAAAACGAAAGGCACAGGAGTCACAAAAAAAAGTAAAAGCTGGCATCGGTTCATTATTATCTGCGATGAGCCAGGACAGGAGTAATATCCCTGCTAGAGAGAATTCATAGCTCTTCATGTCGACTGAAAGATGAGAAACAGAAAAGCAGGAAAACTGAGGGTGTAGCGGTGAGGCACATTCTCAGTCCTACACGGGAAATTGATTCTGGCCCCAGCGGTCACAAGGACCTTGCATGAGAAGTGTGCGCTTGCTGGCGTCTGTATGTATTTTGGCAGTGGGCTGGTCAAACAGTCAAGCTTTGGACATGATAAAGCCAGATCTCTGTGACACGCAACAACAACTGGCTGCATCAATAATGCGATAAGCGAGGATCGCTTACAAATACAAATGTAAGAAGGCGAGCACATTTTAATTCACGCAGGAGGGGAGACACATGCACACAAACATGTCATGGAAAACAGTGCATGGGAAAGAAACATTTGGGAGTTTTTCTTTCATGTCAATTATAATAGATGCATCTTCACCACCCCACCATGCGCAGGTATGTTTACCCGCAATAACAAATACCTGATGTGCATGAAGGCACATTCTTAGACATAAACATAACCACTCCTTCTTCATTCTGTTTTTATAAATTATCATATTTCATCTCAAACGTGCTTTTTTTTTTTTTGTAACAAAATGTCTCTCACTTGTCATAAACATTATTAGGGTAAAAAAAAAACTGCTTGTAGTGGAAGTGATCCCACAACTAACGGACTGTTAAAATAATAATAATATAGATTTTTTTGATCAGAAAATGTTTGCATTGGTTTACCTTGCATGCAATGTAAATCACTTCAGATAAAAGCATCTGCAAAATGAATAAATGTAAATTAATGTAAATTGATGAAAAAAAAAGTATATTTTTTTATAAAAATCAGCCCCTGTGGCTGCTGTTAAAAATGTCAGGTTTCTATTCCTGTTTCTAACCTCCAAAGTTGTCTTTCATAACTAAGGAGCACAATGTATTCGGACAAAATATCCTGAAAATATCACACGTGTAAAAATATGCATCTCAGACTGTTTGCATCACTACTTTAGTTTTTCCGATGACAATTAGCACTGAAAATTGGCCTCCTGTTCAGAGACTTTCAAACATCATCCCATGTTTAATTAACTGCCTCATTCATTTCCAACTGTATAACAAAGACAGCATGAGTCCAGACATTGGATAATTTAACTACTAATACATTGATTAACACAGAGTCGTATTAACTGCATTGTAAATGATAGGACAAGGTATAAAGGGAAAACACTTCGAGATTTAAGTCTACTTCGAGATGAAGCGAGAGAGAGTAATTCGATTAAGGGAAACACACTTCTGCACGTGTTAAGTCTTTCTACTAGAGACTTAAAGCAGTATTCAATTACCTGCTCAATCAAGCCCAATTTACTGCTAGAGCGGAAGGAAAACATACAGACTGTAGTAGAATTGAACCCCACTTTTCTCACAGAACGAACAGAGAGGATGTGTGCGTGTGTGTGTGTGTGTGTGTGTGTGTCAAAGAGAGAGAGACAGAGACAGGCTTCACACCAAGAGTCAGTATTGATCTTGAATCTATAGTGCCTGGGTGAGGTGAGGTGAGGTGACATCGGTTCAAAACGTAAGAGCTCTTCATATCTGGAAACAGCTTACTGCCTACTGAGACACTATGACATTAAGTATAGCCAGCATGAGGTATTCTATGAGTACACCTATCATTACTGGTGTATGTGTGAGACACTCAGTTAAGAAAGTGGGCAGCGAAGCTCCAAGCACATCCCTGCAGCTCGACCAAACCCCCTCACCCACCAGGGCCCCGTTTCCATGACAACGTTAGCTGAGAGCCCCAGCAGGACAAGAGATAAACAACAAGCCATATCTCTACCACTGGGACAGAAGGTGTGCGCGCTTGTGCGTGTCAGAGTTGTCCTCTGAGATCCACCTAGCTGGCTTCATCCTCTGAAGCTGGTGGACAACAACAACAATATCCTTTAGATTAGAAGCAGCCGCCGCTCCCTCGAGAAGCAGCAGGCCTGGCAACGGTGGGGCGCGTGGCAGGGGCTAACTCCCTAAGCTCCTCTTCTGAACTGGCAATGGCCATGGTGGCTAATTCCCTGCACTGGCCAGGGACCTGGCAACGGCGGCTAACTCAGTGGACTAAACACAAAGGTGGCGATCACAGTGGACACTAACTCTCTGAGCGAGGAGTAAAGCTGGCAAAAGAGGCAACTGCTAACTCCCTCAGCGCTGGTGGAGACCAGCATGGAGCTCAAGGGATGGAGAACATAGAGTAGCAAACCGGCCCTGTGGGGTGAACGGTTACAAACACAAACTTTTACACAAATTTTAGCTGTGCATGCACACTAAGAGCTTGCTAAGTGTCCACCCATCAATTTCTGGGTCTGTAAAACGTGAAATGTTCCTGACAATTTGACCCTGGATCCATTTGTGGGATATGAAGTCACAATTCCACAGCTATGAGGAGTTATGAGATGACGAATGTGAGATATTAAATCATAAGTGTGATAAACAATTCAAACTGTTAAATATAAAATATACAATTTTATTGTGGAATATGTTGTGATTGTGAGATATAATGTTATATTGCAAATATAAGTAGTTTTGTGAATTATAAAGTTGTACTTTTAAGATATAGAGTTATATTGTGAAATAGACACGTGTGTAAGATATGAAACCATATGTGGAGATATAAAGTCTTAAATTGTGGGAAACAGAAATACTAATAATAAAAAGTTATATTGTAAAAAAGTCATAATTGTGAGATATGGAGTCATGTTGTGGCATATAAAGTCACAATTGTGAGATAAAAAGTAACAATTGTGAGATATACGAGAAAATAGTATAATTGTGAGATATAAAGTCTCAAATTGTGAGATATAAAGTCTCAAATTGTGAGATATAAAGTCATATTGTGAAATATAAAATACAACTGTGAGATATGAAGTTGTAATTGTAATATAAAGTCAAATTCTGGAATATAAAGTTAAAATTGTAAGTTTAAAAGAGAGAGAGAAAAAATCACAACCAAAATCATTACCTTTTTTCTCTCTAAGGCAGCTTCCATAAATAACCTCAGCATGTGTGAGAGAGTGGAAGAAATCCACTGTATTCTTTCGCAGTGAGAATCTCTCAGATCCTGGAAGCGAATAAATAATTCATACCTCATATTTGGTTAATCAAACAAATTAGATAAAAGGACTTCTCTTTTCCAATTCAAACACCGGGGAAGAGGAACATTTAAAATTTCTATGTGAGAAGGACAGTACATTTGCCACACCGTTATAATCCATATGCACAGCTTATCCAGTTACATCCAGAGACCTTCACAAGCTCATCTTGAATTCCTTCGGACTTCGGACTGCCGGAACTGAAAACCCAGAGAGCCTTTTAAAGGTCCAGTCCCACATACTGGAGCCACAGTGCTTCTGGTTACTTAAGCCAGGCCACAGATACGCGATACTAAGATTTTCCTGATCAAATACAATTACGGCAGATATTCTCACAGCAGGGGAACCTGCCATCGGCTTCAAAACCGGAATGACAGAGTGCCACGGAAGCAGGGAGGGAAAAAAAGCAAATGTGGTTGCAGATCTGCGGAAGAGAGAAAGAGTATATGGAGAAAGTGAGAGAGAGAGAGAGACACATAAAGACCATGGTAAAATCAATGCATGCAGAGAATGGAGAGATAATTAAGGTAGGAAAGAAGAGAATGAGAGAAAGAACCAGTGAGTTTAATCCGTCCTTACATGACTCCACATCGCATTCGCTAATTAGATGAGTTACATCTTAATGTCAGTAGCCATTAAACACAATGGCAGCGTTCCCAGAATCCTTTGCTCTTTACAAACCCCCCTATCTAGTTATCTGTGATTGTGAATTGTACAGCTTTATTGTTTAGTCAGTGTCGATAGAGGCATAGCATGGAATGTTAGTGATGTCCTGCTCACTGAGGTGTGTGTATGTGTGTATGTTTGTCAGGCCCTTTGTAGGCTGTGTGCTCAATTACACGCTGACATAACGGGGATGTACAATTACAGCATGACACTGCGTTCACTGTACTGCACCTGTCAGACAGCCTGGCAAGGGATGACCCAGGGATCCTTAGATGATGAAGAGGCAGGGGTGGCCACACACACACACACGCACATTGCTTGTACATACTCCAGCACTTTTACAATTCCACACTCACGGTCCCATTTTCCTTGGCCACCTCTCTGTCTCTCTGTTTCTCTCTCTCTTTTTCCCTGTCGTTCTCTCGTTGCAGTAGAACTGCAGTGCTCAGCACTCTAGTCATAGTTGTGATTCAGTAGTGGAGCTCCTGTCTGCCAGCTCTGCTCCAATTTACAACAGCGGCCCACAATGCACTGCTCCGGGCAAAGCAAGAAAGCAACCACACCTCTCTCTCTCTCTCTCTCTCTCTCTCAGGACTCAATCTCTCGCTCACTACTGTAGAACAGCAGACCACCGTCAAATAAGCACAAATAAACAACCTGCACTCCTGAAATAAACCCCTCCATGAATCTTCTCTCGCTGTCTGCTTCCTCTCCTCCCTCTCTATATCGGTCTCAGCTCTGCAGCCGGTTCCACCCAGCATTAAAAAAGAATGAAGTGTGTCTGGTTTCTGCAGCTCAAGTGGCTCGAAATGAAATTGATAAACTAATGAATGTTGGGTAACACTTTATTTTAAGGTCTCTATAATAGAGTATTTACCTAGTATTTAAATAAATAGACAAACATATTTTATGTTCCTCAGAATTAATGATGTCACATAGGTTTGGAACAACGTTTAGGATGAATAAATAGCTATCCCTTTTAGTGAGCGATAAATGGCAACTAACTAACAAACTAAGTTCTGTTTGGCACAAAAAGGATGCTTTTTACCTTTAAAAGAAGCCTAAAAGTAAAAAAAAAATCAAAGAAACCGCTGTGTAATGGACCAGCATTTAATGTTCATAATTGATAATATCATCCTCTACCCCTGCAGTCTTGATGGGCTGTTTTTTAGTAAAAGCTTTGAGAGTGTCTCTAGCGAAGGCACTAACAATCTTGTCGGCATCCATTGTTAGTTCTGAGAGCAGGGACCGCTAGAGTGGCTGTGAGGAGAGAAAGAGAGCAGGGCTCTGTGGGGGAGATCACCCACTTTCCCTATGCGCAAGCCTTTCATCTAGAAGCTATAGCAAAACAGCACAGCTAATTAAGAAGAACTAAGGAATGTCCAAAACAGACACACACACGCATCACTCCCTACTTTTCCTTCCTCATGGGGACAGGAGGATAAATTCAGCACAGAAACAAGTGCTCAGCATTACTTAAAAATCTAAGGATAGCTCTCTGTGTGTGTGTGTGATAGAGAGAGACCCAGCTGTGGTCCACTGCTGCTCACTTTATTATATAATTTGTGGAGGCATTAGATCTACTTCCATAGTCCACTGGGCTTTCACAAGCTTCCCACAATTCCAATTAAGTTGTGAGTGTGTACAGTATATGTATGTGCCTGTTTCTGCCCCAGAGTACAAAAATCAAAAGCTAACTATGACTTTCTTTCTTATAAATGCAACTTTATGTCTCAAAATGGTTCTTTATATCTCACAACTGCAACTTTTGTTCTCATAATTGTAACTTAATTTATAAATATGACTTTATATCTCCCTACTGCATTTTTTTCTTTCATAATTGTGACTGCATCTCAGAAATGTGACTTTATCCCTCACAATGGCAAATTGATTTGTAATCATTTTTCTGCTACTTGTGACTTATGGCAAAATGTGAACAATTGCATTTTTGTATGGCATCAATGTATCTGAAAATTAGCATCTGAAAATGTGATCATGCTTGTGGCTTTATCTCAAAATTGCAATTAATTTCTCGCAATATGACAAAGGAATAGTTCCCCTAAAAATGAAAATTCTGTAATCATTTATTCTCCCTTGAGTAGTTCCAAATCTGTATGAATTTCTTTGTTCTGTTTAACACAAAGGAAGATATTTGGAAGGAAGTTTGTAACCAGGCTGTTGAGGGTCACCGTCGACTTCATTGGTAGGAAAAAAAAAATATTGTGGAAGTCAATGGTGTCCCAGCCTGGTTACAAACTTTCTTCAAATCTTACAAATTTGGAACTATTCAAGAGTGAGAAAATGGTGACAGAATTAAAAATTTTACGTAAACTATTCCTATAAAATAAAAAATGTGAGTTTATTTTTTTATACTGCAACCTTATCTGCAATTTATTTAATTGTGACTTTATATTCCAAAATGTGACTTTTTCTTTCACAATTGTGATCTCCAAATGTGAGATCTCTCTTGATTGTGACTTTATTTATTATAAGTGTGAATCCATACTTTAAAATGGGTTAAATGCAGAGCACAAATTCCAAGTATGGGTCACCATACCTGGCAACAAGTCACTTCACTCAAAAATCACTTAAAAAAAATAAATAAATAAATAAATAAATCTCAAATGTATTTTCTCTCTCATAATTGCACATTTATATATCACAATATGGATTCATACTTGATAAACAATATACTTAAACTGTATCGCAATTGCAAGTATATATCTCTAATTCACAATGTGACTGTTTCATATTTTAAACTTTATCTTACAATTATCCATATTTAAATAAAAATAGAATAGCTCAGTATAAAACAATAGAAGTCAATAGAAAGTGCCCATCGTGACAGAAAACACAGCTGCGTATTCTCTGCTGGGGTTGAGCAGGACGAGATGACCCATTGCCTGGACGCACCGTGGTTGCTCATTTTAGTGAAGACCCCAAGCTGCCCCGCAAGCGCCTGTCAGAGTAGAGTCATGACTGATAATGACAGTCACACACATCACGATGAAGGGGAAACTCCAGAGCATGTGCGCTGAGGAGGGGGTCAAGCACAAAGAGAGAGAGTTTTAGAAACAGTTTTATGTCACTATGTATTTAGGAAGGAGAACGTCACGGTGGGAAAACTAGCGCGTGGGGACAGGAAGTAACAGAGAGAGTGTGTGTGGGAAACACTTCCAGAACAACCAAGAGCATCTGCTTTCGATTAACTTACACACACCCGATGCTGCTCTCTCAGTTAATTTTCATTCCATTCTCCCATCAGTTCTAAAGTTCAACATTCGAGGGGCAGACAGTGGGTTAAACCTCCTCCTAGACTGTCTCAGGCCATCCCGAGAGGAACAAGGAGACAGTGGTAAACATTCAAGCATAGTTCCTGACCAAAACATGAATTCTCTTCCTCCAGCCTCTCCCTTAACTCCAGTTCTAGCCTTTTAATTATGATTACCATGGCGCCCTCTGTGTACAAAGAGAAACGGGCAACGTACATGTTTCTTTTGCAATAAAATGAACTGATAAATTAGTTATGTTTTGAAACCCGGCACAAGAGCATGCTAGCCATTCTGCATTTAGTTCTGTTCATTTTTTATGGTTTGATGTGCTAGATAAAATAAATATGAGTGGAATTGTGGGCAAAGGGAGGAGTCATACAGAATTTCTAGTGTCTGCATGATCATTAAATAAAAGCTGCATAAAGTCTGTGATTAAAAGACGCGCATGACAGATATAATCAGAAATGCATTACCCCAGTCTTCATGAATCAAGCTTTGCGTTTAATATAAATGTTCTACACATTACTGCACATTTCTTTTTAAAGACTCTTGTTGAGACGTTGGCTGGAGATTAAATTTCCTGTCTCTCGAATCATTTAAAATGGTTGCATTTCTGTGTAATTTATGTTTGCCTTGGAAAAATCTTTGGGCAAATTGTCAGCGGAAGAAGTGCTGTCTGTGGTTAGTTAGAAGCATTAAAAACAACTCTTTTTTAATGTGTGTGTACATGCGGTTCAGTGCGTCAGAACGTCAAAACAATTTTCCTGTTTCCCAGCTTAAAGAAGTGGCCTGATTGAATGGTACGGGACAGATTGGATGTTGCCGTTATGGAGATGGCTTGTTTGCTCATTTGAGACGAATGATTGCCTTCATTTCCCCTGATATGGGCGTGATGGCGGGAAAAAGGCAGCCTATTTGCTCTCCTAAACGAGGGCGTAATGGACGCTTTGTGCAACGTTAGAGCGCTTGGCGACTGCCTTTGAGAGGCTCTTGAGAAATGAACCCTGACAACTGCACAGATGTTCAAAAGGCCTTTCTTCTGTTTAGATGCGTAGACCATTCGTTTGTTTATTTGTTTGTTTGCTTCTTTGAGGAAGCCATTACCAATCGGCTGCTACGATCGCTAAGTCTGTCTTTAGAGGAGAGATGAGAGAGAAATTCATAGATGCATAACTGCTTATAAATACTCAGGCACTAACTTGCTCACACAGATGACATCAAACCGCATGTCTGCCGTTCCCGGCTTTTACAGTGTATAATCACTTTCTGCTTTGAGCTCGTCTCATCTTTTCCATCTCAACGCATTCCGTCAAATTATTCTCCAAAACATTTCACCTCCATCCCCTATTCCTCCGTATCTCTTTCTCTCCATTGTCTCTCCCACTTTCGCCCACTTTTCCCAGAGAAGACCCACAGACCCATCCATTTCTATTAGGCAGGGGAAATGAGCACATTAGGGAAGAGAAGGGGGTGTCGGGCGGAAATGCCCCCCCTTGGGATGCTGAGCTGGGGTAATGGAATTACACTCCATTATCAGACGGAGATGATTCCATTTAGCTGGAGAGGAGCGAGCTACGGCGGAGAGATGGAGTAAGAGAGAGGGATGGAGAGAGGAAGGGAGCGAGTGCAGTCCATTTTGCTTCATCTAAGCTAATCTTAGCTAAACAACAACCGCCGTGTTGGCTATCACGCTATTTCTCTGGAGCTAAACTTTCAAGAGCTCAACGAAGTCGACAGACTACTGATGCAGTGATTCTTAACTTGCTTCAGGATGAAGGTTTTACACCAAATAGTGACTCGAAACAGAGGTTTATGGTGTTCAAAAGTACAGTAGTGTTCTTGCTAACTATTACAAATCAACTTAAAACAACTATAAAAATACCATTAAAATTATTTACTGTAAATATCACTAAAATCAGACAATGTTTTTTGTGTTAGAAGGCATTTATGTTTTCTTTTAAAAGACATAGCTATTTATTTTGCTATCAAACAAATTCTATTTTATCCTCAGCTATCAGAAAGTTTGTGGCCCACCAATACAGAACCACTGCTGAAAACAAACTGATGATGAGAGTTGTACTAATTTCCCTTATTGAATATGACCTATAGCAAAATTGATGTTTTGCTGTTTCAGGGGTAGCCCATCAGAGACATCATCTACTGTACTTCAGAAAAGACAACCTACTTCATGTCCATGTTTATAGCAAGTGTGTGGATATTTTTTAGACAGTTTTGCTAAGTCATCTCCCTCTGGATACACTTTGGCTTTCTCTTCTCAGTGCAATAAACAGAGAGAATAAAGAGAGAAATTGAGACTGAGGAAATTGAGAGAGGAACCAGGTGCAACCTGTTCTGACTCCTAATGGTTTTATGCAAAAGATTGTCTTTGGAAAAATGTCTTTTCATTCTCCACCTCAGTTTCTGAGCCATAATAAAGTTGAATTTCTAAACCAGTTCAGGCAAATTCAAGGAGCAAACCAAGGTGAGCAATACACCGTTCCCCCAACTGCTCCCCAGGCACCGCAGCAATGGCTGCCCACTGCTCTGGTTGTGTGTTCATGGTGTGTGTGTATGTGTGTGTGTTGATCACTTCTCACTGCTGTATGTGTGCACTTGGATGGGTTAAATGCAGAGCACAAATTCCAGGTATGGGAAACCATACCTGGCCACATGTCATGTCCTTTCCTCTCCTAAATCTTCTTAAAAATATTAGAAATAATATTCTTAAACATTTTTTTTAACTAATAACAATAACAAACAAACACTTGAGATTAATTGGAATTTCAGTCTGCAGGTAATTACTTTACACAAACAAGACAATATATGATCAGCACAGAGTCACTTTTTGGAGAAAACAACCTGAATGACTTATTTTTAGTTGTCTCTGCACATTAAAGTAGAATTGGAGAAAATATTTAAACATGGAAAAAGATACACACATCAGCTTTAAATTATTCATGCTCACATCATTGTGAAGTGATGCACTGAACCTAATTAAATTTGATGTGCCCATTTTTTCAATGTTAAAATGCTTTTTAATTTGCAGAGTATGCAAAGTAAGCCATTCGTGGGTTGATTTCCCCAAATGATGAAAATACTCTAGTTTTATGCTATTTTCAAAGATAAATCGTCTTTATCTGAGAGCTTGTGGTGCCTTTCAACCAAATGTTTTAAATTCTGATGGCGGTCTAACTCTTTATCCAAATGGGAGATAAAGCATGCATTTAAAAAATATGACAGGAAAGAGGAACTGTATTCTTAAACAAAGTTCCTTGTTTGTTTATCAGATATAATGTCACTTTGGAAGATATTAGGCCATATTGCCATTTTAAAGTGGCTAATTCTGAGGAATAAAGATGCAGTTAAGCAAATGTATAATTGATATAATGTCACAACGTAACATATAATAATAAATTGAGAGTGACTTAGGGTCAGATTTGTTTGTATTAATTTATTTTTAGGTAGAAAATTAGCACACTTATTCAGTATGCACCCATTATATTGATATCAAAAGTGATAGTATAACAATTTTATGTTACAAAAGTATCATTTAAAATAGTTTTATTTTCTTATATATTTTTGTTATAAAGTCACAAATGTGGGTTAAATTCACAATTAAAGGGCACTGCTGTCATGTTAACATTGTTACTTTCCATGCAGTATATTTTAAAGTTAAAAGTCAAATTAAATGTGAAGTGAATAATTTCTCTGTCTCTAGTATCACCAAACAGAACTGCAAACTGTTTATTTGAGTGACTGACTGGGACTCGTTTCGAACAGAATCACCTGACCAATGGCTGATGTTTAAAACTTCTTCGCAGTTATTTTCACAGGTCTGTGTGGTGCCACTAGTGGCGCATAAACTACACACTTTACCTTTAAGGAAACAGAAGGCAGCTTTATTCCATATACCATAAATATCTCAGAGACATTAGTCCTTGTCTTGCAAGTTCCCTCATTTCTTATGTCTTGACAATGTTCTTAAAAAAGGTACATGAGCCAAATCACAGGTTGTCAGGCAGACTCATAACGGTGCATTTGTGCTAACTCAGTTGCCCTGTCACCTTCATGCCTCACAGTATCGTTCCACACTTACGTGGCCTCTTTTGCACATTACATCCATGCATTATCCACAGTGGCTATATGAAGCAGAGCTCATTTGAAGAGCAGCGCTGTATTTATAGACTAGCACTGCTGCGTTGCACGACTGCTAAAGTCATTTTGAGCGCTGGGACTATTTATTTTAAGATCCCCGCTTTTTTATTAGCACTATTGTGCTTTAGTGATGTGAGGGAGTACAGTAAAACTCTCCCCTCAGCGCCAGAAGATGTCGACCCCAGGAAGCTGGCAGCAATCCATGAAGACAAACCACCGTCGTCAGGGTCAACAGGCACAAGTGGAGTCTGTCTACAATGATAACATACGCAAACACACGCTGGTCCTTATATAAATATATAAGGAAGTACCGCCAAGCAAATAGGTTAAAAATCCTGTCTAACCCCCATCGCACCTGACCTCATTTCTGCATGCACGGGACAGCATACTGTACTTCTTAGCGTGTGTGTGTGTTCTTGTGGTTGGTGGCACCTGCCATGGGCTTCGGCGTGCAGCTGTGTGTGTACAGATGCCATAAGTGTGACCTGTCTGGGTGACCCTCCCTGCAGACACACACACAGTCCTGGAGCTGCAGTAAAAGCACTGATGTGGGAAGACAGCCATGACATTTAGGCCTCAGTCCACCTCACTTCCTTAGTCATACTTCTTTTCATTTTCTCTCTGTCCTTTCTTCAGCTGATACTTCGGCTATTCTTGGTTTGAGACTCTTTTCATGCATTCTGACCTCTTTAACAGAATATTCCAGGTTAAACACAAGTGACAGAATTTGTGGTATACTGTGTCATAAAAAAAAGAAATAAAAAAGAAAGAGGTTTTAAATTGAAGAGTTAATATGCTGTTTTGAATTAAAAACAAATCCGGTAACAAGTATAATTTGTTTCATGTAAGTACAACAGCTACTATTAAGTTCTTACTTAATAAAGTGTTAGCAGTCTTCAGTGTCACATGGTCTTTTTAAAATATTTTTTTTTATTGATATACTGTTCAAGAAACATTTATTCTATTATGAATTAAAGCAATTGCAACATGTTTATTTAATCCATTACAACATTCATTAAAAAAAATAATAATGATATATATATATATATATATATATATATATATATACAGTGTATAAGATTTTACTGTCATTTTTTATTACTTTAACTCAGCCTGGTTTGTAAGATATAAATAAATTTACACTAAAATAATGTTGTTACCCAATTTGTTGCCTTTTTTTCCAAGGAAAAGCAAGTAAAAAAAATTCTGGTAAATAAAATTATGCCACAAGTGCTGTTTACTGAGCTCTACTTGAATTGAAAGCAGAATATTATATTGTATGTGTACACACATACCCAGCAGTAATGAATTTCACAGTAATTGAAATTCTAAATGCTTTCACTGCCAGCCTGCCTTTTGGCTACAACTTCCACCCTCTCAGAGGCTGTTGCCGAGGATTTTTGGCCTGTTCGGGAGCACCTCCAGCCGGGCGGTAAGAAGAGGCGGCCTCCCTCTGTTTATGCTCCCTACAGCTACAGCGGAGGAGGATTATATCAGGTCTTCTTGGTGTGCGTGTGCTAATATGACTAGGTCACGTCAATATCTTGCCAAGAATTTATGTTTTGGTTATTTTTTTTTGTATATGTAGATGCATGCTGAAAAAGCTCACAAAGTTTTAATGGAAAACATATTCAAATCAGTGGTTAATTTGCTTACATTCTGACATTTAGGTCACATCAAAAAAAACTTTTGCAATGCTCAAGAATTCAGCCTGACCTTATTCTATTACTTTTTTGTTTAAAAGCAAAGTGTGATGAAGGTTGTTCAAGTAAACTGCTCCCTGCAGCTCATTACCAGCCCAAAATTTGTATAAATAAATAAAGACGGTCTAAAAAGATTTTTTTTTTTTGAAAGAGATTAGATGTAGTGATAATAAAAAAGGAGGGGGAGACACACCACCTCTTCTTACCGTTCTCAGGGTGTTCCATTTCTCCGATGCTGCCATCTGGGGTAGTGCGTTCATAGTGGTCTTCAGGTAGCGCGAGGGGCCCGATGCGGGGCCCTGAAGAACTCTTACTGCTGGGTGTCTCTGACTCTTCCAGACCACTGTCGTAGTAACTGTGCTGAGAGGGATCCTGCAGATCTTGTGCCTGGTTGGCTGTGGAGAAGGTCACTCGGCGATGTGGGAGCTGTGATTGGACAGAGAAAAGTCAAAGGTCACTATGCATGATGATGACATTACCAGGAATCTTGTGAATGATTTTCGCTGCTAACATTAGATATTAAACTTATTCTGCACCATTTGTGCAGAATAATAATTATTGTGTATTACTGAAAGAAGGTGTGTATTACTTTCTAAGCTATCAGGATTTATTGATAATAAAAACCTAAGAAGCCTAAGTTATACTGAGGGCATGTTTTGGGTCACCATTGACTCCCATTGTTTTTTTTTTTCCTACTATGGAAGTCAATAGTGACCCAAAACAGTCTGGTTACAAACAAAGAAATTCGTAGAGGTTTAGAAATGGAACTATTCCTTTAATCCTCTGGAAGAAAATAATGTTCACTCACAGTATTGATTTGCTGTGAGTAAAAGATGAAAGGGACGAGTTGTACAGACTTACAGACAGTATAAGAGAAATCTTTCAAAAACATTCTTACTATAGTATATGCCACATATCCCTAACATAAATATTTCAAATTAATTAGCACTCAACAGGCAGATGCTGCTTTCCATCCCAAGCAACATCCACTAATCGCAAAGGCAATGTTGATCTTCTTTGGGAAGATCCACAAGCACTTAGCAATTGCACATACATTATTTCCCTTACGTCTAACTATGTACGTATCGTTTCCCTCAGCACATCCCAGAGTAATACACACAGAGACACACGTGCACACGCACACACACACACACCTAAGGCTCAGTGAGGAGTGTATTAAGCAAGTGTTAGCTAAATCCAGTGTGACTGCAGAAGCCAGGTTTGATAAGGATGATAGAAGCCACAGCTCTCCCACAGGAGAAGCCCACTTCACACCCCACACCTCCCTCCAGCAGCACCGGCGAGAGAATAGGACATTTCGTCAAGATGGAATGAGACAGCTCGCAAATTGGCATTTGGAGCTAGACGGAGACCACTGTCAGCCACCCAGCTCTCCGAAGCACATCCACCCTTCACATACCAATCACTAACCACAAACCTTCAGAGAGAAAGAGAGAGAGACAGAAAAAAAGGAGCGGGGGAAGTAAAAACAAGCAGAAGAACTCTACTCATCCTCTCACTGTTATCAATAATACAGAAATGTTCCTCAACTACATTTCTTTCATTTTCTGACTTTCAATCTCTCTCTTTCTCCTTCCTCGTGTCATGCTATGGAGTTGCCACATGGAAACACAACTACTTCATTTCCACCTCCCTTTCCACTTCTCTACCTCGACTTCCACTTTGTTTGAGAGCTTAGCTGCCATTTGTTTGTTTTGTTTATTTTTACAAGGTAAACATGTTCTTGCGCAACACTCCGCTTTGAACACCCAAAGCTGCTTGTGTCGTAAATTGCTTCTGAGTGTGAGCAGAAACTTCCAAAGTAACAGAGAGAAACAACTGACTGCACTTCTCTTAATCTCACGCTATCTTCTGGTGAAAATGAAGGTCTTCTGGAGAACACAAAGCATTTCCCAAGATGGTTGAGACGACCATGCCGTCCAGATTTTATAAGTGCCTCCATCGCTAAACTGTTTGTTGTCGAATCTAATAAACGCTGTGCAGAGGATGGATAATGACGGAACTGCTGTGGATGTTAAGCGTTTATGTTTGCTGAAAGAAATGATGATTGTTTGACTGATAATCAAACACGTTTTATGTACACCTGCAGCTACATATTAAATACAGTTTAGTTTTTTTCTGTTTTTTTTTTTTTTAACCACATTTTTAAGGTAATGAACTATATTACTCAGCTGAACAATTGATTTATGTGACTGAGGTAAATTATAAGTACGCACTGAAATACAAAATGTAAAAATACAGTAGAGACTGTAATATTTTGAAATATTACTGCAATAAAAATGACAAAATTGCAAAGCCCCTTTATTTGCCCCTTTGGTATATGATGTGATTTATCTTTGGAGTGCTACAAGCTGTTGGCGCATAGCTAAGATCCCTGAAAGTGCAAAGATTAAAGTTTCAAGACCAAAGAGATATTCTTTATAAAAGTTATGACTTCCGCCTAAAACAGCTTCATCCCCCACTGTTCTACATCTCAAAGTGGCATTAATTTCCAGACATTTACTCAAGGAAAGAAGGTGGAACTGCAGTACATCTGCGCCATGTTCAGAAGACGCTGTGTGTTGTTTTGAAAGAGCAAATAACTTTGTGCTTCCAAAAAAAAATCTAGAACTAGAAATCAGTGGTCAAGTTGTGTTTACAAAACTGTCCCAGAACAGTTCGACACAATATTAGAGTGTGTTCAGTGCATTTACAGAGAATGGACTCGGCTGCAGTCTATGCTGGCTGTGCACAGAGACTATAAAGTGGAGAAATTGTATCTCTGCAAGGACAGTCTGGCGCTTCTGACTCACAACCTTTAAGTAAGTAATGTTTTCTTGTTAAAATAACCTGCTACTTACTATTCAAATGCAAGTTTTCAGAAGTGTAGGATAGTGATTGTTGGTGATTTCTCCAATCACAAATGCAGACATGGTGTTATGTTTATGAGGCGCGATACAACAGGTACATCAGTAATTATGTCCCCACTGGATGCAACAAATGCCTCGTTTGTGTATTATTGTTTTGGTGTTACAGCGCCGGAACATGGCATCATGTTATGGAAAAGGGCGTAACATTTTTGCTACATGATTGAGGTATCCGGGCCAATCTGGATAACTAACCAATCAGAGCAAACCTCACTTTTTTAGAACGATCAGCTTTTGATCAAATACAGTATGATCATATTTGTAATAAAGTCAAAAGAAAAAAAAGATAAATTATATATATATATATATTTGTGTGTGGATTTTTGTGATTTCTTACTTTTCGGTTGAAAAGCAATTTAATTCACATTGATTTTTAACTAAAGCTCTATGTTGCAACGTATCAAAAAGGATTTCAGTACGGAAGAATGGAAATTTCCACCTCACAAACAAGACATTTTCTCCCATAAAGTCCATTAATGAGGACACATCACCTTTATTGCATCTGTGTTGCAGTTGCTAAATTTAATGAATGGAAAAGGAAGAGCTGGAGATAATTAGCCAACCCTTAAGTGCATCTGATGTAATGGTAGATGGGCGTTAGTGGAGCTTTAAACCATCGCAAAGGCTCAAGAGAGGCTTCAAAACCTTTGCTTGCTGAATGTAACACTTTGACCTGTCTTTTTTATTAACACATGGCTCATCTCCTCTGCTCCCGATAAAATAAAGATAAGCCGCACAGTGCACGTTTGTGTAAAGCACAACACTTCTATTCAGAGAGACGAATGGATTTTGCTGAGGGATTCATTTTAGAACACTCTCCGTATCTGCTACGAGGCCGGCCATCCCCTTGTGCTGATAAACAGAAGCTTGCAAAGTCTCCAGTGGGTGCGTGTGGATGGATACACACACACACTGCTCTATTGTCCTCTCTGTTCAATAAGAGAGGAGGTGAATAATACCAAACCAAGAGCTCAGAGCTTATTGGATCCGTGCATCTGTATCTATGCGTGTGTGTTTCATTGTATCCCATTCCTCATTAGTTTGCTCTGTCCGTGAGGATGATAAGACAGTGAAGGGCTACTTTGTAAAGCTATAATCAATACTCTCGCACAAACACATATGCAGAGTTGACACAGTTGGATGTGTTCCTATGATAATATAATTCCGGTATCTCATTCTCCAACTGAGGTGAGTGAAAGAGAGTGGAGCAGAATGCAGAGAAGGTCTCGAGAGCAGTGTGTGTGTGTGTGTGTGTGTGTGTATGGAGAGTTTCTTTCTCTGTACTTTCTGTAAAAGCTGCTTTTGTTCCCCCTCTTGGTGTACTTCTACTATTTTAGCCCCCAGCTAAGACAGCACTCACTCACAAACAAAACCAGCTCCCACTACTAACCTCCCTCCCTCCCTTATGCTGTCGGTCTCAGTCTCCCTCCCTCTGTTCCAAGCTAGAGGGCAGGTGCCAGGGTTGAGTTATGTAAGGAATGACAGCTATGCCTAAGGACGGGATTGGTTAGCTGGGAAAAAGCACCTGTGGGACTCAAGTACCTGCCTCAGTCCTCAGACTGCAGAAAAGCTTTGATTCCTGTTAACAGCATCAGAGAGATGTGTAGAGAGAGACAAGTGTGCAGGGAGACGAAAGTGGGAGTGATTTTGGTGACTATGAGAGATGAAGATGCCGAGGCGCTGGCAAACCAAATAGGAATGAAGGAGTGAGATGAACAGATAAGGTCAAGAATAAATTATGAAAAGGGTGATTCATTTGGTCGGGTGGGAACGGAACTGATTTTTAAAATGAATGTAAAATCAGGACTTACCCTATTTAATATCTTAATATGCATTTCTGCATGTTATTCTAAAGACATAATGGTCTGTGTAATCCTTTTCTTCCTTAACTTAATAAGAATAGTCTAGTATACTTCTAGTCTAGTATATGAATTTGTAAATTAATTTGTTATTAATTAAATATAAAAAAAATTTTACTATTATTATCACTAGTATTACTACTAATTTGTAATAAATACAATAGAAAATATAATATAATATAATATAATATATCAATAAAACTTATAAATTTAATGCATATCATATTAAATAAAATAATAAATTGTTTTCTTATTATTATTATTGTTGTTGTTGCTAATTATAATATAATATAATATAACATACGTGACCCAAGCATCCACATGACGTGGTTTGTTAAGATTGAACCAAATTTTGTGGTTTAGATACAACTATTTTAAAATTTGAAATTAGCGGGTGCAAAAAAAAACAAAAAAAAACAAAAAAACGAAATATAGAGAAAATCGCCTTTAAAGTTGTTTAAATGAAGTTCTTAGCAATGCATATTACTAATCAAATTAAATATATGTACTGTAGGAAATGTACAAAATATATTTATTTGACCTTTACTTAATATCCTAATAATTTTAATCATAACATAATAAAATACAACAGAATAGAATAGAATAGAATAGAATAGAATAGAATAGAATAATCATGACAGTATCTATCTGATGGCCCTCTTTCCCTTGAAAATACTTTATATTATGAAATAAATACTGACCGAATCAAAATCGCCATGCCAAAATGAAGCAAAAACTTCACCCTGAGGGTACGTGGTTTTAAAATCTTTGATAGAGCTGTGATTCTGGTTTCTTTTCAGAAAGGCAGTATTGTACTGTCAAACCTCACAGATATGTATGTGTTACATACCCCACCCCCTACTCATTTCTAATCAAGTGAAGACTCATTTCCACTCTTGGAGGCTTTCAGCAGATACATGCTCCCCTGAGGAGCAGGAAGACAACACTATACTCTTTATAGCTCCGTCGCACTCCCTCCCATCCCATCCACTGCCTCGCCAACACAGGCTCTTAATGCTACATTAGCATGTGTGTCTTATTCAACTAAAAGCCAGTGGGCCAGGTTTAAACTCTGCCTGTGGATTAGAGAGATGAGATGTAAGCAGACAGCAGCTGCCCAATCACCTGACTTAAGACTAACAACCTCTAACAGGCCCTCAAACAGACATGCCCTGCAAATGCTCTGCAACGGAGCCAAGGCACTCTTCTCGGATGGTGCTGGTACCTTAGTGATAGAGAGGCTGCCAGATTGTCATTCTTCCATGTCAAATTAGGTATCAAAAGCTACATGAATTTGTAGAGAACTTCATTTCACCATGCCTCAAATTCGTGTTTTTGTCAGTCGCATATCTGTTTTGCAAAATAAATGGGCATTATGTAAATTTCAAATGGAAATGAAGTGTGACCTACTAAACATAACTCAAATGGAAATGAGCGGTCAGACTAGACAGGAAAAATAGATGACTTAGAAAGAATTACCAGATATTCAAAAGTAAAATATCGAATGCCTTGTTTTGTCCACACGGTTAAACACACACACACACAATATTCACTAATATTCAGTTGTGTTATCATTTGAATTCCTTTCACATGACCTGAGAAGCAGCTAAAAGCAACACAGAGTGACAGGTCTGAAGGTTTGCCATGGCAACAGGGGTCTGTGATGGATACACTACAGTACTGAGTGAGGTAGAGCGATGCTCGCATATATCACATATAACACAGCCCCCCCAAATCTTGCTTCGACACAACAAATCAACTTTAAAAACATCAAGAGAGTGTCTGTGAATATATTTTCAATTTACTGCCTCAGTGCACCAAGCATCAGCTCTCAAACGCTCAGATATCGCTGGCAACACAACGGCAGCATGCCAATCACACACTTATCAGCTCAGTTTAGATTACTCTGGAAGTTACAGTGTCAAGGGTATTTCCGATCACTGAGTACACGCACACACACATCTGTGGACTATTGTGAACCAGTATTAGAACACCTGAGCTCTGCTACTATTGGTTCCTCCTAAGAATCAAACAAAAAATGTTCATTCCAATATCCGTGTGAACTCAAATCAACCAAACAAAATGAAAGATATAGTCACGCTGCACACAGTTAGTGTAAACATTCTGGAATATATGTGTATATATATATATAATTCAGCATGAATGGATTGAATCTAAAATGTATATTAATGTTAAACTGAAATGTATATAATAATGTAGTAATGTTTTCAATACATGCTGTTTTTTGTTCATTCATTAATGAATTCTGAAATAAACACTTCTTTCCAATATATCTTACTTTTTAAAATTTTTAAGCTGTCATGCCGACCTATATGGCTTGTGATGTTGAGCTATTTTCCATATATTAATTCTAAATACCTTAAGATTCCAGATCACACACACAATAAATGTTATAAGATAGATCACAGTTGTATTTGTGCACTTAGGTGTCATGTAATAATCAAGTCTGCAATGTTAAAACCACCACATTTAAGCTGACTTATATTTCAGCATGTTCCTCCCACGAAACTATCGTATGACTTGCATTCCATTGTATGATGTCATTTTGGAACCTGACAGCCTGGACCTTCATTTGCTTTCATTCTATACATTCTTCAAGAAATGTCCTCTGTCTTACTGTTGTCTTTAATGAATGCAGGTGGGGAAGAGAATAAATCCATTGTTGTCCCATAAACAGACAACTACTATAACAACTACTCTGTCATTGCGGGGACTTTCCATGATCCTATACTGAGATAATATGCTTCAAAACTACTCACTCAGAAACCTTTCTGCTTTTGTTCATATATTGATTAAGCCATTACTTAGTATGTTTCAGGTTTTACTATCCCTTCAGGGACCAACTGTAGATAGCATAACATGAACCATGCACACACATACTGTATAATATGTACAGATGATTTTCCCCTCAGGCAAACTTCAGAAAACAAACACAAACTCACAAACCCTGACACCTCCCTCTCTTTAAACGATACCACAGAGCAATGGCTCAATAGTTAATCTCTCTTGATGTTCTTTGTGTTTGAAGGAATTGAGCAATTGCTACATAGATGACTATTGGCCCTTTGAGGCTGTAATATAAATGGTGAAATGACACATGCGAAAGGCATATACAGTTTGTTTTTGTCACAGTTTGACGATTAATGTCATGAAAACGATGCTGGCTGATGCATATTTATTGTTATATGTCACCTAAAAAAAGGAATGTGCCTTGAAACTTATTTCTCTTCCTCTTTTCTTTGCAAACACAATAGTCGTAACAAGCAAAAATGCAGTGCTTTACCAGGGGAGCTATCTAGCAAGTTTACTGCAATAGAAACGCCATGTGACTATGTATTGTAGATATCAAAATATATCTTGCACTTTGGCAAAAGCTTTTTTCATATCAAATTATTAGGATATCAGTATTACACCAGGAACTGTCCAAACATGAGTCTCAATTTATTGATAATCTGTCCCCGTAATCCTAATTTTGCTTGAAAAGGAATAAAAGTATTTGGTGTTTTACTGCCTCTAGTGTATTTCAGCTGGAAACTGCAGTGAATTTTATGTATGGGGTGTTTTCTGGAATATATGTATACAGGTATTTGTAATTTTTTTCAATGAGCCAACCAGCTGAACAGTAAACTTGCTTAGGCCGGTCAAAAATGTTTCTACCAACATGGTCACCTTTCAGTCCTCAGTAATTCCTTCATTCTCTTTCTCAGTCACTGTCATTCCTTTAGCCGGTCTCTTCTTCTGATGAAAAGAGAGGAAAATAAAGATGGAAGAAGAGTGAAAGAGACAGAGATAAAGTGATGAGCAGCAGTCACTCACTGTGTCTCTTTGAAGGACATCGATTGAGTCATCTATTCCCGACGGTATATACGGCCCTCAGTATTTTCAGACAGGTTTGGTGGGGGTTTGTATGTGTGTGTGTTTGTACGTGTAAATGATTTTTATCTCTGGAGAGGGAGGGACAAAAGAGTCTTGATGTAAGGACATCAGAGTCATTGAGAAAATATATAATAATTATAACAAACACTCAAACAAACGACGTCTTATTAGCATTAGCTTGTTAAGTGCCAAATTAGGCAAATTTATCTAATCTAAAAATTAAACATGGATTTGTTCTAAGGCCTGTATGGAAATAAAATGGGTAAGATTCCAAGATTCCATTTAAACATTACAAATTTAAATCAGCACTGTAGTTGCAGTAAATAAACAAATACACAAATGTTACCATGGCAACCACAATTTACACCAAAATACTCTAAAATCACAGTACAGAAAATATTGCATCATAGGTCAGTACTTGTCAGTGCCCTCCAACAATGGCTAGAGATGCTGCTGATGGAGCTTTATTTGTATTAAACACCAAAACTTACTGTAATTTATGGTTTCACAATGAGTAGATTCTGTGGTAACCATGGTAACATCTTTCTAAGGGTTACTAAATGATGAATAATAGGTCTAAATCGTTCATTAGTGCTTAAATGCTTTGTTCTCTCACAATGACCTCATGTGGGAATCGTAAGCGATTTTAGCTTTAGCTAGATAGACTCTGTGCTTCACCTTCACAGCGGCCACTGCTGTGTTAATGTGTATGACTTTCACAGAATGCGCCATAGACCTGGGAGGCAGGTCACTTCCTCTGGTGCTCCTGTCTTCCTCTCCCCATGGTCCTCTCATTCCCTGATTCCCTCTCCACTTCCATTTTTCCTTCCCTCTTTTCGAGCAGGGCATTAATCAGCTGGACACTCTGAGTATCTCTCTCTCTCTCTTTATTATTTCTCCTTCTATCTCTACTCACAAACAAAACTATAACCTCTTATTCCTCTGAAGTAAATCAGGAGGTCATTTTAGAGATGCGTGTGTGTGTGTGTTGGTAAGTGTTTGTAAAAGAGCTGAGTGGCGCTCTCTGTTAGCTAGACATCCTGCAATCAGATAGCTGCTGGCAATACACAGATAAGACCAGATTATCTCTCTCTCTCTCTCTCTCTCTCTCTCTCTCTCTCCCTCTCTCTCTTTCTCTCTCACTCTCAAACGCGCGCACATACACACACACACACACATACACACAGCAAGATCTAAAGCTAAATGACTGCTAGTCGATATATGGCCTAATAGATGGCAGCAAGAATGGATAATAATATAAATGGATATTACCACCATGCCCTAATCTAGAGGTTAATGAAGGGTATTTTTCTGATGGATTGGGTTCATGTACAGTAATGTCTAAAACCACATGTGAAATCTATCTATCTATCTATCTATCTATCTATCTATCTATCTATCTATCTATCTATCTATCTATCTATCTATCTA
>JAUCMT010000026.1:21519479-21541391 GCA_032357475.1 Enteromius thamalakanensis
ATCTATCTATCTATCTATCTATCTATCTATCTATCTATCTATCTATCTATCTATCTATCTATCTATCTATCTATACTATATAACTATATTTTAATTTATTTATTTATTTTCATTTAAATGGAATTGTTTATTTATTGTTCAATGTCCCTCAAAATCAGCAATAAGGGCAAATGTAAAAAGAAAAGCTGAATAAACAAGCTTGTTATGATTGGATAACATGTGGTCGAGAACTATTTAAAAATTACAAAAAATAAATAGGGCACAAAAAATCTAATATTGAGAAATTTGCTTTTAAAGTTCCCCAAAATTAAGACCTTAGCAATGCACTATGTTTTTATATATTTATAATAGGGAATTTATATAATATCTTCATGGACCCATTTTGACATTTTGACCTATGCAATGAATTGTTAGCTGTTGCTACAAATATATCCGTGCTACTTAGGACAGATTTCGTGGTCCAGGGTCACAAACAATGAATAATATTACATTAATATATCATAGCTTTGTTTACAGGTTTATATAAATATTTGAACCCCATATTTACAATGTAATCTTAGCTGTTTGGTTTCCATCATATAGAAAAGTGTGTGTGCAAAATAAAAGGTTAATTATGTGAGCATTTTGCTTTGTTAGAGCAATGTCAACATATACTCATTAGAAATCTGCAAGGGAGTGCAAAAAAAACATGAGGTTGAAAATGTTCACATACTGCAATGGTGGTCAACGTCAACGCTTCCGTGAGAATGAACAGCTCTAAAGATCAGGTTACATCCAAGGGTAAGTTAAAGGCAATCTTAACCTAGCATAGGTTTGCTCTGAAGTTAATCTTACATTTTCTCTATGATTATTACACTAACAACCAAAGTCAAAATGCTTTTAAATGCATGAAGTCATTGGTAGCGTTGCTCAAGCAGACCCAAGAGGTTTAATGGTTGAATTAGACTAAACGCAGACCTCATGTCAGGAAATGTGATACAGGATAGTTGAGCAGATGCAGGTGAACATCCATAATTGCTTCTGTGGCCTCTACTGCAATGAGGCAATAGGTTTCAGGCAGTTTTGCAGAGGGTAGTGTGTGTGTGTGTTCAGCTGCCGATGCTTGTAAATCAGTGGAACGACTTCACGGGCATCGCAAAGCACATTGGCAGGTCTTCAGCATCCACTTGTTACGAGAACTGTGCCATTGCTGGGACATTCACGGTTTGTTGTGAAATGCAAAGCAGTACAAAATAAAAACAGACGGGATATAATGTATATTCAATTTACTGTAATTTCAGTATATCGACAGAATCAACTGCCTACCCATCAACCCGTGCGATTAGTCTTATACCTTCAAATGTGCTGATATCATACAAACGGAGAGAAAGATGAAAGGTGTTTGAAGGAAGGAGGAAATGAAAGGCAGATAAGACGATGTGTACGTGTAAAGAAGAGGCAGAAAAAGAGGAAGCATGTGTCCGCACGCCTTGCGTTCCCCTCTACTTCACTTTTCATTATTTTATGCTTGCTGCGTCTTTTTAAAGGTGCTCTCCTTCTTTGTCACTTTCTTGCCAGAGCCTCATTTTTTTTTCTCCAGTTGCCTCTCTTTGTGGCCTCGGCAGGAGTGATGACGGGTGACTACTCCACCGCCGCCTGCAGCGCTGGTCTTTATCACACTGTACACGCTAAATATAGCCCACTTCGTTCGCACGGGACAGAGGGGAGCGAGCGTCTACAAATGATTTAGTGTGTGCATGTATGTTTGCATCAAGAACCTGGGGAAAGTTAACGCTTAGCATTAGCACGGCACTTGCTGAGTTAGCACAATTCAAATCGGCCAAATATAGAAGTTTCTATGTTCATACCGGAGTGTGCAGCTATTGGCGTTCAATAAAGTTTTGTTTTTAAATGAGGCTAACTAGCCGATGCTAACCAAGTTAGTGTAAGTTACTTGGTTACTTCTACTGCAAATTGCCCAGATGTACTTTTTTCCTTTAGAAGTAATTCATTTATCCACAAGGTGGCAACACCGCACGGGGCCATAAAAGAAACAGAAGAGACAACAACAACAAATGACTGGAGACGACTACAACAGATGCCTGTGTTTTGATAAACACTTGTGTGGGGGGGTTAGATATACCCACAACTTTACTTCAAACAAGTAAAAAGACATTTTTTATCACTCAAGACATCTGGAGAGACAATGAAGATGAAGCTGTTTATTGTGCATGTGTCCACCGCATGTGTTTAAACACTATGAAATGATTTTCCACAACATACTGACCGTGAGAAACTTTGAAAGTATATGTCTCATTCTACTAACACTAAACAGTCTGTTCTGAGAGTTAGTGTACAATTACATGTTTTTGCAAATTAATGCGATTTAGTTGACATGTAGCTGACATCCCTGTTGAAAAAAAAACAGCATAAACTGGTTAGGTATGTTTTTAAGCTGGAATGCTGGTTTAAGCAGGTCTGGCAAGTAAGAACTTTGGACTGTGCCAGACAAGGACTTTCCCAAATCAGCTTCTAAATTCAAATGGGGAACTGTAAAACTTGGATAAACCCAAAAAAGAACAATATAAGTGGACGTCTAAGTCATCTAAGCAACACCAGGGGACAGAATGCCTTATATCTCCCTCTATTGGTCAACTCTCTTATTCTTCCCACAAATGCAAAATCTCTCAGCCTGTTTGTGAAGCGCATCAGACTAGGGTTGGGAATATCTTATCTTAAAGACCTAGTTATTTTTGCATACATATCTGATGTGGGTTTCGGTGGAGACTCAAAGTCTCTCTCTCTCTCTCTTTCTCTGTCTCTCACTGTGCACTTGCATGCAGAATGATGAATCTGTACACATGGTGCTGGTGTCAGAGAGTGTGGGGAACAGATGGTGCTCTACGCTCTGAGGAGAGGTTACGGACGCCAATAGGCAGGCGAATGCAGCCCAACACAATTACCGGCGTCCACTCTCTATTCCTCCAGCTGAAATATGAATATAGGACTGTGTTCTTCTGGATAGGCAAATGAAGAGACGGTGAGGTCATGGCGAGTTACTGCTGACATCTTGATTTTTTTATGCTTACAAAATACACGACAGACGTCACCTTTCATAATGGCTGTGTATGTATTTAAGTAGATAAAATGCAAACTCTGCCATTTTGCATTTCAAAATGGCCACACGGAGATGCAAAGAAGCGATAGATGTGGAACAAATGAAGCTCAGAGTTCTTCAGAAATGAAAACTAATAAACAGTCATTTGTCTCTGTAGCCTAAGGTGTGTTTGAACTGAAACAGAGACTGTGTGTGGAGGGGGAGAAAAGTTAAGATTTCTTAACAGTCAAACAGATCATTACATAATGTTAAATGGTTCATTTTTGGAATACTGTACCCGTCACAACATGTCTTACAGAGCCAAGGGATTGGTGACGAGAGTGAGGGCGACATTGGCAGGAACTAAGAGATGACAAGCTACTGTTAGAAGAACCAAAGCCAAAAAGTCATTAGCTGGTTTTCCATCTACAATTCCTCATGCACATGTGGGGATATTGCATAAAAATGCTGGATGGAAATAAGATTAATAATACATAAAATCATAAATAAATATATATATATATATATATATATATATATAGTGAGAGAGAGTAAGAGAGAGAGTAAGATTATAAATGTCTTTACTGACCTTTAGCAATATAGTTCATCCTTTGTAAATATTAATTAATTAATATTAATATGACTATTATAATAATAATCATTTCGAATTATAGTATAGCTAAAGCCACAGACACACAGAGAGAGCTGCTAAATAAAGCAAGGAGTTGGGAAGTTTTCTGCTTGATGACAGATGCAATGATCCCAAAAGGAATTCTGACAAAAACCAAAACATAATCCCAAAAGAAAGCAACACACCTTGCATTCTGTTCGAAATGCCTGAACTCTGATGTTGGACAGCCACGGGTACAAAAAGTCTAACAAAAAAACTTTAGCATGCAACATAGCTTCTTCACTGGCCTTAGAGACACAAGAAAATTCCACAGACACAGGAGACGACAAACAAACACACACACACACAAACACAATCTGACAAACACATTATGAAAGCTGCTTATCATCTCTATATTGTGTTCAAAGCACTTCATCAGCAGTGGCACTATCATTTCACTGTACTAAGGCCTTCTGTTGAGTCTTATCTCAGCCCTCTGAAAACTAGATGGCACGCATACACATAACAAGGTATTTATCATACCTTTGCAGTCATCTCTGACCGCATGTTTGAGCTGCATCTAGATTGTTACAAATGTTCAGTGGCGTAATGCTTCCAGTGGAACATTATGTCAACAAATATAAACTCCAATATGCTAAAAGTTTCTGTTCTTCAGAACAGAGTAGAACTAAGTATTTCCGCAAACAGAAACAGTGCATGTCTAGATGCTTCTATGCATCTGTAAACTTCAGGCATCCATGAACGTGTTGCCGCCAATCCCCTTGTATGTTTTACAGTGGGTATGTCATTTAACAGAATTGTCAGGAACTCTTGAACACAGGATTACACAATCTATACACCCTATGACAAACCATTCTGCTCATAAAAGAAATGAAGTTTTTGTTTGTTTGCTTCCCTTTTTCTTGCTCTCCCAGATGTCACCTTTGTGGCTAGTGAGCAAAGGTAAAAGTAGATCTATGAGGCGGCAAAGAAATAAGAAATAAAAGGGAGAGAGAGAGAGAGGAAAAAAGAGCGAGAGACTGCTTTGTGTTCTTAGACAAGCATCTGATTTGAACCCACAGTTCAGGCCCTCTTTCCAGAATACAAAGCACTCTTTTATGCACCTCAGACAAAGCAGCGGTCTCTTCCATGTGCACACAAAGCCTCCTCCACTCACTCTGTACACCTTTTGTTTGTTTAAAGTGCTATATTTTCCAATGTTAGCACATTGGTATGAGATACTTATGTTTATGGTGTCCACTCTTGCTTTCAATGAGACCCTGTATTGTTTTCTTTACATCCCAAGAATTAAAAGACTGATTAGCAGTCACACGAAGTGGCAACCGGCAGTGTGTGTGTGTCTATAAAAAGCAATGTCATAGGAATTTTAAATATTACTTCTGTAGAAAAGAAGAGAGCAGAAAGAGAGAGATCATATCACGAGTAAGCAAGAAAAACACCCTGCTACTGCAAACCCAACAATCAAACGTTATCGACCGCTCTTGCTAATCAAGCCAGACCGAGTTTCCACATAAAACATGATGTGTGTGCGAGTTCAGATGTGTATTTAGCTTCTACTTCCTGATTAGGCACATTTGCTAATTTCCCAAAATGCCTTGAAATTAATGAACAAACAAGTGACCAGCGAAACCTCAATGATAATTAGCACAATTATGAAGCGACTCCCTGCAGCTCTCATATGCCAGAGACTTACAGTCGTGTTTATGTGCAAATTATGAGCTGTGTGATTTATTGGCTAGTGTCTCCAAAGCCTCCAGTGGGTTTACTGGAAGTGATGTTATTGGCTTCATATTTTTGAAGAGGTTCTAATTTGCTAAAGGGAAATTATGAAACTCAGTCCTGCTCATTTTAGAGCGTTTGGTTAGAAAACAAGATGCCGTCATTTGAAGTACAGATGGTAAACCCACATGCCAGAACTCAAACTTCCTCCTAGAGTCTGGCAAGCCCAGAACTTCAGAAAGTTACAGGGTCACCTCATCAGGGAAGAAGGATATTTTTGATCATGGTGACTGACAGGAAGACATAATGCATCACGTCCCAGAATAAAGAGTGTAAGCCAAGAATTTATAATAGTTTTAAACTGCAAAAATGGAGAAAGCGCTGCAATAAACATGCAATAAGCAACGTTTACGCTACCATTGCAAAGCTTGAGGTTTTTGAAAGTATTTTAAACAAAATCTTTTTTGCATGCATTTATTTGGTCAAAAATACAGTAGTGATATAACTTATTTATGCCAAAGCTGAATTTTCAGCATCATCAGTGACACAATATTAATTGTCTATTGTATTGTATAGTATCTTACAACAATTATAATCTAAATTGTCTCATTCACTTCTGATCAAAATAATGCATATTTAAGAATTTTTTTTTTTTTACTTTTTTCTTACTGACTGTAAACTTCTAAACAATAGTGTGCTACTGACTTTTACAGAGACTGAATTGTAGTCAAAATCAAGCAGCAGCAGTTTTGGAAGGAACACAGAGTCATACTAAAAATGATTTGATCTGATGCAACCAACAGGAATATTTTAGCTGTGAACAGATCATCAGGATACACAAATCACCCTTGAGAAAACAAGTACACACTGACGTCAATTAGAAGCATTAAAATGCATCAACACACCATGCTCATCTACACACAAACATATACACACTCATTGATATTCAGCCAAAGCAATAGTGTGAATTCACACGCTGAAGTGACACGTTGAGACATTTCTGACCAACCCTATAAAAAAATAACCGAATATTATTATTTCCCTGTCTTTGTCTCTTTTTGTGTTCGACGCATAACCTCAAAGGAATGCTGGTCAGGACAATAGCCACAGCTGGCCAGGACATCAGCCATTGTACTGCAATGACACTGTTTTATAAATCAGTAGGACTTAACAGGAAAAACATGTGAATACCAACTAAACAAATCGAATTTTCCCATCCTGCCACGAACAATGACACAACCTTCTCATAGCTATCTTAATTAGTGATACAAATCAGTTAATTGTGAAAGAACCCTTAATATCAGCTGTCGGTGATGACTACTATTTGTGCTGCCCATGTGTATTTAGATGCAACAGTATACACACTGGAGCGTCTGTGACCTCATTTAACCCCTATTTTATTATAATGCGACTTTTCTCCTCCCTACATGTTTATTTATTCTCCATTCATTTGTTTATTTCACTCTCTTTGTTTATGGCACTGCATTTTTTTTAGCAGTGAAGCTCACACAAATCTTTCTTGTTCACCACATCCTTTTTTTCTAGAAGGATAAGTACAAAGTTCTGCAATAAACAATGCAAATTTCTTATACTATTCAAAAATGCATTGTTACCACTTCAACTAATGCTTTATTGGGAAGTCACTTATAAAGACACGAGATTGCATGATTTTTATATGTATTTTTCAAAAGTCATTGGTCAATGGATTAGTATTTGTGAGTGTTTGCCAGATTCAATAGCTTGTCTTATTCTATCAAATATGGCCAATGTATTGGTACTGTTGGAAATACTTTGATCTAGAATATGCAAGTTCAACTCTGAGGTGCGGATCAATACCCCTCTATTCCTATTCCATCCTCCCTGCATCCCTTCTTCCCAGCCTCTCGTCGTTTTTCATTGAACAGCAAGCTCTTTCATACTGGCTCTGCCCATTAGGATTCAAGTGTGGTGTTCAGGCAAGCTCTCCGACTTAAACAAATGACCGAGTCTCTCCGTCATTTCCATGTCTTACTGTCGAACTCTATTTTCTACCTTCCATTGGGGCTGTCACACATAAACGGCTTGGGTCGGCCAAAGAACAGTTCATAACTGGTTGAACTTGTACAGGTGATGTCTGATGTTTGCTTATCGGCTTGCACATGATTGGTGTGTTTACACATTCTGTGTGTGTTGGCTATTACATATACACACGCAAACATTCAGAGTCCATATAGTGAACCCCGGCATGCAAAGACAACATAATGCAAATGCATGGCATGTCTATGCAAATGAACTCATCACATGAGCCTTTGTTTTCGTATTACATCATAACACATGCACACATATGATGAGTGAATGGCATTTGGTACTTATTTTTTTGATGTAAGTACATAGTAGTTAAGACTAGTCAAGTCATTTTCATGAATAAATTAATATATAGGGGGAAAAAAAGATGTCAAGTCATTGACCCTAACCCTAATTGTTTGTAGTTGACGTCAGCAGCTAGACAATGTCTGTGACTTGTAAATGTTCACCAGAGGAATATCAACTTCAAAAAGAAAACCAGGAACCTGCCCTAGTAACAATGGATGAGTTCTACCACCGAGCATCCTGGGAGGAAGACAAAAATGTGTGTATGCGCTTGTGTGCTTGCAAATGTTTTTACATGTACATGCGTGCATGTTATTGTTGATAAGAGGAAGTTGAGGGAGGTGTGGCTTCTAACTGTGCTTGTGGCGCTGGCTGACTGAAGATATGGAAAGACTGCATTGTAGTGCACTTCAAAGCCTGCATCCTCATATCGTACTCGTGCATTAGCGCACATTCCCAACCGGCCCACAGGAACTCGACTAGTTGTGCATATACATTTGAAATTGCTGTAACTATGACTAAATGCTAAATCGTTAAAGTGGCCATAGTTGCTATCAAGCCAGTCCAACATCACATATGGCGTGGTACCCGAGTCTCCCTCCTGGGCTCATCGTTTGGCCTAGTTCTCTGTGGTCAGCCCAGATGGAAGGGTCTTTATTTTGGCTCTTTCAGTCGATCACAGCACACAATAGGGCGACTGGTCACTTTTCTTACGTTCCATTAAAATGATTCTTCACAAATAAGAGACTCTGATCAGTTTGCCAAAGACAATAGAGGACAAATAAGCAAGATCATAGCGGCAGTCTATTTATGTCCTGTTTGAGTTTGTTGGTGAGCGTGTGTTTGTTTGCATTAGGCCGCTGGCCCATTTTGAGTGTGAGCGCTACAACAGCAATGTTAATGGTCACAACACATGGCATGCAGAGCAGGCTGGAGTTTAGGGGCAGAGAGCTGTGCCGTATAAACAAAACTCATCCAAAGAGATAGAAAGAGAGAGAGAGAGAGAGAGAGAGAGAGAGAGAGGGAGAAAGGACACAAAAAAAGAGAGAGAGTGATGACCGCCAATCAAAATGAAGCGCTGCAGCTCTATCTCTCCAAGCAAGCGTCACGTTTCTGGCACGAAGGCCAAAGGAGATGGAAGCAAAAGAGGGATGGGGCAGGGGAAATTGAAGACTTAACAGCAGTGAAAGCCCATTATCATGCTGTGGCAGGGCTGAAAAAATGGACAAAAAAATAATAACATAATAAATAAAGACAAACAAATAGGAAGGCAGGAAATGGAAAGCAAGCAGAACTGGCAGGGGCATCTTGGCTTCTCTCTAGAACCCATCTGCATTTCTTTACAATCATAAAACAACTCTAGGGCAGCGTTTATCAGCCTGATACAGCCTCTGGAAAGAGGGGAATTAAAGAGCCAAAATGAGATATGGGGAGATAAAGATGCTATGTGCGCAACGGCTGCCATTTGCTGCGAGATGCCCCCGAGGGGAGCAGGTTGTGATGGAGAGCCACAAATTTACACTTCTAATGTTTTCAGAGTAAGTAAAACAACAGCCGTGTCTCGCGCCAGACAGGTTCAACCAGCCGTTCTGTTCCAACGCATGCTGGGAGTGAAGTCGAACGGGAATGATTCAAGCCCTGGACCCGTGCCAGGACCGATACCTCGGCTGTTTCCTGCGGTGCGGGCTCTAGGTGACCCCCGTGGCGGGCGTGTTAGAACTTGCATGGTGATGGTTTCAGAAAGGTTAGTAGGAAAAGAATGATATTGTCAACGCAGGTTGTCATGGCTTTTGAATAGCAATAAGCAGAAAATACATTGGGTTAATGGGCGTAACAGTGAGAGGGTGCGCCGGTTTGTGTTTCTGTCCATTACAGATGTCAGTCAAATAAACTATTCTAACCAGGTTTGTTTTACCATTCAGAATTCAGTTAAAAATGCCCCTATTCCAATTAAGTTGAGACAGCAAAACAGGCTGCAAAACTGCTATTTGCATTTGATTAAAAATGATTTTTAAGCAATAAAGTAGTGCTGTCAAATGATTAATCGCAATCAATCATAAATAATCGCAATCAAAATACAGGTTTTTGTTTACAAAATATATATGTGTGTACTATGTTTTTTTTATCAGTTAAATATATATATATATATATATATATATATCATTTATTATTTAATGGAAACAAAAATTTGATTAATAAAAACATTAATCTTGGTTTTACAAATCAAGAAATCCCTCTTTATTTAATTCCAATGTATTCCCATGAACTGAAAAGGAGCCAATTCCCCTAATTCAGAATTTCGTGCAACCCTGATTCAAACAAATAACTAAAAGCCACCAAGAAAAATCAACAGTGTAGGAGTGTCTTTCTTCCCTCTCCCAGGCTCCTGTCAGCCTGTGGGAGAGGAGCGTGTTGACAAGCGCAGCCCCTGTCTTTGTCCCTGTTTGTTTGTGTGTAAACAGAGGCAAGGGCAGAGACACCAAAACACCAGGAACTCCAAACAAATGACCCAAATGAAGAGCTCACTTGCCAGCATTAAAGGGACAGAGTTCACTACGCATCTGTCTGCTAACAAGCACCCTACCGGAGAGCCTTTTGTGCTCCATTTGCCTCACTGCCCTGAGAATAAAGAGAGAGGACCTTATATACAATCAGCTGCCAGATCGTGAAACAACATTAAAGCTATATGCAATCATTCGTTTTAATCAAGCAGGGTGGAAACCGCAGTCTCTGTGAGATGCTTTCAGAAGCATTGGCAAACTTCAGCTACCACTACATTATGATACCCAAGGGCTCCCCGTATCAAAGCAGCAAAGAGTGCATTTATCCAGGCCCAAGCTTACTGTTCTAGTTCTCTGTCTGGGCAGGATGGATGTGTTTGCATCAAATCAAACTTTTCTATTGTATCTAATGCAAATTTGCAAACTGATAATTTCACTGTGGCCATTTTAGCACATCCAACTGACAACATACTGTAGTCAGTATTTTCCATATCAGCAGCAAAAAAAGAGAGATAAACATCAGTCTTTTTGAGTGGATCAATTGTTTACCTTGTCATTATTATTCTGTTTGCATATCAAATTGTTTACATAAAAATAACAGATTTGCAGGAAAGAAAACAATTCCCTTGTCAGCCTAAATATTTTGGTTTTGTTGAAGTCTGGCCTTCGCTTAACAGCCTGTTCAATCTCAATACATCTCCTAAATGTGGCGTGACAATTTGGGCATAATTACGTGGCTAATACGTTATTAACAGAGACATGGTAATGTCTTTGGACGCCATGAAGTGTTATCTCCAATTACCTTCATTTGGGCTTTGTAAAACGATCAGGTAAAGTGTGAAATAAGAGAATCAGATAAGAGGGAGGGTTTGCAGGTGGAAATGTAAATATGCGTTCGATCGAGGTCGTAATGTCGAGGATATTTCATTAAGCTCGCCCGCTGCCTGCTCTGATAGCCGGGATTGGATGAGAAGGGGAGGGAGGAGAGGATGGGACTGAACGGGTGGAGCAGAAAGAAAGAAAACACACATTACACTGAATGTACAAAAGGTGAGAAAAAATGGAATTGAATCTATCTTGATTCAGGTTTGCCTTCAGAAACTTTGCTTTTCTACTTTAAAGTTACATGAAGTTCAGTCACATTCAATTTTAGCTTGCTATCCTGCATTCCGTTTCAATTCAAATTTAAGCATTCAGGAACCCAAAATGTCTGTTTAAAATACGTTTTGTCACTTTAACCAATAGAAAATGGATTAAACGAAAATAATTTGTAAAATGGGATGAGGACAGGTCAATTTTAAACCTATGGCTTATTTAAGCACATGCTCTAACCACTATGTCACAGCTCTGTTTACCTCCTGCTTTCTACAGGCAGTAATAGGCCATAAAGCGCAAGTGTTTAGTCAATTTGCCCTGTTGTATTTTGACACGTGCACAAACACGCACACACTTTTGTACGGCAGAACAAAGTGACCAGCGCTGCATCGTTAATAAGGATATCAGTTTGATTAAAATATGCCTGCGGCACTTTCACATTTGTCATAGTTAGATTAAATTCACTTTGAGGCTTTTATATTTGTCTCCTTGATTTTCTCTCTTCTTCCATACACACACACACACACACACACTTTGTAAGGCACCAGTGGCCAGCGGTCAGGGAGAGAGGATGCATTACGGACATCATCTCGTTCATCATGAGTTGGACAGGGGGCAGTAGAGTTGACAGAGCTGTTCCATCAGTCACAGCAAAGGCACACACACACACACACACACACTACCACACACTCTCACCGGAGATAGATCAGGTTGAGGTCCAGTGAACACTGTTTATCCACTTTCGACACGAACGCACTTGCATCTTTTACAGGGAGATCTTTCTTTCACCATAAATTGTGTGCAATAATTCACACATGCTAACATACACACATCCCCAATGTGAGATATTCACTGGAGACAAACACACACCCACACACATTTGTTCCAGGGGCCGCTGTATTGTTGGATCAGACAGGGCCTGTTTCTGGAGGAGATGGTTACCTTGGCGTTGGGTGACAGTGGATCAATCTGTAATCTGTGTCTGTTATTGATGATGGGGTGTGAAAGAGAGATAGAGGAGCTCAATTCCACCACCTTTCATCTCGCTGTTGTTTCTGAACCCAGTCTGCTTGATTTTTGATGTAAGACACATTCTGCATAGAATTTTATAGCACCGTAGATAACAGAATGAGAGATTAACCTGCTGAAAAGACTGGTAAAGGTGGCCAGATTCCTTTTCTCAGAACAACGATAAGACTAAAAATAAATAAAAAATATATATAAAGCAATATTCAGTTAAAGTGAAAGTGATTTCTGAGAAAAACATTTAAGGAGAACTCCACTCCCACTGTTCAGTAAGGCTTTCTGATGAACACTGCCAGTAAACACAGAAGAAAGAATGAGGGTGGAGGCGTTGCACGTATAATAATATTAGACAGAGACACATTGGCTATAAGGCCAGCCGGTTTCTACTCTCTCTCTCAGATTCTGTTGCCTTTTATCATTTAAAGAAATATTCTAGGTTATTTAGGAATTAATGTTTAAGGACGGTATCTATGACATGCTGTGAATGCAGATTTACTGGCGATTTAGCAGGCAAGCACACAGCAGATCAGCCCAGGTCATATTTCACCCTCAAGAAAAAAAAAAAAAGAAAAACAGTACCATTAAACACATTTCTCTCAAACTTGATTAACTACTATGTATTCTGAATGTAATTTTCACATCGCCATTTGATCCTCATTACTGAAATGCAGTTTTTATCAACCTTTATTTTAAGGTCCAATTCTTACTATTACCAAACTATTTGCTGCTTATTAATGGTTATTAAGGTAGTTGTTATGTTTAGGTATTGGGTAGGATTATGGTATATTGCCATGCAGAATAGGTGCTCTATAAGCACTAATTAAACAGCCAGCGTGTTACCCTGGACCACAAAACCAGTCAAACGTGTAATTTTTCAAAAACTGGGATTCAGACATCAGCTGACTGAATAAGCTTTTCGTCAGTGCATGGTTTGTTAGGATTGGACTATTTGGCCAAGATACAGCTATTTGAACAATCTGAGGGTGCAAAAAATCTAAATACTCACAAAATCGTAAATTTACAATATATTTACATAGTACATACAATTATTAACGATCTGAGAAAAAAAAAAATCAAATCAACTATTTTGACCCATTCTATGTGTTTTTGGCTAATGCTACATGGTTTAAATACCCATGGTACTTATGACTTTAGACTATGGTTTTGTGGTCCAGAATCCAGATATATGTTAATAATATGCATGCTAATAAGCAACTGGTTAATACTGGTTAATAATTGATCCGTAGTCTTATATATCAAATGTGCAAATATAAAATGTCTTAATATCATATGCAAAATTCCACACTGTGTGCTTAATTATCCTTCACAAAATAGTATTTCCTTTTGAAGAGAAATGTAACTCGCTGCAGATCTTATAATTCAAGTTGCTCTATACACTATTAAAAGCTCTCTGTGAAAAGCACAGCTGTTTCCTATATGTTTTAACCCATGCTATTCTGCCTTTTACAATGCTGAGTCTTTTTACTATACTAAAGTGAGTTAAGATGCTATGAGTATGTATATATGTGTGCGTAAGGGTTTGTGCCTGCAGCGGTGATTGACAGCTCAGTGCTCTGATTAATGTGACTGGGCTCTGCGCTGGAGAGAAAAAGGAGAGAGAGAGAGCTCCCATTCCAGCTCTCAGCCACGTATAACGCTGAGAGCAAGATAGAGAGGAGAGATCATGAAAGCAGCGAAAGAGGGACTGAGGGACAGAGAGACTGGGGAATTCTCTCTCCTATTCATCAAAAACACTTTTAATTATACCACATTGCCTCCTCTAGATTACTCCCATTTACTCCCTAGATTTAGACGCAAGGCTGCACGGAGTGGCTCAGAATCTAAAATAGCAATCTGCTGCTCTCTTCCTCTCATTTTCATTTTATCTCTGTCTTTCTCTCTCTCTCTCGATGACACTTCAGTATGCCTGTCTTTAGCATTCTGGTGTTTGAGTCTTCAGGAGCAGGTCGAAATCATTATTCAGGACAGAAATGTGATGTGGCCTCTCTCACTCTTTCTCGCTCTTTCATCTCGCTGTGTGCTGCGGTGGAATTGAAACAGAGCAGACAAAATACGCTAATCAAATGTCAGCATTAAACATACATGATGGCTAACTTTATAATAAAAAAAAGGAAGGAACTTATCTACAATCATGATTGCAACAGGAGCAGACTAGAATATTGATCATTCCTGCAGTGTCGTATGTGTGCAACACATTTACGGTGGTCAAGTAGTCAAGTCAAAGTTGAATTAACTTTACATAGCTGTGCATTGCATCATTACTTAGCGGGAATTTAGCTGGTTGATGATTGGCGACGCACCCACCCTTCCACACACATCCTAACGCAGACACAAAGGGATTTTTTTCCCCTCACAAAGTTACGCTCACACATTCCAGCTGCCTTTATACTAGGAACAAAGACGAAGAAGGAAAATACAAAGAGGCAAAGAATTCTCCTTAATTAAAGTTTCCAATCTGTAAATCGATTAAATTAAATTCTGTAACAAAAGAGGGGAGAGACTGCGCTATGCACAAGCCCACACAAACAGCCAGCAGGTGGAGTGTGTGTGTGTGTGTGTGTGTGTGCACGGGCTCCTGCTGTAAGAAGATGTGTGTTTGGTTGAGATTAAACACTAGGTTTAGCAGGGTAGGATATTAACTTTGCTTTAGGCCTGCTTTCCGAATGCAGTGGGAGGAAGGGAAACTTCCAGACACAAACAAAATAACAGAATTTCAACGATGGACCTTCAGCGAATTGTTAACTAAGGTGTTACAGATTTACTGTGTTGTGGGAACCAGTGTTCGGGACTATGTGGAAAGTCATGCAACAGTAAAGATATGACAACACATTCTTTGTCTTTATATGAATGAGTTATTCTGATTCAGTAATAGATATGAGGTGCTGGAAAGTCTGAATCATGGTGGACAACTGGTTAATTCAGTTCATGTAAATGCACAGGTTCAGAAAACAAGGAAGTATGTTGAAATAAAATTAGTTTGGTCTGTATGAGACATTGGGAAACATGATTAATTTGGTGAACCAGTTTATTCTGTAAAAACAAATATAAATAAATTAAAAATTAAAATTAAAATTAAAATTAAAATTAAAATTAAAATTAAAATTAAAATTAAAATTAAAATTAAAATTAAAATTAAATTCATTTTTTAAAAATAAAGTTTTATTATTATAAAAATATATATTTAACTATTACCATAACACTGGTCTCAAATGTTGGTTTCTATTTAGGCTATTATTTAAACTTGCAATATTAAATAGAGTAAATTTATCAATATAACATTATAACCATTTATGTACCAGTGGCTGATTGCAACAAATGTGTCAGGAACATAAACATAATTTAATTCCTAAACCATTTCTTAAAAGGCTTTCTTAACAAATTCCATGCAACTCAGTGTTAGACTGATGACTTTAAACTAAAAATTAATGATCATCTGACATTTAGATAATAAATAAATTAATAACAGAACCTAAAATGTCTCTAACTACTTTTACAACACATGGTTTATTCATTTTAAATTATGGTTAATCTTTTTTAGCTTGACAAGTTAGAGTATCAAAACAGCATCCATATAACTACGGGCATGTGTGTGTGTGTGTGTGTGGGGGTTTATTCACATACTGTAAGCACAGGCAAGGAAAAACGCGTGTGTGATTATAACAGCATGAATATCTTTTCACATCTGTCTTTAGTTTGTAAATATAGAATAAAGCAGCGATCTTGTAAGTAAACATCCATTAACGTGTGATATTCACTTTTAAAGCATACCAGTCTTCTTGCTTTCTGCTGAAGGCCCGTTTTATCTTTGATTCATGAACAAAGAGGAACTCTATCCAAGACTGTGCCGTATTCCAGAATCAATATTTCCAACTATGTGGGCTGCCAGTGTGTTTTTGTTTGTTTAAGCAAACCTACTTTATCAATATTATTCATCAGTGACGGAACTCTTGTGAGCTCACGAGCCTGGAATGATGGAGGAGAGGAGACGAATGAAGAGGAAAAAAAAGAGAAGGAAAGTGCTAAAGTAAGCTAGTGGGTAAAATGATAGACAGGTGTGTCAGTTTTGGTCTGAGAGTGTGTGTTTGTCCAAGCGCATGTAAAATCTGATAAGCTTCCAAAAACAGCAGAATAATATGAAAGGACATGAAGAGAGCAAACAGTGGTGATATCAAACACCTGGTCCAAATTTTCAACCTCAAACGCACACTCATTTCAGTCTGTTAGTTATATAGTCATTCCATGGGTGAATTGGGCTGTAATGGTTCACATATTTCACACGGAAGTAAAGCGCAGTCTACCTCTACTAAATACATACACACCCTCCCACATTCCCATAAACCTCAACCATATGCACAAACTCTGAAACCACTATGTTGTTCAGCTGTTAGTTTCTCTGTGTTCTTCTCTCTCACACTATAAATGGTCAGATCTCAAGATAACGTATTAGCCCTGCTGGAAGCCAAAAGCCTTCTCAGAAACTTCACATCTTACATCTGCCTCACCTGGACATAGAAGAAAAGATACGGCATTTATAAATCAAACCCCTTTGTGCTAGATCATCGCATGTCTGTGTTCTGATCAGACTGTTCTTTTAGTTTATTGAGCCTGTTCTGAGAACTTTGAGACAGTGAACCTTATCAGTATAAATCCTATTTCACAATATCAAAGAACAAGCAAATACATGTCAATATATTTAAATTTTATATATGCAAATTTATTTATAACCCTAAAACATGTGAATTGTGATTGTTTACTGTGATACACTACTGTTCAGTAGCTGTTGTTGGTTTTTCTACTAAATAAATTAACACTTTTATTTATCGAGGATGCATTAAATTGAAAAAAAAGTTACCTTAAAGACATTCATATATTTTGTAACATCATAATGTATTACTGGTATTTCCAATAAATGTTGTTCTTTCTTTTCTATTCATAAAAGTATCCAAAAATGTTTTCCAAAAAATTAAAAAATATTTTTTATTTTTTTTATTTTAATTTTTAATTTAGTTTTTAATATTAGCATATTATAATGCTTTCTGAACATTTATATAATACTGGAGTAATGGCTGACAAAAAAATCAGCTTTGCCTTTACATGAAAAAAAAATAAAATAAATAAATAAATAAGAAATATGAATAAGAAAGGTAAAGCTCAGAAAGACCAAAGAAGAATCATAACAGTATCGTTAAAGTTGGTGTTTTTTAAAACTTGAAGGCTTTAGTCCTGATTCATTGTAAATCCATGAAAAACAGCAAGTAGATACATAATTCAAAATATCTTCTTTTGTGCTTCACAGAAGAAAGAAATCCTTACATGTTTGGAATGACATGGGGGCGAGTAAATGATGAAAGAATTTTCATTTTGGGCAAACTCTATTTAAAACCTTTTTGATGCTCAATACACATCAGGAAACATTTAATATAGCATAGAGTGTATTTGTGTCAGTGTTAATTCATGAAAGAGAGGTGAGAGGCCAGCAAATGAAACCATCCTGTGTTCGTCTGGTCTGGTGGGGTGTTAGTGAGTGTGATATTGTACAGCTGGGTAAGAAACAGGGAGTCTTTGTTTCAGGTAGTGTGCTGAACGCTCGTTAGCCTAATTAGCGCAGCGCCATGCTACTTTGCTTACAGGGCAGCCCTCAGTAATGAGGCCGTAACCTCATTTCCTGTGGTGACGTCACACAAAGAAGGGACAACACACTTGTGTTTCAACAGTCTTAAATTCCACTCAAATCCAAGAAGGATACACACACACACACACACACTTTCATAGCCACAATTCCATTGCCTACGGATGGGCTTTTGGCTAGCAGAGTCATATTTGGTACGCTCTGGTTGTTTCTTCAACACACACATATACTACAGGCCCGAAAGGAATGTATCTCAAGAATAGCATTAGATGACTCAACATTTGCTGTTCAAAGACCCACAAAAAAGAGGACAGAGGGAAAGAGTCACCTTACCGGACAAGAAAGTAGACACTTCCATGAGATACTTCCCCACAGATTCAGTTACCAAACTTTAAATAACACAGAGACACAAATCCAGCCTGTGTGGGCATTTTTGCGGGAAGATTACAAAACGGAAATGGTGTGCTCATATCCTCTGGGCATTTACATTTATTTTAGAGCTCAGTCTCTAATGGGAAAAGCCAAGATTTTATTTTTTATTTTTTTTTTGTGCTCAAATGAAAAGCCTGTCGACTTTGGCTAATTTCCATCTTTTCATTTTCAACCTATTTTCTCTGACCATTCCGCCTACAAAAGAAAAGCAAAACACTTCTTCAGAGTGTGATGATGACACAGCCGGTAGAGCCTTTTTTAAAAACATTTGCAGACTGGATCAATAAATCAAAGTCTTATTTTGTGTCTGATTGCCTTTGAACCAATTCAAACCAGACCAATGGTCAGCGTCCTGTTTGAAACACAACAGCTCAGAGGCGTTTGAGCAGCTCTAGAGGCTTGTAGCTGTGGTATCGTGGCTCGTGTCAATCAGAGGAAGGCATCAGGGACATCCCATGAATAATGCCTGAAGCGGCCGTCTGTCCTGTATAAAGCTTTTATGAGGTGGCTGGTCACTGAGACTCACAGTTTGTAATTGACTCTTTACAGTCCTTTCTTTAAAGAAACTGCATGAACTAAAGAGTTCTTGGGAGAAAAGAAGGAGAGAATCCGCTTCCTGTTTTACAAGGTCAGTGATAACAGTTGTATGTGGAGAGTTATAAATGAGCCTACAGCGTCAGTGTAAGAGATCACATGGTGGAATGTTCTAGAAGCCCCCTCATGCAAGGCAGGTGGAACACACTCTGCTTCTTTGTACACTATGCTCCTGATAAACTGATGCAGACTTGCTTAACATTCTAAAATATGTTAAAATCATAAAACGTTGTTTAAAATGTTACTAATATTGCACAATATTACATTTTATTGTATGCATCCTTGATAAGCAAATAACGCTTCTAAAACAGACCAAAATGATGCCTTTATTCATGGATTTAAAATTGTGAGTTTCTCAATGACTCAGATTCATGAATGAATCATTCAGACCAGTTTTGTGAACAGTGACAAGATCTGAAACCAAAGATCAAATGATTCATTCAGAATACCAAACACTCATGAACTTGCATGGAAAATATGTTCAACTCAGTGAACAGTGACAAGATCTGAAACCAAAGATTAAATGATTCATTCAGAATACCAAACACTCATGAACTTGCATGGAAAATATGTTCAACTCACAAAGCTTAAAAGCCTCAATCCCACAGGAAAACATTTTGGGAGAACTATTTCTTTAAAGGAACACTCCACTGTTTTAGAAAAAAGGCTCACTTTTCAACTCCCCAAGAGTTAAAAAGTTGAGTTTTACCATTTTTGCTTCAGTCGATCTCCAGATAGCACTTTTAGCTGCAGCTTAGCATAGTTCATTGAATCTGATTAGACCATTAGCATCTCGCTCAAAAATAACCAACATTTTGATATTTTTCCAATTGAAAACTTGACTCTCCTGTGTTGTGCCATGATATTACGAAGTGCCTGAAAAAAGTCCCCAGCATTTTCAGGTACTGCATCATCCCATTGCCCATGTTGTTCCATTGGTATGGCAGAAAAGTTCCTTTATATTTACGCTGGAATGAAAGTATAGCTCCTAGACATAGCGGCCTAGGAAATCGCAATTTTCATTTTTAATTGGTCTTAGTACATGATGTAACTCCAAAAAGTTTAAAATAGGAAAAAATATTGAAACTCTTTGGTCATTTTTGAGTGAGACGCTAATGGTCTAATCAAATTAAATGATCTATGCTAAGCTGCAGCTAAAAGTGCTACCACTAGACTTGGAGATAGGCTTCAAAACAGTACAACTCTACTGTTTAACTCTAGGGGAGTTGGAAAACAAGGCTTTTTTCTTTAAATAGTGGAGTGGTTATTTAAGTAACTATTTCTAATAGGTATAGGCTATACCATAGATAATCTCCCGTTCTTGGTTGTCCTTCCTTGACAACAGGCCCATATGTAGCTAAACACATACAGGATGAAGGTATATGAAGGGGGGAAATCTCCTTCAAAAGATCTTTGCATCTAACTCCAGAGGTGATTCGAGGTTTTTTCATAATCAGTGACTAAAATAGTCATTTTGCTCTTGCAAACACAGGGAAGGTGACGCCCTCACATCCTCCGTGATGATCTACATGTCTAGCCTGAGGGACTTGTAGCTACAAAAACTCTTCGAAGTGCTATGAAAGCTGTGAGTGCACAAATACACATACTCTTGTCCCGTGAGGACCTCTGTACGTGTGTGTAAGAGAGCGAGAAAGTGTGTGTGTGCGTGATTTTCTCTCTTATTTATTCTAAAATGCACAGATGAAAGGCCTGAGAACAGAGTGTATCTGCTGCAGCTGGAATCATGAGAACATTAGTGTGCATATGCGCATGTTTCTGAGCGCAAGTGTGTGTTTCCGGAGCTTTTAAACTGAGGTGAATTGTAAAGGTGCTGTGTGTGTGTTACAAGATAGTATCTGTGTGTATTCATGTGTGTCTGTGTGGCGAGAAAAGAACATTTTTGGGGCTGAATGGACCTCGATGTCCCCTGTGTCCGACAGAGAGATGTTTTGAACAGGATCCAGGCAAGAGATATAGAGTCTCCTCACATTCAATAGATAGATAGATAGATAGATTGAAGTGAATGTTTATGTTTGTTGGATTTGACGTAGGGGGTGTACAAAAAAAGAGGGAAATTGGCTAAGGGTGTAAAGGAAATAGTAGGTGATTATAAGAGTGAAGGGCCTTTTGGAGCGTGCAGTTAACTGTGGAGCTCTATAAGTAGTGAGGAGAGAAAGAGAGGGAACTGTGAGCGTGTTGCTCACTGGTTTATTTTGAATGTAGGGCACCTCATATCGTAGGCTGTTATAGAAAATTCCAGAGTCAGCGAATCCTGCTGCGAACAGATATGATGTTTTATGTGAGCTGTAAAGGCTCAATGAAAGTTCTTCCATAACTGGAAGAGGTGGATGGGAAAAAATAAGCCGTTTAATGAGCCTGTTTAATCTGTTCATGAAAAACATAAAGCAAATAGGCAGCTTAATTTGCCACCATCTTTTATGGTAATGTTCTCAACAAGAAGAGTGAGGGTGAAAAAAAACAGTGTTCTTTTTCTTTTTTTTTTTTGCCAAGAATTGACAATATTCATTCCAGAATGCCAACAATTTCAATCTTCTTCCTAAAACATTCCAAAGGTTCAAGTGGAAATGAAAAGTATGTCAGTATGACAACTGGAGTAATAATATGCCTCCTCAGACAGTTACTCCACAATCCTACCAAACAATGAGCGATCGGGTGAGCAATAAGAGGGTGCTCATGATGAAAAGGGTACTTAAAATAAGATGACGTCTAAATATTAGATGAAAAAGTTGCATTCTAAAATTACTAAAACCTACTTTTTTTTTTTTATTTACTAATTAACTAAATAAAAACAAATAAAAACAATGTGTATATATATATA
>JAUCMT010000026.1:21541491-21567872 GCA_032357475.1 Enteromius thamalakanensis
AAAAACAATGTATATATATATATATATATATAAACATTTTAAATATTAGGAAATACCATCATAGTATATAACCTAAAATATAGGTTCCACCATATATATCCCACAATTCTAACCTTCTTCCAACATTCCAACAGCATTCGGAAGTATGTCACTATGACAGCCGGAATAAGATGTGCCCTCTCAGACAGTTACTCTACGACCCCTCCTGACAATAAGAGAGTGCTGTAATACACAAGTAAGGTCTGGATTATATATTAAAAACCATGCACTGTAGCAGCTTTCCTACAGAGGACACTGCACTTTAAATGTCCTATACTAGAGAATTGAATGTGGAACGACCCTCTACCTTGTTCTGTTCAAAGATCCGACCACTCATGCCTGCACAATCCAATCAATGCCTCAATGGCAACAATAAATTGTCTATTCATAGGCCACCGATTTCCCAATCATGGTTTCAAAGCGGCTTCATTTAGAGATATTACCATGGTAGAGACACACACACATTAGCACAGTTATGCATGACCTGGGTAGTCTTTCTTCCACTGTTTACTGTTATGCAATGAGGACCCAGTGTGATTTAACAGCAGAAGCCTACCTCATCCTTTATTCAGAAGGGTGGTTGCTTCTCTTCCGCTTTCTCTCTGCCCGTTCATTTATTTACTTATACTGTTCTTTTTTTTATTTCTCATGGTCATTTTTTCACCCAGCACATTTCGCGAATCCCATGCGACTGAAATGTACAATTTGATGGTGTTTTATTTCATTTGATGAAATGCAATATTTGATGAATTGAGGATGGTCTCCCAGAATGGCTTGATAAGTGCCTATACAATTCCCCTCTAAAACAGCCATCTAGACCAGACTAATGATGCTGGGAGACCAGATAAGGGCAGAAACTTCAACTGCAAAAAATCGTCTTACATCTGCTGGTTACAGCTGGTTAAGTTTGATGATTGCAGAGTACTTTTCAGACTAGGGCAACAGCTAGACCATGTTATGGTTTTAAACTTTCTTTTTTTTTTAACAGGGATGACCTTTAAAAATTCTCACGCCACTGTCTAACTTTAACTCTCACAGTTCAGTGAGACATTGCAGCTGGTCTTTTCACCTTTAACTCAATCTTTACAGTATTTATACATATAGAGGAAAGGAGACTGTAAAGAATGAGGATATACTTCCTGACTCTATCTGTATCCTGTTCGTCTCGCAGGCCTCCATCTCCTGAAGAAACACTGTCAAATTTCTGTAAAGATTCTGCTAAGGTAGAAAAAAAAGTGCCTCTGTATAAAACCCTCTGTTCCTTTACTTCACTGACTGGAGAGATTGTGGCCAGTACAGAGCTGGCCAGAACCTGTTAAAATAAAGAGAAAGAGAGAAGAAATATTACACCTTTAAGGTGAAATATTGTTGTTTTGGACAGGCATGGTGGCAATAAGGACAGGTATGGCACACGCGCACAAAGACACTTGCAGATGGTTTGCCTCCCAGTAAAGAGACAGAGCTCGCAATCGTGAGAAAAAGCAAAACAGAGGCAGTCAGCCACATGGAGAATGAAAAAAACAGAAAAAATGAGCAACAGTTGACACCCCTTTGACTCCTTTTTAAATGAAAAGAAGTCGTGCGCTGTAGTGAGATTTGGTACGGATCCTGACAGCTAAGCGTTCACTAAAAGGTTTTCAAGCTTGCAGAGGAAGGTTTCCCTCACCTTCATTGTGCCACCTCAGGGACTTACCCTCAGCAAACATAAAAAAAGCCACCAGAACAATGCAGCAAAATAAATTGCTTGACATCACAGGGTCCTATTGATGGTGTAAACTCTCTCTAGTGCCTTTTTTTTCACCCTCTGCTCTGTCACTATTTATTCTGCAATTTATTTGACTTGTGCGCATATGTTGTGTGTGTCTCGCGTGCCTGATTTCTTCCGTACATCACCGAAACTTCCCAACAAGTATACAACAGACAGCATCAACACTTTACCTCATTAATCAGTGACAGATTTCACTCAATCCGGCCAAAAAAAGCCACAGGGGAGTTCGGTGTGCCGTCTTGGCATAGCGAGGATTCAATTGCCTAGGCAGCTGCGCTAAATTCTGAGCTTCCCAGTTGGGGGGATATGAACAGGAAGGAACGGGATACAAACAGCGGACAAGACATGCCGGGATTAAATACATTTGTTTTCCTCCTGGAGAAATGAGTATTGACGCAGGCAAGGAGGCAGGCGGGCAAGTAGGCAGACAGGCAGCAGCCCCTTTTTCCCTCTCACACACGCACCACGCGTCGACAGCCAGGGTGAAAATTAATTACTCAAGAGGGGGTGTGTGTGAGCAACTATCCAGGCAGCAGCAGGAGAGGATGTACGCCTGTGTGAGCATGTGCATGCATGTGTGTGTGTGTGTGTGGAAAAGATGTTTAATATAGCGCTCGCCTTCAAAGCACACCACTTTACCTGACTTAAGATATCACACATGCATATTTATCTGAATACAGCATTAGTATTTATGCCACACATTTCAACTTGCACTGGGTTATATGCCATTTAAACAGTCTCAAACACTTTTTATCAAATACATTTTCTGTATCTCGCTGTGTTTATCTCAACGTCACTCGTTAAGCATGTTGAAAGCATATGTCCAACGGTCGCCCATTAGCCCAAAGCAACTATGCAATTATCTGCTTTCAGAATATTTACACCAATCACTCGCATCCTGTTCAATTATGCATGATTTTTAGCATGCGTGCTTTATCTTTGTCTTTTGCTCTCGTAGACATGCTTTAAAGTGGATACTCCACTCTCCATGGTCCTTGGGTGTTGACGTTGAATCAAATTCCCATTAATTTGAATCAATACCTAAAAAAAAATTCTTAGTTTCTTGCTTTAGATCTTGTGAGCAAGAGGTGTCAACCTGCACGTTCACATGCATTCATTGTCCAAAGCAGACAAAGTATGCTTTTGTTGGCCACTAGCCGTGGAGTTTAATCCCCTTAGGTGGGATGTCACAGGGTCGAGGGTGAAGGGAAGGGAACACAATGCACGGACAAGACTGCTGCTGTGCTGGAGAGACGAGAATATCCATCAACCGATTTCAGCTCTACCCTTGTCATGACCCCAAACATCCCAAAGTGCTTTTAATGTATATTTAGGCATAACATCAACACCAGCACTAATGAACGGAGCTAAGCTTAGCACTAGCAGATGGTATCACTTTGATTGTAATGCATCAAGGTCGCTTAGCTTAGATATGATCATACAGCTTCAAATAAATAAATAAATAAATAAATGAATAAAATAGTAGTAGTAGTTTATGCATATTAAAATTATTTTTATTATTTATTATCAATGTATACTTCAGTTTTACCAAGTAAGCATAACTGTAAAGTACAGACATATTTTTAATCAAACACTGGTTTATTTTTGGCACGACTGCAATAAAGCAGAATTAATTTAATTAGGTTATCTTTAGGATGGGGACCCAAAGGTAACACCTTTTCCTGTCAACAAGCCCAGCAGTAACCATGGGGTGTCAAGGGATATAAAAAGAGAAAGAGAGAGCAAGAGAGAGAGAGACACACTAAGGAAAAAGAAAAATGGAGGGAGCTACAGAGCAAGATGCAACAATTCCCACCGGTTTTACATAGTGACCCATTCCCAATAGGCATAGATAGGCTGGGTCTGGCTTTCATCCTCTGCTAAACTATAAATCTCAATGCCTTTTTGTGGCTTTACTGAAGCTAACCTCATTTATCTCCCGTTACATTTTTGTTTGTTTAGAATGAATGTGATGAATAGAATTACCTCTAACCATATCAGACCATCAAAGACGCTGCAGTTAGGTAGATGCAGTCAGCATAGTATCTATTTTTTATCCCTGTCGAATGGTCTCTTATTGTTCGCCCTTGCTGTTTTTAAATGGCAGCCATTAAGTCAGGCCAAAAGCTGGTTTGGGTCTTCAGAGGAACCACAGGGGGTGGTTTGCAGTTCACAGCCCACTGACGGAGCTGCAAGTCCCCCACAGATCGTTCGCATTCAGCCGGGCTTCCAGCTGGGACGGGGCCCTCTTAAGACACAAAGCTGTCTCAATCCCTTCCTTGCACATACAAGCAATGGTCTGGAGCGAAGCCTTTATCATTCTAAGCAGAGACATTGTTGACTATCAACAGCTGATTCCACAGACGAGGTCCCCCGCATGTCTAGGCTTTACATCTTAAAAGCCTCTGACGTCTACTGGAATCTGAATAGCATTAACATTTCAACAGACTGGAATATTGAAACAAGCCGGCTCTGACGGAAGAACAATTTCTGTCTGAAAGAGACACAGGCAATGAGATGTCAAAATGCTTGTTGCCAACTTCTCACGAACAACGGGCTGATGTAAACAAGGTCGAAGAGATTGATCAAAAAGAAACATGTTACAGCATGTGAAAGTGGATAGAATACTGCGAATATGTAAATGGGAAGTTGACGCATTGCAGGTCTACGTCCACATCACTATTAATATATGAGGTCACAAATCTAGATGAAAAAAGCTAACTAAATAAACAAATAATTAATTGCTGTTGTATAGCATATAGTAAACATTTCACATTACCCACCCAAATATTTTAACATCTCTGTGTTTCAATTAGGGTGTTACAGTATTGATTACACATGCTTGAAGATAAACAGCATGTTGCAGTCACCTGTTCGGCTTTTATTGTCTATACATGGCTGTTTAATTTAGGGTTCTACAGATTAAAAGGAAGATCTAAATATAGCTGTGAAATGACAAAAATGAAGGACTACAATGTGGCTCATGACTCCTGCAGATAGGCATCTTATTGCTGCTCAAATACTGTACTTACATTATTGGTATGTACAGTCAATTTAATCAGGTCAGGCTTTTTTGTTTCCTTTGATAAGCAGGTCAGATGAGAACTGTTAAGAGTTTTGGCACATTTCTGGTAACTGGTAAAAAAAAAAAAAAATATATATATATAGTAGTACTGGGCTGGTCCTGTGTTCTAACCCACTTCATTCAATCAATTTTATTAAGATACTTACATGACTAAAGACATTATCTCATGTGAGTGTACATCATTTTAAACGTTTGCCTAATGTACTAAAGCAAAGCACTTTATGCGTGGAACTTTTTAATGAAAATAAAAATTACTGAGTGTGCCTTTAAAGTGCATAAAAACATCTATGTGGATACACAAATTTGCATGGACCCACACACACTTATAGAAAATGGCAAGAACATCATCCATCACCCTCTAAATGCGCAGTTCAGTCCCGTCAGATAAATGCCTCATTAGTGCTGAATCCAGAAAACTGCACACACACACACACAGACTGGTAAAGGCATTATACATGAGTTTACTCATCCAAATGTCCATTTATTGGCTTTGATGAATCAAATAAGGATAAATAAAGATGGGAAAACAGATCGCCATGGCTTCCTTTCGTCTGTTGTTGCTCTGCTTCTTTTATCTCTCAGCATAATGGCTAATGAGATGCAGATGACGGGCACTTCAGGAGCAGGCTGGAAAGAGAGGGCACGAGGAAGGGATAGAGGACGGAGTGAGGCGGGGAGGTTTGGAAAAGAGGGAACAAGAGGGAGGGTGTGTTTACCTGGCCCCTGATCTCGATTTCAGAGGCCTTTCACAAACAAATCAAGCCATCTACAATTGTCCGACCTTTTGAAGAGGGCCATGTGTGTGCGTGTGTGCGTGTGTGCATGTGTGCGTGTAGGGACTCTTCAGTCAAAGCACCACCAAGCCATCTAAACAAATATCCACAGCAAGAGCCCACGACTTAACTGGGAAAAACCTGTTCAAGTCCTCTTCAGTGAGAATTACAGATGTCCCGTGCCCAAGGTTTGTCATTTAGGTTGTGTAAAGCTGTTGTGTGTTTCTAAATGATTTGATGCAGGTGTATGTGTGCAATTTCTCTTCCTATTGTCATCTGTATGCAAAAAATACTAGAGTCTGAGTGCGCACACAAACTAGCACCGTTCCACACTGCAGTGAGACATTAGTATGGATGAGAGGAAAGATGCATGTGCAGCCCTAACTACACTGAATACCAGAGCACTCTCTCGCTCTCTCTTTCTCTCAGCAGTCCTTTATCTGCCCTTTAAGGGTTGCATAAAAACGAGAAACCCCTCTTTTCTCAGTGGATCCTCAAGTGTTTGCGTGTCTCTGTGTGCAGTGGGGGAGGAGAAACTGCAATCAGTTGTCTCCTGCCTCTCACATCTCATTTGGACTCTGACGCTCCAAAAGTCCATTACCGAAACAAGAGAATAATTAAACCGAAGCACAAGTTGCACTGATAAGAACAGATCCGTCCTGTCATACGCTCACCCAATAAAGCAACAGATCCATCCTGTCATCCGTTCCCAGCTCGGTTCCCCCGCAGGGGACCCACTTCAACAACGGCCCATGCTGTAGAAGTGACTCTCATGAGCGTGGAAACGCAAGCTCAGCGTTTAATTAAGAAAAACACAGTCTTACATGTTCTATAAATGAGGAAGCAAGGGTAAAAAAAGGGAAAAGAAAAGAAAAAAAGTACAGGCCAGATTGATTAGGGAGAGCTGGGAGGGGTTGAGAGGGAGAACGGCAAAGCAATGGCTAAAGAAACAAGGAGAGAATAAGTGGCTAGAGGGGGGGAGGAGAGGTAGAGGAGAAGAGAGGAGTGAGAAATGGAGGGAATGCAGATTTATGGAGTGATATTTTTCTCTCCGGCGGTAGGAATGTCAACTCGCCGCGCTCTCACCTCATATAAGTAAATGGGGCTGAGCCAATCACAAGGGTTTAGTTGAAGTACTGGGCTGACATTATAACCTCAATTTGACCTCTGACCTCTCACTGTGTTCTCTCAACCCACGTCATTGAACATGGAGGTACATCGCAGAAATATTATGGCACCATTAAGCTTCCATATGTGCTTCTATGGCTGATGACTACACTTTTGGATCAATAGATCAATCTGTGGGGGACAATCAAAGGACGTTCTTGACAACCGAGTACATCGGTTGTTACGGACGTCCTTTGATTGACGTTGAAATTATTCGCTTTGTGAAAAATGAATGAACTAGAACATGAAATATTAATCGATGAGATCTGATTCTAGGCCTTTTTAACAAGGAAAACATTTGACGAGAAACAAATGGCCGCCTCGCTCACGCACTTCTCGCTCACTTTCTGGGGACTCCACCGACTAATGAATTCATTTGTGGGGTTCAAGTTTCAATCTAATCAGGAGAAATGGGATAATTAAGACAAAGCATTGTGGGGAAACCCTGGAACAACCCCCTAACTTGTTTACTTGACTTGAGGTAATTAATATCACGCAAGTGGGAATTAATAGCAAATTAAGTCCAGGGACCGCCCACATCATTAGCATAATCAGTCTTGAGTGATTGGCTACAGTATGAGGGACAGCTCATTCAGCCAAGCATATGTTGTGTGCTCAACCCAACTGATGGCCGTTTCAATCTGGCAGTGAACAAAATCTGTTTCGAACAAAAATATAAATAATTTTATCCAAAACACTTTCTGAATGCTGTACCAATAAGAGACTTGTTGAGCTTAAACCACCTGCTTAGATGGAAACACAATGAAGTCTATTTATATCTGCAATGGCGATTGGTGGGTCTTTATACCAGACTTAAGACTTAACTGTGGGAAATGTGCTATTGAACAAAGTCTAGACCTTTCCCTACTGCATGGACACAATCTATTCACTTCAAACATGTCTAACGACTACCACCAAAAAATAAACTACTTTAAACTTTTTTTTTTTTTTATCAAAAACCATGAAATCATTAAAAAAGAATTAATATCTTTACAAAATGTTTATTGTATTTTATTTTATTTTGAAACTAGATACATATACATATAGTTAAAAAAGGCTATTTCTTAAAGGGCTTGTCTGAAGAGTCCCTACACAAACACTGATATATTTATATCTGCAATAGTGACCGGTGAGTTTTAATAACAAGGAATAAGCTGTAAGAAGTGCTTGAACAAAGTCCAGACTTCTCCTACTGGACACAAAATGCTCACTCACATATGAAAAGCAGGGGGTTTTAAAGCCTGATGAGGTCAAAGGCCACCTGTGGCCATTTCCTTTCAATTAAGAGCTGAGAGCAAGTCATCAATCAAGCTTTCTCTATGAAAAACACATATTTCCCCACTAAGGGTTTCTTTTATGTGAAAATATTTTGTTGATCTGCATTCACAAGACCATAACAAGCTATTATTAAAATCAGGCAGAAAGACTAATAGTATACACTCACATTTTAAAGTTCAAGTACCTAAATGCTTGAACTGAAATTCGTATGAACAAAGCCCTGTTGACATTCAGCGTCTTCTGCGTTCTCATAGTTCCCAGTGGGAAAACGGAGTCATGTCAGAGATCAAGTTATACAGCTCACCGTGTTAGCATTTCCACTTCAGCGTGTCCTTAGGGTCAGGCTTGATACCTTACACCTCCACCACAATCAACACATTCAGTAGCGCGACTTCCAGACAACATCGCAGGGACCTTCAAACAAAAGCCCTGTCTATCTCTCACCAACTAGCCTTTACTAAACAGACACTAAAGTGAAAACAGGAGGTTTTCGTAGACTGATATACAGATGGGGAGACGGACGGATTGATGGATGGATGGATGGATGAAGAGACGGATAGTCGGATGGATGGCCACCCAGAGTTGTCAATATCCAAGGGATGCATGTGGGAGGGGGAAAAGAAGCTGTTTACGTTCGCTCTAAGGCTCTGTCAGTCCCAATCAATCAATCACTGAGCGGGCAATAAATCACCATTCTCTTCAAAGCGCCAATGTGGGAGCAGATTCGCAGAGTCTGGTGATACACACGCCGATGTCATAGGGACACATACTAGCTTGTGAGAGAGAGGAAGTCCAGATGGAGAGGTGAAGGGGGGATAAACATGGAAGGACGGACGAGTGATTGAGACTTTGACAATTCGTCAATCTGGTGGACTTAATGCCAGGAAGTGCACTGCCATATAAATGTGCTATACATTTCACAGACACAGATAAACTGAATGTACTGCTGACATATTATATGTTCACCTTTGACCCATATGTTCTTTAAACAATCGATAGATAGATTAACACTGTACAAAAATTAAAAAATTTTTTTAATGTTTTTTATGTTTTTAATATATGTATTTGAAATGCAATGATGTTTAAGAATTGGTTGTATATATACAACCAATTCTTAAACATCATTGCATTTCAATAAGGAAAACTATTGATTGAGAACTTGATTTGTTGCAGTGTATAGCATGGTGGAGGCTGATGGTGCAGAGGTTGCTCTTGAAGAACCTTAGAGGTACTCTTGTTATCTCCAGGGCAGTGACTGCAACCTAGATATTTGGACAGGTTGAGCTCAGATATTACCCTAAAGACCTCCACACAGAATAAGGTTATCACAATGCAGTGTGTGTGTGTGTAAGAAAGAGAGCTGGTCATGGCTGGGGAAAAACGAAGGATTACAAATTTGTCACTGTCAGCTGTGCTTGCCTCTTGCACGTAAGTACAGTGCTTCTTTCTCCTCTGCCTCCTTTACAGTCCTTCCTCACGTCTGTTTATAGAAAAAACATCACCCATACCTTCAGAAAAAATACCTGAGACTTGCCTGTCAAGTCTCAAAGGCATACACTCATATGCAATACACAGTTTGTGGGTGGCAATAGCTTCAATAGTCAACACACACACACACACACACACACAAAAGAGCAAAAAATACCTGTTAACCTGGATCTCTGATCCTGTGATAAAATGTTTGTATGTGGGTGTATCCATTACAAATAACGGATGCCTTTCAATTTGCCCAGTGGAAGCAAAAATAAAAAAAAAACACTGAATTATACACAACAACCTTTGTAGGTCATTTATACTGACCCAAAACATACTCATTCCTATATGCAAAAAAGAAACGCATATGCATAAACCCATCTGCCTGTGAATGTCTTTGCCAGCGGCATCATGCTTTTTTTTTGTCTAGGTGAGATTGTCTCTTTATCCATCCCCCCGTGAATCTTTTCAACACAAACCATGTTTGCCTGCCATCTCTTTATCTTTCCTTCCTTTAGTCTTGAAAACAAAAAAAACGAGTTGGGTGCATGAGTGCTTTATGTACAGAACTTTGGTGGTACATAGAAGCAATAGCACCCATTTTAATGTGTATATGCTGTCTTCAAATTCATTAAATAAGTTACGCAAATCATGCAATATCCAAATATGGGCACAAAATCTGTGCTGAATGCACTCCTCACAACAACTTTCCATCTTGTAGGTCTGCAGGATTTTGCACTGTGTTGATGCGACGCAACCTCTGTGTAGAGTTTCACCTTTATATTTCTTGCGACATCTTTCCATCAGAAGAGCTTTAAGTACTTCTGATACAATAACAAGCCATATAATTACTCCAAATGCTCTGTGACATAGTTAATTTCAAACAAATTATCTGTTATATTTACAGAGCGCACAAACGAAATTAGATTTTGAGATCCTGTGTTTAAGAGAAATAAAATGGGAAATTGAACGTGGGTGTTCGTAGATCTCTTCTCCTTAGACTAGATGATAGTGAGGTTCGTCACAGTGGTTAGCATGTGCGATAAAGCCCATCATTAAATAATACAAATGACAACACAAAGCAACGCTCTGTGTATACAAAACGGATGCTGTAATCTTTATTACTGTTATTCTATTATTATGATCATAATATTAATTCAAACACAGGGGATAATGAAGAAGCTATACTCTCTCTCTTTCTCTCTCTCTCTCTCTCTCTCTCTCTCTCTCTCTCTCACTACCCTCTCTTCTTTTTTCTTGCTCGTTAAAGATGAAGAGAAAGACAGAGATTTGGCAGGCAGCCATGGTTCAATAAACTCCACTTGGTAGCACAGCCGTGCGGCAGTCTGTTCTGTTTGGCTTAGGAAAGTGCGCTATGCTATTCAAATTAAATACGACTGTCCTAAACATATACACTAATGGGACAGGTGCTTAGACACACGTGCATATGAACACTCCCATCCTCCTCAATCCACACACACACTCACAATAAAGCGGTCTCCTCTGCCTCCAAAACTAGCTCTATATAGGCCTCACAGTGTTTACACAAGCACTCCAATGAGCCTATTTACATTTTCATTTCTTACACCCCAGACTCACGAATCCAGACAGATTCACACAGCGCGATATCTGCCTCGGGGCACCAAACTAAATCAATTTCACCATCAAAAGAGCACAGAAAACATATACAAAATGTGACACTGATAGCAAAGCTTGACTCAATGCGTATTACAGAAGAGATTCACGTTAGCTAATAGCTAATAGTTTTCATACATGGGATGTACATGACAAACTGCGAGTGTGATTTGTTTTCAGTTCAAGTTAATATGTGTAGCAGATTTGCTGGCAGACACCATATCGGGAGGGCAGAAGTCATACAGGTGGAATCTGCATGGGACACCTACAGATAGTGAAGGGCTGAGGTAGCCTAAGGGTTACCCTCAGGAACTGAAGACATGAATCGACACACACTGAGATACAAATAAGTAAGTAAGTAAATAAATAAACAAAGTCAAAACAACTCAAAGGGGCAAAAAAACATATTGCAAGTCCCCTATGAAAACACAAAGTACGCCATCTTTTGAGGTTGGCCACTTAAAAAATACTAGTTTGTGTGCACAAACGGAGGGAATGGGTTCACTGATGCGTACACAGGCAGCGCTTTTCGTACCTAAATGCAAACGAAACAACTCGCAAACCCCTAACGTGCAGAAAACCAAAAAAAAAACTGCGTATGTACATCACGGTGTGACACAAACGCAGCTTTCGTTCTGCCTCCTTTCATGCAGCACTCATTTCCTTTGTAATGGTTATGATTCGACTCCCTCCCCTGCCGTCACGGAAAGCTCTCTTCCTCCCTGAACACTCCGACCTGCAGCCACGATACACTCTTCCCTCCTTCCTTCAGTTATTCTCTTTCTTTTTCTTTCTGTTCCGTGTGGCCCGGCATATGAAGCGCGGCGCCGTGTATCTTTCTTTGGGGAAAGGCAAAGTTATTGGATTGTGAAATTACAAAATAATGAGGCAAAAATGAAAGCGCCACACTCTTTGTTTTCTTTCGCGTGCACACATCTGATAAGAAGAGCGGCGGAGGGCTGGAGGGACGAGAGACGGTGAGGAGGGAGAAGGAAAGCGCGAAAGATGGGAATGACAAACTGACGGGGGAGATGACAAGAGGAATGTTTGGATAAAGATTTACTTTCCTCCGTATTCGCAGACATGGCATGGCTGTAAGAGAATAGAACAGGTTATCACACAGAAGGATCAATGCTTGGGTCTGTACACATAGCCATTCGGGTGGAAGCATATGTGTGTGTGCCTGAGGCATGTGAGCATGCATACCAATAACACTGCTCACAAAGAGCACACACACACACACACCAACAACCCAACAGTGTAAACACGCTTGCTTCCCAGCACAAAAAGGTCATAAGTAACTGCACCTCCAAAGCCCAGTTATAACAGCTCTGCTCTGAAATCGAGTGAACTATCTTTCTGGCTAATGTCTACATGGGGAGATGGGGTTTGAGTTTAAACAAATCATAAATAGAGTAGAACGTTGTAAAAAAATGGATTTGATGCTACTAATAAAGTCAGAGACAATAAAAGGAGGTGGAAATGGGCCACTTGTATGTAAATGTACGAGAGAGACAATAATGCTCAGTATGGCAGCCATCATAGACGTGTATAGATGCTTGAATCATCTACATATACGGCAGCCATAGGTATGGAAGACCCACTATTCTGTTGAAACAAGATTACTGTAGTTTGTTTACCCTGGTTTTCTGCCTGAAATTACAGTTGTTTAGTGCAATTTGAATTGCTGATGATATTTAAATGTAATCAGGGCAAACAGTTTTGGAGATTTTGGTAAATAGCTGCTGGTAACATTAAAAAGATGGCCGTTGAGGGAACTGACTCAAGATCCTACATACTTCTATGTTAAACTAGATATTTATTTATTTTTTAAAGTATGTGAAAAAAGTAGTCTTTACAATACATTAATGTGCTCATCAAACACGTTTATTCAAAGTCACCTACATTTCATTCAAGGTATATACATTTACATTTTAACTGTTCTTGCTTTCCTTTGGAATCAAATTCATGTCCAAGCTGTACTGTTTGAGATACTAGAATGCAGAACGGTCTGAACTCGACTCCAACGGACACTTTACTATCCTTTGAGGAAGAAAATAAATGCAATTGACTCCAACAAGTCACATTACAATGTCAGCATAACAAATGTTGTACGTCTGCATCACATTCATGCAACACACATTCATACTATACAGAAAACACCAGTTTACTAAAGTAATTTTAGTACCTTAAAATGCTGTCAAGGTAGGCTGTTTACTAAGGTTTAGGAAGTGATCATTTACACCTACAAAATATCTATTACTTTTTAATTTTTCCAGTTTAATTTCTTTCCATGTTTGTGACAAAGCCCTGGTTGGTACAGATTTGGTGCTGATCTGCATTTAAGCAAAACATGTTGGTCAACCTTTTTGGGGTTGTGATATTAAACACATGTTGTTCTTTTCAACAAGGTGTGTTGTCCCCTGATCCCCTATAGCTCTCTCTTAGGTCTGCCCACTCGCAGACACACTCGTTCCTCTAACCCAAGTAGGCACTGATTGATAATTTTTGCATGCGCTGCCATTGATCGTCTGCGGAGACGGCTGGCGTGTTACCCGAAGTGTTCTCCTCCATAAACATCGTCTAATCATGCGCAGCTACGGCCAAAAGAAAGTAATTACAGCCCAAGAACAAAGGGATCGATGAGGAATACAAGCACAGACGCAGGAGATTATTGGGAAATGGATTGGCTCAGATCTTAGCTAAAGGAAACTTAATGAAGAGCAATCATACATTAAAACAGCTGAGCGTCCACATTATCCATTGTTTCATCCAGGAAGATGCTAGAGGAAGTACAAAAATAGGAAGGTTTAGAAGACGGGTGTCTTTCCATTGTTGTTTTCCTGTGTTTTTCTATTATCCTTGTCTGTCGCTTCTTACACTTCTTAGACTCTTGTGCTTGTGCTTAATACCTATATTAAACGTGCTTCTGTAATCTTCTGTTTCTATAAAATACTTTATTGTGAAGTCTATTCATAATGATTACAAGCCTTCCGGAAAACTAAAACTGACAATAGTCAAAACTGAATAGGCTTAAAAATTAATAATTCATGTTGCATTATTTCTAGTTAGATGGGAGAAAGGAGATGACAGACAATACCTTTTTGACATACGACTTCACTTAAGAGTGGAAACAGAGAATTATTGATTTCATGACCTTCTGACAGCTCCCCAAATGACCATAACATGACAGCCTGGGGGGTGACCTAACTCCTGTTCCAGCTGTGGCTTTCAGGAAGTGTCTTCCTTGAGTTCAGATGAAATTGCAATTAAAAACCACACACACACACGCAAACACAAAATAGTATTATTTCTATATTGCAGTGTGTAACCATCAAAACTTCTTGTTCAAACTTTACTGACAGTCTTGAGGGGCGTCACATGACTTTTTAAGCACTGTGAATGATTCATTTCTTAATCTGAGGAAATGATCAGCTTTGGGGCCTGTACGTCGAGCGGGACTCAGACTTGGGGCAAATCTGAATTGGGGACTTGTCTGTCAGTCATCTGAGAGCCTGAAGGGGCCTTGGGTCCCAGCCCTGGGCAGAGACTCTGGGGAGGCCCTTGGGGAACAAACCAGTGCGCATAATCCCTACTGTGACCACCAATAGCGAGAAAGTTGGAGAGCCAGGGATACTATTAAACTAGGAGACCTGAGCACAGTGCAGTCAGGATACGACACTACCAACATTTTGTACCCTGATTGCTTGGAAGGATGCACCTAAGCCCTTACAGATGGAAAGAACGGGAGCCAGGGTGCTTGAAAATACAGAATGAAGAAAGATGTTCTCCAGGTCAGCAGGGAGATTGAGTGTGGTCGAACGGCCCGGGTTTAATAGCAAGAGCGTTTCTTACTGAAGCAGCGGTGACACCTGTGCTTCCAGTGGACTAGGATTGTGTTTGAGAGGAAGCAGAGAGAGAGAGCGAGAGTGATGTATGACAGCAAATGGAGTGTGACCACAGAGGACGAAGACAACATTCAGAGAGAGTGAGAATGAAAAAGAGAGAGGGAGAGTTGGGCGGTAAAGCAGGTTTCTCAAAACCCCTCCAGACTCTATCAGGACTCAATTACTGCACCTGCTGGGCTCTCAAAACCACAAGCCACAGAGATGGCCACACCACACCAGAGGCAGATGTCATCCACCAATGCACACTTGGACTTTTGAAAGAGGCATGTTGCATCAGAAAGATGTATTTATGGCATCTACCAACAGGGACTAACTGGATTATGCTAATCAGCTGCTTGATTTTGACTACCCAAAATACATATAATGGTCAATATGTAAAACAAAAAAATTATAAAATGTTATGTTATTAAATATTTTTTAAATAAACGTTTTATGCAAATATATAAATTTTAATATATTTAATTTATGTTTTTTTTATCAATTTATTTGCAATTACAGATAACTATTTTTCAATTTCTCAATTTTTTATTAATTTATTTGTTTTATTATGCTACCATGTTTTTTATTGTGTTAGCTGCAATTTTTTTATTATTTTTTACCAAATTAAAAAAAACAAACAAACTAAAGTTTCAGTTGGGATTAATGGGAATGCACAATATATATATATAGGGCTATGATATGATATATTGTGTGAAACAAAATAGAGCTAGATATAATATATGCTTATATAAATAGCTTAAACAATACATTAATACAACAAACAAGTATGTCAGCTAAGTCCTTTTTTCGCCGCATTTTTGATATTGTTTTTTTGGGTTATGGGTTAGTCTGGATATGATTAGTTTGGCAAATAGTTAGCTAGAAATGAAACCGGCCAAGCAGTTAGCATAACAATGAGGTTTGCATGGCCAAAGCAGTGAAATTAGTTTGGCGTAGGGTTTGCACAGGACAAGAGAACAGCTATGAGCACAGATGATAGGGGATATTTGTCAGATATCTTTTGAAATACATACGGCATTAAACTGCAAAAGACCGGGTTCAAAGCTAGCATTACCATATTCACTGCCGATTAAAATTATCTCCGTCTCTAATACATTTTTGTATCCGTGCACAAAGCCACTGTGATGTCATTAAATGTCACCGGTGGGTAAAGAGTTTTCTCTGAAATAGATCGGCCCTCAGAATAAAATTACTTACTGATGTCAAGAGTTATATTTTCATAGAGCACCATCCTCTCTTACTGTCATAAATGGAGGGACGGGAGAATTAAATATCATTAAATATCACCCTTCTCATTACACCATGCAATTACACTGGGATCTGGGTTTCAAAGTCCTCACCAGTTGCCTAGCAGTCAAATTATGCCTCAGACAACCGTGTCGATCAAATAAAAAGACCGAGGGTAGAAGGAGAGGAGACCTCTGGGTAAATGAAAATGGCTTATGACTCACCTCTATCTTTCTGTCTCTGTATCCCTGTCTCTTTCTATCGCTCTCTAAAGGAGCTTTTTTTTTTTAATAAGAGGAAGAGTCATTCGATCTAATCGTTTATTTTATTAGTGTTTAAAGTTGACATCTTTAATAAATGTGTGTGATGGGATCCAAAAGGGAAGGTGGAATCAATTTAAAACATGGTTACTACTTACACTCATTTGCCAGACACGCACTCCTTCCCTTTGTCAGGATGTGAATCCAGCGACACGGAGTGATTGATCGTGGCCACGGTTAACAGAGACGTGCATTAAACTGCTGATCACAGAGTGTGGATATTTGCAATACTACCATGGTTTATTCTCATATTTCATATTCATCTGGAGACGGGGAGTTTGTTCGAGTTATTGAGCGTAATGAGCCATGAGGGCAACCGAGTTTACACAAGACAAGCAGCTGACTGATGCACCATTCGATACTCACCATACTACTCCGGATCTGAGCGCATGTGTGTGTATGACGCAGTTGTTCAATAAAAAAAGAGCAAAGAGCATAATTACTTAAGATGTCAACTGAGGCCGCACATCCACTTAGAGAGGAGGGTTACGCAATTGGCTCTTTCCCACTTTACACAACATCCACGGTCAATAAACGCCTCAAGCCTCATAAACGGAGAGAAACTGAATTCTAACAGGAAAGAAACCAAACTAAGAGACGGGATGAGGGAAGCAATACAGTATCCGTAAAAAAAGTATGACCGTTTTAAAGTCATTGCATTCATGTCTGAGTTGCCGCACAATAGCTAAATGTGAATTCTTTCTCATTAGCACTCCTATGCTTCCCTCAGGACTGTGTTGAGTGCTAACGCTGTCTGTGTGACAGAGACAAATGAGTAATGTGTTTTAAAAGACAGTAGGCAGAGGATATTGCCCAAGGCTTCGACGTAAATAGCAGCGAGACCATTTGTTTGGCAAGGGAGTGAAGTTAATAGTTGACTCAGGTGAGTCAGGACGCACATATGGTGTTACAGGTGACAAGGAATACGTGAAACCATGTGACTCAAGGGAATCTCATTGGAAAGCGTATATATATATGGAAATACATATTATCACAAATATTGCATCCAAAATTTGTTTTTGATATATAAGACACATCCAGTATATATATATATTTTTATATTTGCATGTTTACGTGTCAATATTTATACAATTCATATTACAAATAAATATATTTCACAGTAGAACATAACATATTATTTTTTTTTATTATTTTTAATATGTTGTATTACTGTAATTAGCATATTTGTTCCTATTACTGTTACTTTTCACAATGTACTATTATTACTATTATTATTTTTTCATGTGATATAAGTGCATAATAATTTATACAATGTCCAATAATTATAACAAAAACAATACATTATATAAATAAATGTGTATAACTGATTTGTATTATTCCTGTTCTCCACCTCTCTCCTGCCGTGTGTCCCTTCAGCGTACAGAAGTGTTTGACATGTCCTCATAGCCACTCATGGGCTGTCAGACTGTAATCTGGAGTGATTGAATGCGATTGGATGTGGCTGACTTTAACCAACACACATAAACTGACACACCCTCACACACACATTTCCTGAAGCTACTGTTGATGTATTCCATGCCACACTTTCCAAAAACAGACAGCCAATCTGCCTCAGGGTGATCACACGTTAACCAACCAATTTACAGTGGCACCTCGTACACCACGGCAAACGCAAACTCATTAGGATTCAACTACACACAACACGAAAGCACACGCAAATAGAATCTCATTAAAAACAAGGAAATAATTTTGAAAAAGTTCCACTCAGGTCACTCATGCATCTTACATGGCCATTAACGCTCTGTTAGCTAAGTACAACAAGTTGTGTATTTTTCTTATTACGGCACATTATCATCAAATGTGAATGTAAGTTAGCCACGAAAAGTTAGCCACACAGTGCGGTCTTTCACACCCCGCTCCCTCTCATTCTCTCTCCAGACGTGACATAAAAAGTGTAAAAGAAGGCTGAGTGAAAGGAAAGAGCGTGGACAGGAATGAATTTCATGGTTATAACTCAGGAGAGAGCTGGTATTGTGCAGCTTTGCAGTGGAACGTAGTGTGTCCCTGATGCCATGACTCTGGTGTGAATAAAGCCTATTTCTGCTTTTTTTTCCCACATGTATGAGGAACTACGTTGCGTTTTTGATCTAAAAAACTGAGAATGTTTCAATGGCAGGTGGACGGCAGGGGACACAGAGCTTGACAGATCCGGCTCAAGCTAAATTTGAGGAGGATTTGTGTTTTAGAGCCTGTTCCTGGGGTGGTTTTTGTTTGTGGCATTTAACGAAAGGACACTCAGGGCAAATTCACAGAGCTTTCTCATTTTACAGGATTTATTTATTTATATATTTTTTTTAACACAAACATCACCTTATTCATTACCATCAATTCTATCTTTTAATATAAATATGTAAATAATTAAATAAAAATAAACTAAAATCTTACTAATTAAATTAGAATGAAAAATAAATAAATAAATAAAATAGAATTAAACAATTCAATCTAAAAAAACAATTTTAAACTATTAAACAGTATCTGAAAGTAATAAAATAACACTGACTGCAACTTCTTTTGAACTGTTTTTAAATATAATATATTATACATATATATTGAGAACATGTTATATTATTATTTAACCATAAAATAGAAATAGTATGACGTGTTGAAGTTGCGTCATGAATTTATGGGAATTTTTGTGCAGTTACCCAAATACTTTTACTGATACAGTTATTAAAACAAGAATTAGACAATGCTTTTAGCAGCATGCTTAGTAAACTCTGATGAAAATGGCTGATTCCATCTCAGTGCAACATGTTCTGTGAGCCTGATCTATGGGCATCATATGAAGACCTCCATATTGATGGGTGTTAGTCTAATTAGGTGGGGGGATTTGTTTGCCGAGGCTTGATTCACAGTCTGTTAAAGTGATGAAAACAGGATGTTGTTTCTGCACGCAATCAAGGATGACAAAGATTACGCTGTGGATGCATGTGTATGTACGTGGGTTAAGGGTGCACACATCACCAACAAAGAGTTTTTGCTAAATTAAATCTCCAATTTGAATATGATTTTATCCAATATAACAGTTATTTTCCCCCTTGTCAGGCGCATAAACAAACCAAACTGAACGGTAATAGGTTTTGTGCATTTATTTTTGCCGGCAAATGGGCGTGAAGTAAATTTCTCACCTTTTGGTGCATTTAATGCACAATCACTGCCTCATGCTAAATAGCTGTTATCTGCGGACACAAGTCAGCAGGTGTTCACTGAAGCCATTAACCGGGTCTAAATGAACAGGGCTGGGGGGAAGGATCCATTCTCTAGATGGGCTGTTGCACAGTAAACACTGACCCGAGCCTGACCTTATCAGACAAGTGCTTTTACTCATCAGCTCTGCAAATAGGTACGAGTGCCATTAGGACATTAATTTGGACCTCCCACCAATCTAACTAAGGACAATGTGGCACAACACATACACCAGTAATGATCCACAAATCAACAGGATGGTAATCAGAGGGGTCGTAATGTGTTTCCACCGTCAGAGCAACAAAGACCACACAGTGAAGACAAACCAGATGCTAATTAAACAAAGCGTGTGTGTTTTTATATACTGTCACCCTGGACCATAAAACCATTCATAATAGTATGTGTAATAACAGTGTTGGGGGATCGCCATCTCACACCAACTGCCTGGAGATGCTTGCCATGTTCACTGAAACACTTCTTCCCAGATGTAAGTGATTGTTTGATGTGTTGGTGCCCACCGACAACATATCAGTGGTCTCATACATCAACCACTAAGGAGATCTGCGTTTGCGCCTATTACACAAGCTGGCACACCAGATCCTCATGTGGGCTCGGGTCAGGCTCCTCTCACTGAGAGCTGTCTACATTCTCAGGCATCTAAACCTAAGAGCAGACATCCTGCAGAGCAGAAGTGGACCTCTTTGCAGCTCTAGAATGTGCAATGTTCATTCAGCCTCTGACCGGGCCAAGTATGTCTTTCGACCTGATGCCCCTCCTAGATGTCTCTCTGTGGAAATTCCAGTCAGGAGTGATCTCCTCTCAAAGGAATGGGGCACCATCGTGCAACTCTCGCCCGGAGTTTTGGAAGCTGAGAGTGTGGCCCCTAAGGGTGCACAACTCATAGCCTCCAGTCTGTCAACCAAGATTGTCAAGAGGAACCTGTATGCCCTGAAGTGGAAACTTTTCACTTCTTGGTGTAGAGAATGCAGAATCCAGTTAACTGCCCAATTGGTACAGTGCTGGAGTTCCTGCAGGCCAGATTCTCCACTGAGGTCACCCATTCCACCCCGAAGGTAGAGACCCCCTGGTTACATGAGGTTGAGGCCTCCAGTACGATCCCAAGTACCTATGTGAGATCTGGCCATGATGTTAGAGGCCCTCTGTGGGCTTCCTGTTGAGTCCAAAGGGGATATCTCCGATCGCAGTGGCCCTTTTATCCATAACCTGTGGGTGCATTTTGAGGGTCCCTATGATCAAAACACATCCAATTATACTGCAGGACTTCAGTCCTCCTCCCTTAGCTAGTGTGGATGCCATCGATACTGCTTATGAATTCTCTGGTCTTCCTCCAATAACAGGAGTCAAGGCTCATTCAACTAGGAGTGTGGAGGCCTCCAAGGTCTTGATATCTGGTGTCTTTATACAGCAGATCTGTAACGCTGTGGGATGGTCCCACATGTACCCTCCACATGTTTGTCTGTTTCTACGAGGCTCTGCTGTTCTCTTGCACTAGCTGTGCAGGTACACACACTAGGCAGGGATTTGCAAGTCTGGGGGCATGGGCATCTTGTTCCTCATAGCGTCTTGTAAACATGGCTTGAGTTCCTGAAGAGGAACGTCTCAAGGTTACGTATGTAACCCTGTTCCTCAAAGGAACGAGATTCTGCGTCTTGTAAACACACTTCCAGCATCCCTGCCTGCACTCGCTTCATGACATTGAAGCTGAAGCTGGCTGCACTTCACATGCTTTTATGCTTCCTGGTCAATAGTGTTTTGAGGAACTAGGGTTACATATATAACCTTGAAACATTAAATGTTCAATGATCTTTCTCACTGCGTATTTCAAAGCAAGCACTACTTATATAAAAAGAATGGCATAGTAGGGAAGTACTGTATGTGTAGATTTGACTTCTCAAATCTACAGTAGACAGGAAGATAGAGTATTAATTGTCTGTCTAAAGAGAACAGGTGCAAACACAAAAGTCAATGACTTTTTTTTCCTAAGAAGGCAAACACTTACCAGACAATATCAGTTCTGCTAACAGTAGCTCATCCAAACACACACATGCACAGCACACAAACAAATGCAATGCTTTCTGTAAACTGTTTTCGTGTGAAACTACCTCCAGCTTTGTCCTAACGTCCATACTTCTGTTCAGCTCACGTTTCCTTTTATTTACCTCTCTCTCTGTCTCACACACAAAGCAAAGCAGTTGTTGAGGACTTCCCTCCCCGCATCTCTCCAGTACGCTACCATTGTCACCATGCATCCTGCTGCTGTAGAGTGTGTGTGTGTGTGTGTGTGATCGACAGAGGTTTACGGCTAAATGAGGGGTGTGAAAAAGACAAAGACGGAGAGGAGAGTGGGAGGCTGACAGAGCAGCACCACAAAAGCACTTAACAACTTCACACACACCCTCTCTCTCCCTCTCTTTCTCTCTCTCTCTCCCTCTCTTTAAGTGGTGACAGACTGGCAGCTCCTCTCCGTGAAGTTAAATGTCAGATGCAGTACTCGGCTTCTCCCTGTGTCTTCACTCCTCTCTTTTCACTGTCTTGACAGGTGCCACTGCCGCGTTTTTATGTTGCGCAAAAATGAGCCCAAACTCAACCGCTCTCCGACTCACTTACAGCTTCCTTTCTGACCTCTGTCCACTCCGTCTTCACTTTATCGCATCATTTGCTCTATTCCAGCTTCACTCACTGGATTGTTCCTCCTTGTGTAGGATATTTCTGGTTTAAGCACTTTTTTGTCAGGCCTGCAGGGCAATCACACAATTGTTCCTAAGTTTAAACTTCCTGACACAGCAGATATCCAGTGCCCACTATACCCACACTTCAGCAAGATCAGTTAAAAAATTTGCAATAATATTCCTCGAGAGTTTGGAGAAAGCGTACCACAAGTCAACAATCCATAAAAAGTTGATTATGAGTTTCGCTTTAGTCTCAAATGCACATCTTGCACAATTTCACAACGTCATCTGCATCAGAACCCAGTTTTTTTGTGTTTATTTATTTATTTTTTTGTTCAACCAGGGATAGTTTTTAAACTAGGACATCGTCATCAAATATTTTGTTCTGCCCAATATGAATTACCCTCAGCTTATACAGCACCACCGTTATATATTAAAAATGAAAAACAGAAGATTGAATAAAACAGTAACTTCCATCTCATGTGATGCACGTTGACATTAAACAAACCTACTCTGTAATAAGGAAACGAAGCTAGGAGAATAAAGTGAGTCATCCTGTCATTCTGCTCTTATGAAGTGAGAATGTGAGAATGATAACGTTAAGAATACTTAACTCCTCTGAAAGATGCTGACAGGTCTCCACTGCTGAGAAGAATCTCAAAGACGGAGCTAGAACAAGAACTGATGTAAGTGGATGCCAGTCGCTACTATTTACCAAACTCTATACTTTCATCTTTTTTTTTTTTCTTTTTTTTTTTAGTGCAAACATCGTTAAGCTACTGTTCAAAACATTTGGGATCAGTAAGATTTTATTTTTTAATTTATTTTGCATGTATTTGAAATCGGTTAATTATTCTCACTAAGGTTACATTTATTTAATTTAAAATACTATACCTTAATTAAATAACAAATACATATCATACAAGTGTTTTTTTTTTATTCACTTGATCGATTTATTGCTTCTAAAAAGCATCTGCCATTCTTTATGCTTTATTTATTTATTTGTTAAATTCAATCTTAAATTCTTTAAAACTGATTAAAAATAGATGAATTGTCTACAAAACCGGCTGTGACTGATTGTATAGTTACATTAAACTGCTCAAATGGAATCAACTGCAAAAAGAAGAAGAATAGAAAGCAAAGGGATGTCAATATAAAGCTGCCTTTGGCGTGACAATGTTGACTGAAGAGTTCAGTGCTTACAGGAGGAAACTGTGGGATCAAGTGCTTCTAAGGGGAACATCAGCACAGTCCTCTTGCCTTAAAACCAAATAGGATGGTCAAAAAGCAAACGCTGCCGTTATCACTTTTACACATGTACGGAAGAAACATCTCCCCTCTGGGCTTATCTTCAGCTCTGAGCAGTGAATTAGGCACCAGTATGGGAGTGGTGCCAGGGTGGATGTTGGTATAAATCACCTCAAGGTTCGATTTGGCACTTTAAGGAGAAAGAAAATCAAAACCTCAACCTCTCTCCTCCCTGCTCTTTTTTAGCATTCTTCCTTTGTTTCTCTGCACAAATCATGTCTACTCTTTCCATATCTTCCTCGGGTTATATGAGGCTGAAGATGCAGCTGGGGAATGGAGGGATTAGGAACACACTCTTACATTAATACGTCACAAATTGCACAGCATTCAGGCCTTAGAGAGAGTGTGTGTGTGTGTGTGTGTGTCACAGTCAAAGCTGGGACTGACACACATCCATGCTCTCTGACGATCCTGGATTAGAGTCTGTTGATGTGTTTTGGGAGCACGAGTGTGTGTCCGTGCATGTGTGTGTGAGAGAGTGCATCCCTGGCACTGCTAATGCTACATTTGTGCTGAGATAGGCCTGTTCTGAACCTGCTCTCAAAGGCTTATTTGGGTTCCATTAATGATGGCCTCACCCAGTAATCTCTCTAAATTGGAAATCTGATGAGAAGTTAAAAAAAAAAAAAAAATCACTTTTAGTTGGGAGAGTGCATATGCTGCTGTTCCTTCCCTTAGGAGAGCGAGGAGGGGATGTAGGGCGCTAGAGGAAGAGAGAGTCGTAATCGTGTCTCCGATTTAGCCTGCTTTGCATTTAGTGGTGTCAGGACCAGAATGCTCACTGCTCCTCTGTCGTCATTTGAGACGAAAAAGATGCCGCTCACATATAGCACACATAGTTCTACAGTTTTTCCTGAATCCTTTTACAGCTTCCACACCGCACCAAAGTACAAGAATATCTCAGCAAATCTTTCATTTTACCATCATGACGTATACGGCAGGGATTAGCAACCCTTTTTGGTCTGCTGAACCTCTATGACCTAAATTATTTACTGACGCTCCCAATGAGATTTAAAATAATGTTCTGGGCATTCAATCAATTTATAACATGACTCTCTGGAATATTTGACTCTCGACCGGTCAATCATGGCATTCAGTGGTCAAACCATTTTACGTAATGACTGCTGAACTGTACATTTTGTTGTCTTTGCTGTTTCACGTGTCTAGTACTGCTTTTTTAATTTCAAATTATTATTATTATTAGTAATAGTGCATATACATTATTTACTGTAGAGTAACATAGTGTAAAGTGGTATATATTGTAATATATTGTAAAATAGTGTAATATAATAAAATATTATTTAATATAGTATTGAAGTTAATAAAACTTAGTATTTAATTTTTATTTTAATTGTAATAATTAAATTAAAAAAATATAAAAATAAAAAATATAAAAATATTTTATATTTTGACTGTCTTTTCTTATTTATTTACTTATTTATTTCCCAGGTTTTCTATGTCCAAGAGAACCCTGCAACATGCCAGTCTGTAAATACACATCGTTAACTAATTCTAAATATAAACTACACAGTTCTGCTTCCCTTCATCTCTTTATTCGTGTCATATACTATGTAATAGCTTTCATGTAGTGTCAGACTGTAAAACAAAATACATCAATATATTTTTCCAGCTGAAATGCTAAAACACTGGAGATGTGTGTTGTCTTGTAGCTGACAAACATGTGTTGTAAGAAACAAGCATCATGGGAAGCCCAGCCACCAGCCCCATGGAGACCAACGCATGACTTCCCAAAGTCTTTTTCCCGTTCATAGGCCACGGCAAATTTATGGGATTTACAAACGTAGCGGAGAGAAGGGCAGCGAGAGGCAGAGAAGAGTGAGATGGAATGACAGAGCAGGAGGGGAGGAGAGGAGGAGGGCAGCGAGAAATGAGGATCAGAGGAGGTCAAGCAGAGGATTGGAAATGGAGGCACAAAGGAGACAGAGAAGAGTGAGAGTGACAGCGAAGAACAAAATGAAGAGAAGACATTAAAAAAAAGTAGAGAAACCAGAGAAAAAAATGAGAAAAGATGAGCGGCAGACAATAATTTAAAGGTTTACCAAGATTTTTTTTTTTAATTAATCACTTAAAGTCATTATTTTTTGTTTTCTTTCCACACAAAAAAGTATTCTTGTCAATTCATAATGTTGTGGTTGAACCGCTGATAGCAGATGGACTATTCTGATGAAGTCTATCATACTTTTCCGGACCTTGACAGTGTTTTCTTGGCAGTCAGCTTTCATCCAAAATATCTTAAATTGTGTTAAAAAAAACAGCTTTGGAACCCTTTAAGACATGGTGAATAGACAAAAGAAAATATAAGAGACAAGATGAAATGAGAGTCAAAATGTAATGATGAGAAGATCTGAGAAGATCTGAGAAGATCTGAGAAGATCTGAGAAGAGAAGATCTGAGAAGAGAAGATCTGAGAAGAGAAGAGAAGAGAAGAGAAGAGAAGAGAAGAGAAGAGAAGAGAAGAGAAGAGAAGAGAAGAGAAGAGAAG
>JAUCMT010000026.1:21568067-21612662 GCA_032357475.1 Enteromius thamalakanensis
AGAGAAGAGAAGAGAAGAGAAGAGAAGAGAAGAGAAGAGAAGAGAAGAGAAGAGAAGAGAAGAGAAGAGAAGAGAAAACCTGAGATTTAGTAGAGACAGAAGAAAAAAGCAACAAGTCGAAATAAGACTAGAGCAGGAGAAAAGAAATGAGACGTGACGAAAAGAGAAGAGAAAACAGAAGTGACCCATCCGTTTTATCTTATCATGTGTGTAATGTCCGCTCTTATCCTCTTATCACTGTGAAATGGAATTTGCCCAATGACATGGAAATCATCATTTAAGGGCGAAACAGAGACTCTCCCGCACAGACCAACAGAGAATATCCAGCACATTTACATACAGTCTGTCTCCTTCTCTCTCTCTCACGCACACACATACCCAGACAGAGTGAAGAACAGAGGGCCCAGAGTTAACAGGCATAAAAAGCAGTGTGCTTCACCAAGAGTGCGGATAAATGTCACACACAGCGGCATTTCATTGAGCCTTCGGAGCGCTCTAAAGGTGCCTCTCACTAGATAAACCAAAAGAGACCTCGTAGTGCGTGTGAAAGTGTGCGCTCTTTCCCTAACACACATCTTATCTACTTCAAAATCTACATCTCTTTCACCTCCAGACCCTGTGCTTTTTCCCCACAGCACGAGACTTCGGTAGAAAGTCAATGGCTGTTTGTGAGAAAGAAAGAGGAAGAAGGGAGGAAAACAAAAGCTGGCCATGAATAACTCTGACTCCAGCAGTTTTGTGGGGTTTGAAAGAGACGCTTGAATAATGGACTGCCTTTCCCCAACAGAGGCGACAAGGCTCAGACAAACTTATTTATAAACACGAGAACAATAGACAGGGACAGAAAAGAAACACTTCTAGTAGAGGAAATATTCACAGGGCGATGTCGTACAGACAGATGTGGGTATTGACATCCCAGGCTTATTTCACAGCGACGATGAGACAAATAATAAACACTAGGACACTGCCTGTCACAGTGATGTGGCTGTTTGCTCGGGGGGTAAATATGAATACGACACAAAAAAAAGAAGAAGAGGAAAAAAAAAAATAAACCTATATTTATGGCTAGAGGACTGAATTTAAAATTCTCCTCGTTCATTATGCTTTGACAACCTCTTAGGAAGTGTGGAAGTCTTCAAAAAATTCCCTTCCCTGCTCGATACATCAAACTTATGCCCCTTACACTCCAGCATTAGCTCCTGAAAGGCGGAATAGGTCGATCTGTCACTCAAACAAATAGGCCGACCCTCTTTCAAGGAAAGATGCTCTTGTTCTTTCACCCTGTCATCCTTCTTTCCCCGCTTGTTTCTCATTTATATGCAGCTGATAAAGGCATGATGGTTATTTCACATATTGACTTCTGGCGTGTGACAAACAGGGGCTACATTTAATTAGCCTTTAGTTATTGAAGACATGCTGATCAAGGGTGATAAGGAGAGAAAGCGAGAAATGCAGGCGGTTAGAAAACCTTACATTTATTCTGATCTTGCACACTACAGTGGATCTTTGCTTCTTCTTATTGTCTAAAGGGGCATTTGCACATGCATCGATCCAGAAGTCAAATTTAACGACTGCCAGTGGGAGAGAAGACATCGACGCACACATGATCAATCTCCTGTGAGATAGTAGATGGGATGTTAACGTTATTGTGAGTGATTTTACTCTTTTGTGTGATTTGTTTGTTAAGGCGTACATACCGGGGTTACCAGGTTTTCACATGAAAACCCACCCAATTGCTACTCAAAGTAACCCAAAACTATACTAATTGCATTTCAATGGATAGTCCCCCATTAACAATTGCATTCCAGTGGAATAAAACACACATTTTTAGCAGGGTTCCCCTGGTAAAATTCACATTCCAGGGGCTAAATATCATGTTTTTGGGATTGTTTCAACCCACGGACATGAAAAACAACCCGCGGCAATAGTGTAAAAGTAGACTAATTCTGTGGGCAAACCACAGACTTGGCAACACTGATACACTACTATTGCAAAGACAGAAGTAATGGCTGCTGAAAATCAGCTTTGTCATGACAGGAATAAATTAAATTTTAAATTATAATAATTTCACAATATTATTTTTTTTTTTTTTTCTGACCTCAGACTTTCACAGTGCTATATAATAGTGCTATAATATATTATTATTATTATTATTATTATTATTATTATTATTATTATTATTTGATGGCACTTTTACACGTATACAGTATACACGATAAGCAAACATGCGCACATATTCATACCTCTTTCATATGTAAGTCAAGTTTGTAAATCAGAATTCAGTTTAAAAAGTTTAGACAGAGAATCGATAACTTTATGAAATTTATGAAATGAAACTCAGTGACCTGCAGTTATAAAATCAGTGCATGTGTGAATGGGGCATAAACCATGTTGCAACCAGGCCAGAACTCATTTCTTCATTTATTTCCTAGGTCAGGCAATCAGTCTGGCACACTTCTTGTTCCCAGACCTCTGCCCTTGCCCTCCAAATAGAGAGAAAGAGAAAGAGCAAAAAACAATGCTTACAAGTAAGAACTTCAGATTATTTTGTATAAATTAGATTTCCTGTTTTGAAGTCGGCATGACTCACTCTTTGAAGTTGTTGGGGTATTTAAATTGTCTGTTGGTTCAATTTTCTTTGGGCTACGATTATTTCCTTTAGTGCTTTGGTGTCCCCCCCCCCACACCTCATCTCTCTCTCTCTTCTGTTCTTGTCCTTTTTTCTGCCTTCTCGTTTTTGATGAGTGTTTACGAGTATCTCAGGGGAAACAGAGGCTGCCTGCTGGGGAGCGAGGACGAAGATGGAAGGAACAGCGAGCTTAGCTGCGACGCATTCATCTGTCACACCAATCCCACGGCTGTGTGGACACACTCCTTTATGAAATGCGGATGGAAAGAGCGAGGGACGGGGGAGAAAGATGGACGAGGAGAGGAATGCGGCGCTCTCTTAATTAAAGGATGCTGCCGAAGTGTCTTCTGAAGCAGGGATAATAGCCATAAGCTCTCTGTCCTGTCTAATCTCCTGAGTTACTACATTAAAGACAGCCTTAATTAAGCCCCTTAGGACCCCCGTCGTAGAGCTTATAGGAAACAGCCGCTGTCCGTTCTCCTCCCAAAAAAACACACAACGAGGCCTAGCATGCAGCCTCCACATCACAAGTCTTGTTTTCCTATATCTGTATCCCCCGACCACACGAAGCCCCCGTGAACTCCCCATCCGGAGTGATCAAACCTAACAAGGGTGGGAGCTACACTAGGACGCATCTCCCTCCCTCTGTTTTAATGCAACGATTAGACTGGCTAAATATCGAAAAGAGGATCTTGTATGCCTTAATCTCCTGCTAAGCTCCATTTGTGAGATGGGTGTGTACCGGTGGCTAAGACGATCAGGCAGTAAATAAGGGCTTTAGTACCTGGTTTGGTCTGATATCCGATTGTAAGCCAGCAAACAGCAGCTGCCACCCATTCCTGCAGACCTAAATGTGACTTGACACTGCTCTGTTTCAGTATAACAGATACTACACTCTATGCTTGTTTGGGCTAGATCTACATATGCGCCCAGTTTGGGTTATTTTTCATTCCTGAACTGATCTCAGGAGAATTTTGTGCATTGTATAGACTAGAGTGCAATTTGTATGCCCTGTTGACAGCTAAGCTAAGGCTTCAGCCCTCCTTTAACTCCCTTTCTTCTGTTTCTCTCTGTCGTGCTCAGACCCTTTGGCAGATATCTGGCAGAAAGAAATAGACAGACCAGTGATTAAGACCAAGGCACACATTTAGCCTTCAACCCTGCCTAATGCTGAGAGATTAAAGCCACGGGATCGGGAAGAGAGGGAAAGAAAGATATGCCTCAGTGCCCTGCTTTCTGCATAGCTCTGATTAAAGGATGGCCAGGTCAGGGAGGCTGCAAATCGCCCACAAAGGAGGCAAGGGTCAGCACAAACAGGCTGTTGTCACCAGTAGGTCTTCTCTCAGGGTGAAAAAGATGCCCTTGTCACAGTTTTACATTGCAGGGTTCACAAACAGGATATGTGAACTAATGGAGCCAGGGAGCAGCAGTAAAATAAGGGCATTCTATACAGTACACAATGCATTTTACGCTATAGCTGAAACCCTTGTTTTCAGTTTAAAGCTTGTGTGCTTTTGAACCAAATAAAATATAAATGAACTTTTAAATTAAACTGAAAACAATATTAATTTAAAATCAGTCAATCAAAGGAAGTTCATTAACTGAATGGGGTTCTCAAATTAATATAAATATCTATTTGTGGGGTTCCTATAAACCAGTATAAAGCATAAATGAGTTAAATAATAGTCATAGTAGTGCAATTAGTATTGAAAAAACAAGTTCCCATCTGCTACTTGTGAATAAGCCTTATAAGTAGTCATCTTTTAAGTTACACCTTCATTTGCTGCCTCTCTGAAAAAATGCAAAACTGCAGTCTTAAAATTAAAGGTTCTATCGACATAAATGGTTCCCCAAAGAACCTTTACCATTCATGGGTTATTTTTATTTCACTAAAGGTTTTTCAGATATTTAAAATGTTCTTCATGCTAAGACAAAGTGACTCTGTTCACGGAAAGGTTCTTCGGGGAACCAAAACAGGTTATTCTATGGCACCGGTGTGATTAAAGTTCCTTTATGGGAAGTCATGCAACTTGGACGGCCATCTTTGAAATGTCACTCGGGCATCCTAGTGCAGCTCATGTCTCTTAGAATAGAGAAACATCAAATTCTCTAAAATTGTTCGCAAAGCTTTCGATTCAATTTCATATTTGAAATGATAAATGTTATCTGACAACAACAGTCTCATACATGTTTTTTTTTTGCGCAAAAAGCATAAAAAAAACAAAACAAAAACCATTTTATCATGCTAGAGGAGCCAGTGCATGCGCAGTCCTGAATGTAAATCTCTAAAGCTTATATTGTTCAATATGGGCAAGCACACCGTCGCATTTTTCCCCATTTTACTAACAAACTGACAATGAATATTCTGTCTATACAAAGCCATATTTGGATGGTTTGGGTCAGGCACAAAGTGGACATTCCATGCTAAAGCCTCATTAAAGAGCACACTAACCTTGAGACAAAGAGTGTAGATTACTCAAAGTCAGGATGGGAGAAACACTAGAGTAAGACAGCCTGAGACACCCTGCGTTCTTCACTACTACTCTCACTATCCCTCTTTCTTTATCCACAGAATAGATTACACCTCCCTACTAACGGCTGACTGACATATCACCACGCATATGCAAGCAGTCTGCTCCCCTCAAGACAGAGGAAAGAAGATGAAAATTGAGGGAGAGAAGAAAGAGAGAGAGTAAAAAGAATGGTAGAACAGAAGTGTCAAAATGATTCAGCTTTACAGGAAGACACATCGTGCCCTGCTGAAAAAAAGACTAATGTGCCTAATGATTTTTGATTACGTGAGAGGAGACGCTGAGAAGAAACCTCACTAAATAACATCTCATGTTCTCTCTCTCCTTCTCTTCCTCTCTCTACTTTTATTTCTTTATTTATTTTTCTCTCCTGTAAGATTGTGTTATCTCAGGCAAACAGTTTGCAGCTGAGGGGGGAGAAAGCTCAAGGTGAGACTAGCGGTGGCAATATTAAATAAAGTGAGGAGTGCAGAGATAGATGGGATGTGTGTGTTCGGGGTGAAAACTGACCACAGCTCTGGGCCAACAAAAGCACAAAGCAATATATCCCTGGAGACCAAACATAAAATTAAACCAAAAATGACCACTACTAATACTCCTAATGTCACGGTAGAAGTCAGTTTTCCCACAGTTTGAGCTTTACACGTATTAAGTTATAAGACTCAATTAAAAACAAAAATACAGTAAACCTTTAATGTGAAAAATTATTAGAATTTAAAATAACTAATACAGATTTCAGAAGTGGGTGTGGCAAAATGGCTTGATAGTGCCACCTATACACTTCCAACGATGCCCCCCCCCCCCAGCTGTATTTCATTTACATGATGTACAAAAAATCGGCATGTAACTCTCCAATACCTACAAAATCCAAAAATCCCAACACAAAGTTTGAATTTTCCACATACATTTTGTGTCGTTTTGGCCATTTCTGGCATCATATTTAAACAAATTCCTCCGAGAGATTTTTTTCAGATCAATACCACATTTAAGTGATGTTTGACAAAACAAGTTTCAAAAGGAGCAATGACGCAGTGATTAGCTACAGCTGTTCTCAATTTCCTAATCAATATATTTTCTTCCAACCAATCAAATCCATAAGCTTTCCCCTTAAATATGCCCTTTTTCCTTCCCTTCCTTATCTCGTTACTCATCCCTCCTCCTCCCCTTCTCCACTGTTATTTTGCGTCTTCCCTCAGGGGGGAGCGGGATTCGAGCCGGACGTCGAGCTCAGCCTTGATTAGTGTTCTACCCCCTAGGGTTACATCTGCTCCCTGGACAGCACGCCAAATACGCTATAGCTGTTATCATAAGGAAGCGCAAACTCTTGAATCAGTCTAAACTAAAGGCTTTTTTGGTGTTAAATTGTGTGCTGCTTAATATTTTCTTGAACAGCAAGAATAACTTTAAATAATTGTTTGTGCAATTATAAATGTTTTATTGTCACTTTTGATAAATTTAACCCTTGCTGAATATAAGTACTATTTAAAAACAGTAATTAATAACAGAAAATGAACAGATATTAATATGCATATTTGAGTTAAAAACAACATTTAGTTTTATTTCATCAAAAGTTTGCATATTTGAGTAAATCTGACACACGCATACCTTCACACACACACACACACACACCCGCAACAGGGCTTGTAGCAGCAGGAGTTGAGAAGATCTGTTGTGGATAAACAGATGGACAGTGTCTTCTCCATCTTGCTGTTATGGTGGGGAGGTGCATGCTCAAGTAATCTACAGAGGCCCGGGGCAGACACGAAACACACGTACACGAGTGTAGCGGTGCACACACACATGCTGAAACACAAATTTAAATACACTTGGCTTTTCATTATACAAGAAGTGAAACTGAAAAGGGGGAATATTAATGAAGGGCAGCAGAGTGTTTATAATGGTAAAAAATCTACATTCATCTTGCACCTTATTTACACGCTCACAACCTATTACCTTCTACGCGTCAGCCTAAAACCTCAAGCTAACCTGTCAGTGCAGAGTGATTCATAACCACTGTAGTGTTACTCAGAACGACCCAATACTATTCCCGCTCTTCTGTCCTGTCTCTTATCCTCTCCGGTGGCTGGCCACATCTGGTGAAAAGTGGTCGGTTTTAAAGAGTCAACAGTTTTGGTGTTGTTGGGGGGTAAACCAACAGCTGGCCAACAGCCAGGAATGGCGGGAAAAAGAGGGATAAAATGGAGCCCACACAGAGCAAATTGAGAAGGTAGGCTACGAAAGTGACTTTTAGGAGTATGCTGGCTCTGAGTACTTGAGAAGAGACTGAGAGACAGAATAAGCGGTGAGACAGCGAGTGACCTCTCTGAGTGTGGCGTCCGGTCAAGCAGAAGGAGGAGCGGATTGACCATGACCTGCAGTGACCTACGCTGTTGCTGTCCCTCTATCCCTCGCTCCATGCACATGCACAGCGACTCACGGCCAGGATAAGAGGGTATGACCTCTGTGTTTATCTCTCCCTGGGGTATTCAGTCACTCACTCAAACTGCTGCGGTCACAAGTCACATCTAAAGAGGAATGTGTTCCTCTAAAAGGTACAATCAACATTCATTTTTAATGCACCAAGGTGGCATAAATGTATTCACATAGGATATTCAATAGTGTGACAAAAACAAGTCACTAGTTGATTGTTTGCACATCTGACTAAAAAAACAAGACAAGGATAGAATATAGAGCAAATGTCAGTGTATACGCAAAAGTTATCAGACATTAGATCAGTTCAATCAAACTGCAGCTTTTTTTGCTATGAAATGTAATATTTTCATTCAACAAGGCTGTATGAAATTGATCAAAAGTGACAGTACAGATATAATGCTACACAAAACTCTATTTCAAATAAATCCTTTCCTTTTAAACTTCATATATATCAAAGATTTCTAAAGAAAAAAAAAAGAATCACGGTTTTCACAAAAATAATAAGTAGCATCAGTATTTTAAACACTGGTAACATAATTGATCATTTGAATTGCTTCTTGAGCACCACATCATGTGACCCTGAAGTCTGGAGTAATCACTGATAAAAAGTTAGCTTTGACATCACAGGAATAAATGATTAAAATAGAAACATTTTACATTTTAATAATATTTCACAATTTTGCATTTTGTACGTTTGATCCAATGAATGCTGCCTTGGTTCTTTAAAAAAATATTTCAACTGTAGTGTACATAATTCTAAGCTTGATAATGATTTTGGCTTTAGCAAAACTAAAAAAGGTCTGTCTATGTGCGTACATGGCCAGTATAGATTGAAGGTTTGCTTTATCACTGTCGATCCGCGCTGCCATGAGGCTGAAAAAGACCCCCACAGGGACTGGTAAAGATTGACCGATAGATTGAGAGATCGATAGATGAGTGAGAGATACTTCCTCTTGTGTTCATTGAAACCCCAACGTAACTTTCCGTTCCTTTACTCATCTCACCGTCTCTCTTACACCTTATGGGAATAGTTCACCAAATATGAAATTGTCATCATTTTTGCAATCTCATATTGTTCTAAATCTGTATGGAACACAAAGTTGATTACTTCAGTGATTGTCAAGCTCCGGAATTACAAAAAAAAAAGCCTCATGAAAGTGATTCATACGATGATTAGCTATATTTCAAGCCTTTAAATCTAAAGCAAGCTTTCTCTTTAAAATACTGAGATGAATATTCTCACTGAGCTCTTCCAGCTTTATAAATCATTCTTTCTTTATCATCTTCTTCTCATTTCTCTCACCTGCTTCTTTCATTCACTCACCGAATGCATTTCTGTGAGAAAAAAAAAAAAAAAATAATAAAAATCAACCCTTCTCCCATCAGGGTCCCACCTCTCTCTGATTCCCTTCCCGTTGCCTCATTCCTCTAACAAACCCCCCGTTGACTGCAATCACACACCAGTATGCAGCGATGCCTGCCTCTCACGGCAGCCAACCACAAGACCAATTCTCACTCTGCCGATGAAGCCAGGAGCGCTGATGGCTGTTGAATACTCTACATCCTATCCGTGAGACTTTCTATCTTCAATCTCTCTCTCTCTTTTTTTCCAATCTCTTCTCTTTTCTCTGCCAAGTTGGCACATGAAAGGTGGGCACCAGTGCGGAGCTAGGTTAAATATAGACATGACTAATGGCTTCTCTAAGGTACGCCAAAGAAATCACATGCCCTGATGCCGCAGCCCAGCCGTTTGTCACTCAAAAGTTGATTCGAGATGAAGGGAGTTGAAGTGAGTGCGCAACAGACAGAGGGAGAAATTAAATCAGAGATGAGCTGTACAATTTTATCTTAGGGGGGGGGAAATATGGGATGGGAGAGGAAGTGTTTACATCTGGTTTACTATATCCTTTAAACCACATCCTGACTAGGCGAAATGTGACACGTGTCCAAGTAATAGATCTGTCCAGAATCAAAAAAAAAAAGAAAAGCGAAAACAAAATAGAGGCCTATATTGTGACATATATCATCTGTTTTTGTTTGTTTGTTTGAACCAATGAGAATTGAATGTGGGTAAGGCTAAATTGCTATTAAAAAAAATAAATAAATAAATAAATAAATAAATCAATTATCAATAATATTGCATGCTTTTTCTGAATAAACTAAATTAACTTGAGAAACAAAATGACAAAAAAAGTATTGTTTTGGTTTTTAATTGAATTTTGAATCTAATAATTAATTTAACTAAATAACAGAAAGAACAAAGTGCTTGCTGCCTTATGGGAATGAAAACAAAGACAGGAGGACAAAAAGGATATAATACCTAATGGAAAATGTATGGAGCCCACAAGTATATCATATGTCTAAGTAGCCATATCCTGTAAGCATTATGATGCTTCCTGCTGTACAGTTTGCCTTATTTCAACCACATGCTTGAGACACTAGTAGAATCTCTCTCCGACATCAATCACACAGCTTCCTGTGATAAAGGCCTGAAAAAAAACCTTATGAGGAGCACAAAAGGGCAGCGGATTCCTTGTGTATCAGTCTCGCATAAACACCCACACACAGACGGCGAGTGTTGGGGGTTGTAGCACAGGTCAGTGAGCGCACGGCTTGGCAGATCCGTGCCACCTGCTAACAGCCTGGCACTGGCACGAGAGACGTCTGCAACATGTACCGGAGACCACTGCATAGGTCAAAGGTCATCAAGGCCCCACCCTGTGCTCAGAGGACCAAGCAACAAAGCCATTCACATTACACACATTTACATTCATCACAACAAAATCCATTAACCTGTCTGCAACATGTTTACACCTTTCAATGCGGGTCCAGATTGTGAGAGTGTAGGTATGTAAGTGTGTGTGCTGTTATGCTTAAAAAACATCTGTTCTGTCACTGCCATTTACTAGCGATACAAGCCAAATCACCTACGGCCATTTTAGCTCTGTCCGTATGGCTTCTTGGTTTGTTCTAAACACTGAGTTTGCAGTCTTAAAAGACCTAACGAGATCAAAAAGGGAGTCCACTTTAATGTCCATGCGTATTAACTTTAGGCTAACGTATATACCAGTGTACACCTAAAGGTTGACAATTACACATGACCTTTCAAAAGTTTCAGGTCTGTAAAAAGAAATGAATCATTTTGATGCAGCAAAAATGTATTCAATTCAATTCGAGCAGCACTTGATGATTGTCTCCTAAAAATTAATCTTAATTATTAATAAATAAATAAGTAGTATAAAAAATATTTAAAAAAAAATAGTAATATTGTGTAATATTATTACAATTCAATGTTACACTATATAAATACACACACACACACACACACACACAAACAGAAATTAATTAATTTAAATTGTTATAATTTCAAACAATATTACTATTTTTACTGCATTTGATCAAATTAATATAGCCTTGGTGAGAATAAAATACTTATTAGGTATATGTATATATGTATATGGGTGGATTTGTCTATCCTTACAAGCAGATGTTGTGTGCCTGTCATATTGTCATTAGTGTGTTTGCTGTTGACTTCATGTTTGCTCAGGAAGAACTAAATAATTATGGAACAAGACAGCACGGCCTGGCCTTTCACAACAGGTGACCAGGCAACAGCATAGCAAGGTAAAGACAAAGTAAATACTGCCTCTTTCTCTCTGTATGCTCACTGTGGAATTAAAAACAGATCTGTAGACACAGCGAACAGCAAGTGCCTTATGAGGCAGAAGAGAGCAGTGAGGCGGAACACTAAATGTGCCATAAACATGCACCATGCAAATCTCTGTAACATCATTGGACTAAAATTCTCTTAATGGCTGTGCAAAGTGCAGACTGTTTTTTTTTTTTCAAATTTAAAGCTAGCAAATGCATAAATAAAGGGATTAAACTCTGTTGACTGTGCACATGAAAGGTTTGATTGGATTTCATGTTCGTTTTTACGATTATGAGGCTAATTTCTGTCCACGCAGCCGAGCGCATCTGTGTATGTGTAATTGTTTGAGCGAGTAGTTGAGCGCGCGCAAGAGAGTTTATTCATCCGCTGTCAAGACCTATAAAGATGGACGCTGTCAGCGTCTGTGCGGAGAGCGAGTATCTGTGTGTGCGCAGGAGGGGGACAGCCAGGCGTAATTTCAGCAGATGTTGCCTGACAATGCCAGGGTGTGTGGATGGGCCTCCGGGGAGGAGAGAAGTGGAGTAGCAGTCGGATTCCGCAGTTGCACAGGCAGAGTGCAGTCACCACACGGCACACGACACCTCGCCCAGAAACAATGACAGCCCACAAGAGTAAAGTGAAGGGGAGAGAACAAGAGAGAGCAAGATAAAGAGAAACGTTTTATGCACCGCTTGGGCCTTTATCAACCTGAGAAAGACCCCAGAGGACAACTTTATATGCCAAGTTCATAGCGCAGAAGACCAAGGGAGGGTAGCTTTGTCTTTAATGTAACACAGGCTAATCCCTACATATACCCTTAGTAAGAACAAAACCACAAAATAAATGAATAAATAAATCACAAATCAAGTAAGAAATAAAGGGTAACATTTTACAAAAAGGTGTCATTTGTTAACATTAGTTTACTGCCATTAAAAACACTTTTATTCAGAAAATGTGCTTTATATTATTACAAATTTAGGATATCTTTAAAATAATGTTTTGTTTTTCAAATAAATTCTGTTGAATTTTCTATTCATTACAGAATTCAATGAACCAAAGTATTCATCAATAATACAAATAAAAACTAGCTAAACTAACTGATCATAAATAATAAATGAGCACCAATCATCAGCAGGATCTCTAAAGGCAAAATTCAACACTGCCATCAGGAATAAATTATAAATTTAAATATATACATATATTTAAATTTATAATTTATTCCTTATAATATATATATATATATATATATATATATATATATATAACTTTTAACTTTACAGTTTACTGTATTTTTTTATCAAATAAATGCAGCCTTGGCGAACATTTAAAAAATATTTCTATCCTTTGATATCTGCTGCTTGAATAGTTTTTTTGGTCCCAACCTGACCAATCAGTTTTAATATTTGAGCAGGTAAGGCCTGTTAAAAAAAGTGTCAAAGGCCCCTTTAAAACTGGCCAAGCTGGTTTATGTGATTTTACTAGGTTAGAAATAATATCCACATTAATTAGTTCTGCAAAATAGCTAAAGAAAAGTTGATTTCCAAGTACATGACAATGAATGTTTGAGTTTAAATTGAGACTTGCCAAATCTGATCACAGTTATAAATATTTCTAAGTCCTCTGGAGGAAATATGTGTGTGTGACTGAGATATTACTTTACACAAAAGATATTTACACAAAATATTACTTTATAACTTTTGGTTCGAAATCTGGCAACTCCATTGATCTCCATCCAAGCAGCCCTGAAGGCTAACCGGAAACATTCCCAATTAGCATGTCCTAACACACTAATCACTAATCAGAGACCGTTAAAATAATTGTACACATATGCCCCGAGAGAGCCATATGGCTGCATACGAGACCTCCATCCCACCCGAGCGACAATTGGCAGTCGGCTAGTTCTTTAACATTGACCACAGAGCTGAACTTTGCTAATACTTATCATTAGATCAGCTCAGATAATCTAGATAATGGAGCTAAATGAGAGCTAATGTGTTCGACCTTGATGTCGGGTTAGTAGTGAGAGCTCAGAGACAGGCTCCTTAATGAGAGAGGCTCTGACAGGGAACATCAGAGTTCCACATAGAGGGCCCTTTGTGTTCCCGCTCACCTTTGTGCATGTGTGTCCCCTTATCTTTCCCCCGAGAACTGGAAGGGCTTGCACACGTGCCTAAGCCATGACTCACAAACACACTAGCAAGGCTGGAGTAATTTTCCTTCGCTGAGTGATTTGTACTCTCAGGAATTCACTGATTACAGAGAGGTAAAACACTCCTTTGTGCGTACGTCAAAATGGCTATCTACCTGTCTGCCACAGTTGTCCCAGATTTAAGCCCACAGGACGAGCAGCGTATCCTGTGAAACAAGCAAAGCGGTAACAAGGAGGCGCTAAGGGGCCCAATTTTTAAGGAACGTAATAAGTGACATCTTAATGGTATTATGCCATTTAAAATTAGGAGTACGGTACAACAAGCCTGCAAAAAAAGAAAAAGTGTAATGAAAAGCCTTGGCAGCTAATTAGAATATTACAACATGGTGTCATGGGCCAACACAAACAAAAAGACAAGCTTAGCTATGTGTCTCATTAGGTTCACACCTCAAACACTATTGAGGAGTGAAGTAACAGAGCTTTCCACATCTTGTTCAGTCCTTTCTTTCCTCGACAAAACTTGCAAACCTCAAAAGGCAGAAATGTCAGTGTCCTTTCTTTTTACTTTCCTTCTTTCCATTTCAATCTTTTCCTCTATGTGAAACTTGGGGAATGGCAATGTACTGACACAGAAGCCAGTGTCACTTCCTTCCACTTTCTTTTCTTTCTTCCTACCCTCAACAAAACCTGAAGGAAAGCTCAAAATGTCACTGTCAGTTCCTTCCTTTCTTCCATCTATTCTTCTTTCTTCCTTTCCTACAACAAAACTCGAAAGAATGGGTGCAGTGACAGAAATGACCCGTTCCTGTCAAGTCCGTTTCTGCCCCATGAGGGTGAGAAAAACAAACAAAAGCCTAGCATGAGCTGAAAAGTCAAAATTGAGATAGCCATAGTCATTGAGATATTAGTCATAGTAATGACTTTTATCTTAAAATTGACTTACATAATCTCATCTACTCATTATAGCATTTCATCCTTTCAACTTATATCAATCATCATAACGTTTATTTAAAATTCGCCAATTTAAGTCAATTTGGATTTATCATCTCGCAATTTTGACTTTGTATCTCAATTTCAACTTTGTACATCATGATTGTGGTTTACCAAATCACGGCTTTGTCTTATGTAGCAGAAATATGCACAAGTATAGCAAAGCATGCAAAACAGTCAGCGTGTTACGAGCATGTGCAATTTAGTGGCATCACTCCAAATGGTGCAATTTCCCTCATGAAATACGCACATAAGATACTATCAGTCTCTGGCTTCTTGTAGGTGTTAGACACAGCAAAGCTAATGATTCTCCATCTTATCTATGTGTCAAAAAAGTCAAGGTGGGAAAAGAGAGGAAAAAGGGCCATCATCACAACTAACAGCTCTTTATTTTAATTAGCCTTGCATTGTGAACGACAACACCTGAAACATGGAAATGAGGCCGGTTGTTTAATATTCCTTCAGAGTACATTTGAAACAATTTTATTTTCCTCTTTTTCCCTTCAGCTATATTCTCTCCTGATGAGTCACGATTATTACTGGCGAGTTTGTTCCGCCTGATTAACCGCTAAGCAATAGTAGGCACTTATTTGCTTATTTAAAGGAGAAAAAGGTGGACAGACTGCTGAGATAAAGATACTACTGAAGCCACGGACTGCTAAAGGGTGACTTGCAGCTGATGTACCGCAGCCTGGACCACAAAACTGTTTTGCATAATTGACTTCACACTTCACAAAATAAATTCTCGCTCTGTAGAAGACCACACCACACCAGACTGACAACGACAAACAAAGAGACAGCTTAGAAGAAATGGACAGCTTCTTGTTTTATCTTCCAACTCCTGTTTTCCTAAACCATGGAAACATAAAAGGACTGACATCAAACCGACATCCAACTCAAAATGGCATTCACTAATTCGCAATCACGCTCCGATTGAAGTTTCTACAACTGGGAGAAATGAGTGGAGGCTAGACAAGCATGCAAAGCTAAAACTCATTTAAAGGTAGGCTAGAATTAAAAAATATGCATAACTGTGCTGCCTTGTTAATATAATAATGCTATATTTTGCATAATATCCCAAACCGAACAACAAGTAGACATTAAATGCTATGCACTGCAGGAATTGTTTTAAGGCTGCATTATCCCCTTCTTTGGATTTCTGTTGTTGAGAGGAAAACACAGGGACAACGACAAACTTAAGGTACAGTAGAGTAATATTTAATCCAAGTGGATTTTTAATGGGGGAAAAAAAAAGTTAAAAAGAAGTGGACAGCACTAACCAATGACGAGAGGGAGTGTGATCAAATGAATGAATAAATGGCCAGTTTCTTTAATTAGCATGAGCTGAGTATATGGAAGAATGGTGTGAAATAACAGATTTGCTTTTTTCAAACACCTTTATCTTTTTTTCTCTCTTTCTCGTGCCCTCTTTATATTCATCGCTCTATGATCCCTCCCAATCTCTCGTTTCTCTCGGTCTCCCCCCACCTGCACTCAGAACAGTCTGTGAGTCAGCATACAACACACACTGGTCAGTCCGTTGCCATGGTAATGGTGCAAGCTGAGGGCAAAATCGACAGCTTTTAAGAAGCGCAGACGCTGCTAGAATTTAAATGGCCGGCAATGGCAGGAAGGGCTGTGTGTGTGTGTGTGTGTGTGTGTGTGTCTTTTTTGGGGCCCAGATTAGCTGGCGGCATACAAGAAGCCAATCGAACAGTACAAAAACCTAACAAGACCTCTGACAACCATCCCTTGATCCCATTGCTCGAATCTAAGGACGGGACCCAAAAAAGGGCTTTGATTGACAGGAACTGTACAAAACACCTCACTTCCCTCTAAGATCATTCGGGTACACCGTGTCTGCACTGCTCAAATCCTCCTAGAACATGATTTTGTCCCTGTGAGGTGCATCATGAATGAGAAAAACACACACACAACAAAAATCACACATGGAATACAAAAAATAAATAAATAAATAAAATATAATAATAATAATAATGAATGCATTTGTAAAGCTCAGTGACTCAGTGTTTGGCTCGATCCCAGAGGAGCAATGCTGTAAATGTGTCATATTAATTGTGTTAAGACATGGATCTAAGACTGACATTATTGCATGAATACTATACAACTAAACCTGCTGAATAGTAAATAAAAATCAATCCATTTGTCTAGCCATCAACTTAGGGAGTTTGAAATAATAGCTGAGGTAATGCAAGCTCATCGACCTGTGCTCACTGGTACCGAGAGAATTTCAAATAGTTTTAGAAGTAGACATATTTATGGTGTCGGTTAGTAAATAAAAAGTGAATGTTTACTTGCAAAATGTGATATATAGAAAGGGCAATGTTATAAACAAACATGGGAATATGGAAATGAAATACTGTACCTTAAGAACTCGTCTCCTGGTGTGTAATTTTTTAATGCACTGTTTCTGTTTAACATTAAATCCACAATGTAACTTCTTCACAAATGTTTTATTGAAAGCCAACTTGCTTTACTTGTAAAAAATACAAAATACAAACTGCAAATCAACAGAAACACATAACATAAATTGAACAGAAATGGGGGATGTCTGCAGCTTTAAATACAGTTCCACAGATGATACACCAAACGCAAAGGGTTATATTCAACTTGTATGTGTGTATTTGCCGCATTGTGTGTAAACTAGCCATTCCTGCAGGACATCCTGTTAACATTGCATCTTTCCAGCATAACAACACATGTGATTATTGCTTTAAATATGAACACATCTCACATACAACCAGAGTTCAAATGTACAAAATGGAGGATGGAGCCACTATCAAAGCAGCCAAGATCTCAAGATCTATCTGGTATTAAGAAAAGTTGGTTGTGTCAAGAACGTCCTAAAATAATTTTGTATAAAGCTATTTAGGTTGTTCATCACCATTGCGCAACAGAACAAAACAAACGTAAGGGATGAACACATACACGCAATAGCACATATAGCTGGTTTTTAACATTCACAATATACAACTTGCATAACAAAAAAAACTTTTTCATTGATTGTCTCCAATGGTTTGCGAACACAGTCCAAAAAACTGTTCATTTTTGGTTTACTTGTTCAGTACTAGAGAAAAGTACTGGAGAAAAGTGATACAGTTTTAATATCAAGTAGCTTTCTATTTACAGTGAACAAGAAATAATTCACAGCCTGGTAGAAAATCCCGTAGTTAATAATTCAACAATGTTTGATGGCACACTCTGACGTGTGTAGCTGATTATTAATCTACATTAAGCCAATCCACTTAGTTGTGTACATAACAAAAAGAAGGCAGTCTTTGCATGCCCAATCAATGAAGCTTGAGAAAAAAACAGGGGAATTGCCCACCATTAATCTGTAAAAATAACCCACTTCAACTCCAAATAATTAAAGACATTGTTTTAATTCCCGCCAAAATGTGCCATGGAAACATTTAAATACGCTGAGCTTATTTGTCTGACCTTCCTGTGTATTTTAACTAACTCAGCATAGTTTTCTTTATGTAAAAGAAAATAAAAATGCTTTTTAGAATCATTTTGACACATTAACAATTGTGCAATTACCTAAAGCTAGCCTAACAAAAGATATCAAAACAATAACGGTTATTGTTTGTTGTCTTTCAGAGCAAAAAAATAAGGCACATCTTTCTGGTCTAAAGGTTATTATATCACAAATTAGTTTTTTTTTTTTGTTTTTATTTGAGGCAGCAGTAAATACTGTCCAACTAAAAATGGCCCTCTGAAAGAAAATCAAAAGGGAAATAAAACCGTGTAGGATCGCCTCCTTCATGTGAATAAGTAGTAATTAAATTAAATAGTTTTTTTTTTCCTTCAGAGCATGAATGATACTACAGAATTGAAAGAAAAAAGGTTTACAAATAAAACAAACTTCTTTCAATCAAATTATGTGCATGGGGTTTGTGATCAGTGCAGCTTTGGTTTGACATGCATTCAGTTCCAGCCCCTAATACATGCCCTTAGTCCACACCATGTTGCTTTGATACCCGTTGCTGTGATACCCTGTGCTGTGGTACCCTGGGCTAGGGTAACCTGGGCTTTGGTACCCTGGGCTGTGGTACCCTGGGCTGTGGTACCCTGGGCTGTGGTACCCTGCCATGCTTTCGAAGTCGTCTCCTACCTGTTTGGTGCTGTATTTTGAAGAGTTGGCCTTGTAGCTGTAATCCGAATACTGGTCTGATCCTGTTGAGTTGTTGTCCCCGGTTCCTACAAAGGTGTTGGTGGCTGGCAGGTCCTGCACTGCCTGGTGTTTCTTTGAGGCAGAAGGTGATTGAGGTTGGAGCTGAATGGACGGCAGAGGAGAATTAGACCGATAGTGTCGACCCAGGTCTGGGCTCCCAGGTGGGTAGTTGAGCGGCAGGTGAATCCTAGGGCTATCGTTGACGCCATCATTCATGAGGTTGAACTTTAGGCCTTTCTGGAGACTCCCCTCCTCATCCTCCTCAGATGGGTTGGCAGGCTTTGGAGCTTTACTTTTCTTTGCCTTCTTGTTCTTGTTGCTCTTAGGTCCTGGTTTGGGGGCATAGAGGTCTTTGGTCTCCTTCTTGCCTGCCTGATAACCACTTTTATTTTCCTTCAGCACAACATGCCTGATGATCATAGCCACTGCAATGATTAGAACGACCACACAAATGCCACCCAGAACCGCAAAAATAATGTTACTTTGATGGTCTCGAGAATAATCGGGATCTCCTGCAATGTCCATTTCAAGTGGCGTGTAAAGACTGTGTCCAACAAGACCTTCAACATGAGAGACATTGCCGATGGTCTCATTGACATAAATGTGAACCAGTGCAGTCGTATGGCGTGATGGCGTGCCTTTGTCCTTAACTTTTACTACCAGACGGTGGAGACCAATGTGTTTGGATGTGAACTCTTTAGCCAATGTTACCTCACCTTCTGAAGAGATGCGGAACAAGCCATGAGGGTTGCCCCCTACAATACTGAACTCCAGCTCAGAATTTAAACCCATGTCCATGTCCTCTGCCTCAACAAGTTCTATGTGGGTTTCTGGGCTTGTGCGGGGATCCAAGAACTTGTAGGAAGAGTTTGAGGGCTTGGTGACATATGGATTATTGTCGTTCTCATCAAGAACATTAATGGTAATGCCAACATAGGAGGAACGTGGTGGATCACCTCCATCAACAGCTTTAAGTCGGAAACTGTAGGTGCTCTCTTTCTCTCTGTCGAAAGAAATAGTCGAAAGTATGGTGTACGTTCCGTTTTGAATCATAAACTTGCCATTGTCTGGTTCTACAGAGAGTTGAACACGAGCATTGTCACCCTCGTCGTGATCATTGACTGTTACCATTCCAACAGGACTAAGGGGTGGCATGTTTTCTTGGACTGAAAAGCTGTAACCATTAAGCATAAATTTAGGATCATTGTCGTTCCTGTCAAGCACCTTAACAACGACAGTGGCAGTTCCTCTCAAGCTTGGTACACCTTTATCAGCTGCTGCGACTAGAAATTGATAATGGTCTAATTGTTCACGGTCCAACTGGCTCATAACACGCACTTCTCCTGTGTTAGGGTTGATTTCAAAGAGCCCTTCTGGGACTGATCCGCCAGTAATACTGTATGTCAGCTCCGCATTAGTCCCGCTGTCGGCATCTGTGGCTACCACATCCAGAACCTTGTCACCTGGCTGGTTCTCCTCAGCAAATTCCACCTCGTACAAAGTGGGTGAGAAGACTGGGGAGTTGTCATTCATGTCTGTCACTTGCACCTTCAGGGAATTTGTGCTGGATAGTGCAGGGTTGCCAGAGTCCACTGCCACAATTTCAATCCTGTAGTCTTTGATCCGCTCATAGTCCAGCAACATGGTTGTCTGGAGGAAGTATTTCCTCTTGCGGTCATTGCTTGTTTCACTAGCTGAACGCAGCTGGAATGGGACATCCCCTGCGACCACACAGGTCACAACTGCATTTTCACCTTCATCACGATCTGATACCTCCACCAGAGCAACAGCTGTGCCTACAGGCATGTCCTCCGATATGTTAGCGACACCATCTTCATGCGTCACAAGACCAATGCCCCGGATTCTGATTAAGGGAGCATTGTCATTCTGGTCCTTCACTGTAATAGTCACAAGGGCTTTGGAGCTCTTCGATTGTGGACCATTGTCTTTGGCTTGGACGTAAAACTTGAGCATGCTGATATCTTCACGATCCACCAAGCCTTTGACGAAAATGATGCCTGTGTTGCGGTCAATGCTAAGGAGCCTCTGGACAATTGGTGATGCCTGGTGGAGGCTGTAGGTGACCTCTCCATTGGGTCCCATGTCAGAGTCATTGGCCTTCACCTAAATCAACACAACACAAAATTAAACTAAGCAAAGCACTGCAACAATAATTTACAAGACATTTACAATTACATTAATGACAGTACAGGGATTAAAATGCTTGTTCAGGACCACTGCAAATTGACAAAGATCATTGTGAGCAGCAATGAATTTGCATGCCAAAAATATGCTCAACACACTTAAAAAAGACCATAAGCTCATCCAAGAACTACATCAGACTAATTAATAAATAAAACAATTTTCCTGCAACTTTAAATAAAGCACACCTCGGTTGACTACAGAAAACAATTTGTGATGTTAGTAATTAGTAACACCATGTTATTATTTTTCAATTTTCAATATATAAGGAGAGAAATGCACTTACTCAGAGGGGATAAATGTGATTGGGTTGTGCTTTTGTGTCAATTTAAATTCTCCAAAATTAGCTGTAGTTTGCTAGATAGAGTTAATTTGAGACATCACTTAACTTACTTAGTCTTGGCACAGATTTTTCTGGTCTATCATGAAACTGGGAATAATTTTAAACAGCCCTAAATCGAAGTGTGGCTTGATTAAAGCTTTCAAACAATCAAGATTCCCTTGTCCCTGCTACATCCTCTCCTCTTTCCGTCCTTGGCTGTGTATGAAACGTGTATGGTGTTTCAGTTCATGTATTACAGCGAAACAGCCTTAATCTGAAGCAGTCATAAGATTATTCATGGTGCTTAAGTTATTATTGCTCTATATGAGTCACTCCATTTCATCCTCCTTGCAAACTGGGAATGTATTTCATTTAATGTATTTGAAGAGCATTTCTCTGAACAAGCTGAAACACTCCATCAACATTTACAACCCTCTGAAATCACAAAATTAAGCTGTTTTAATACGACTGCTTATTTACTTTGATTTCAAAGGATGCTTATGAGGACTGAGAGGAAAATAAAGTCTTCTGACATGCTCTTTGAATACAACTTGGTTGCAAGGATTAATGGTTGACTGAGAGATTAACAGTCATTAATATAACTTTTTGCCTGGACACTTGCCTCAGATTGATCTTGGAAAGCTTCCAGCCTTCACGGTTATCCTAATCTTAGCAGTGCTTTCGTTTCCACAACAATTCAACATGTAATTCTCACCGCCAGTCAATACCTCTCTCCTGTTTTGTAAAGCTTGTGTTTAAAGGGACCATGAGGGATCAATCGATTGCCTGTGAAAATATGATTTGGCTTTCCCATTTCTTCCGCTTTAACCCTGTTGTGTGGGAACCAAGGATAAAGCCCATCGGGATAACTGAGACTTCCATTTACAAGAGCTTGTCATGCTCTGTATGTGGGGCTTGAGTGCACTCCTATTGTCAAGCTGTCAAATCAGCTCCCCTATTACTTATTGCCCAATCTAAAGGTTTAGCATAGCATATACTTGTTTAGAGGTGAGTTTATGGATACAAATGCGCCATAACATTTTTACTTAATTGATAATTTATATAATAAACATTAAATACAGAAATAGTCACTGTATCAAATAGGGATGCTCATTTTAACCGTTTAACCGTTAACCGACCGATTTGAAGTTTAACCGATTAACACAATCAGTTAAACGGTTTAAAAGGTCATTTTATTTATTTATTTCAGTATTTTACCTACTCATAGTCTATATAAAATTGTGTTGACAAAAAAAATCGCATTTTATTGGCCACATTCACACAGCAGCAGAATACAGTTGAATACAGCAGACACTTTCATGCAACGTGAAATACAGTGCATTCAAAGTATGACATATGACATAACTAACTTTAACTTTAAATTGATTTTGTTTAGTTTTAAATAGAAAGTAGGACTTAAACATTAGATTACTTACTTGTAGAACAGAATGACCCACTGGGCTGTTTTCTGGGAGCTCACCCTCGTAGTGTAACTTCTCAAATTTGGGCACATTGTCATTGGCATCTGTAATGGTGATCCTGAGCAGGGCGCTACTCTGGCGGGGTGGAGAACCACCATCGACCACTTTTATGTTGAGGTCATATGAATCTCGCTGCTCTCTATCCAGGTTTCCCAATACAATAAGTTGCGGCAGTTTCTCATCTGAGTCTTGCGCCACCTGCAGGCTGAAAAGGTTGGCAGCTTCAGGGCCAGTCGTTAGCGCGTAATCAGCGATGCCATTCTTTCCCGAATCCTTGTCGGTGGCCACAGGTATTGCGAAAAGCGCACCCACGTGCGTGTTCTCCGGGATCGACAATGTCAAGACAGGTGAAGAGAACTGTGGAGTGTTGTCGTTCTCATCCACGATCTCAATGCGGCCTTCAATGAGCCGAGGTCCTGTGCCTTTCATCAGGTCTGTAATAGATACCTCGAATTCTAGGAAACAAGGATCGCCCTCGAAAAGGTTGCGACAGTCCTTAAGGGTCTCACGGTCGATTGGGGTCTCAGTGGTGTAGATTTCCCCGGTTTTGCCATCGACACGGAGGTAAGGAGCGCCCACCTCGAGCTTGTAAAGGTGACCGGAGTCTGGCAGGCCCTGGTCAGATGCCAAGCTGCCAATCTGTGTGTTAGGCGGCTGCTCCTCGGTCACCTTGTAGATGATGGTGCTGACTACACTTGCAGAGCAACAGAGGAGAAGGAAAATCCAGACTAGCATGGCACTCCACCGTGACCACATCGCATTGGCACTCCGGCACATCATCAGTCTGTTGCTGCAAAAGATCAAGCAAACAAACAAATAAGATTAGAGAAACATTTATTTTTCAGACATAATCCTTCAAAGTCTCTGACAGTGCCAAGAAGCCTATAAAGCGATGGCAGCCACAGAGTTTTATGGTACTGATTCCCTGGGATTTATGATTGATCGCCCCTTCATGTGTTGTAAACCTCTCCCTTTTAGAGGCAGTAAATGTGTCACAAACAGTTACTTGTGTTTGACCTTCATTCTGCAAACTTCACGTCATGTCTAATTCATAAAGACAACATATGCCCATATTCCTGAGAGATGCATTGGCTGACTGATCCTACAAGAAAAGGAAGCTTACAGACAAGCAATGTCCATTCAAACAATGCTGTTACTCTGCTTGATCTACCTTTCCTAAGCTATTGATAAACTGTCTCAGCTCTCATTTCCACAGTCATGCCTGGGGTCAACAAAAGTGTGAAATCTATCAAAATCAACCAACAAGATTATTTTTTCCTCCAGCCGTACACATTATTTCAGACAAAACTGAATAACATTTATATACCTAAAATCATATATTCAAAAAGTCTTTAGCAGTACAATTACATTTAATTTGGCACATATTATTCTCAGCTTATGAAAATAAATCTGTTCATTTTATTAATTGTTTGTTATTTTTTAGCTGCCTTTAGGTTAACTCTGTGATAAAATTTAATGCAAAACCACAGTAAAACCTAGGTGGCAAAACAATAAAAAAAAAACTAAAATAATAAATAAAAAAACAAATAGTCCTATAACATAAATATATGATGGTACGTATTGGTTTGGTTGTGTATATATATATATATATATATATAAATATATATTCTTATTAAACAATTATTATTTTAGAAAATTTCCAGCCCACTTCCTTTACACACATCTCACAGTCTTGCCTTTTCACTTTGCTGTTCTGTGGTAAAATGCTACAAAAAAATTACAAAGAGAGAAGTGAAATCAAAAATAATAGTTTCTTGAAGACACAAGATGTGAATCTTTGCTGAGTCTTTAAGTCATCGAACACATGGTAGAAGAGTGTGGTTTTCTAATCTTCCAATGGCCACTTCAGCAGATTGCCATTCACAGCAAATGGCACCCAATTTGTTGCAACATTACACAACCTCAGAGAGGTGTGAGATGGGCTATAGAGAGCGTCTTGACAACCCCCTCCTGCCACTTCACCAAACATTAACAACCTCAGCGTGAGGTACTGCAAAAGAACATGAAAAAAAACAATCAAATACATAAATCAGATTCAGTTTAATCCATCACGTTTAAGGTCCCGTTACTTTGATGTTTCCCAATGTGTGTAATTGCATGCCCCAGTAACATATGTGGAATGTTATCCCACCACGCTCCCCATAGCTAATGAGGCAGGGTTGCTAGATTACTGTCCAGAGGAGACAGACAACTCAGCTCGACCCAGTGGTGAACCAATGGGGGATGTGAGGGAGCTGCCACCAGTTACATTCTGCCTGTGAATACCAAACCCAAAGAAGCCAAATCAGTCTCTAAATGTCACCTTCCATGAGGTTGAAAAAATATATAATCTTTTAATAACTTCATTATGAACCACAAATATACAAAGAAAAATGAATGCCAGCATATTGGTGCTGTCATTTGGTGACTAATAGGAAGTGGCTTCTTCCATACACTCATCAGTATTGATTGGTTGTAGTAGTTTAGTGCATGTGCCATTCAATATCTTTCCATTAGCAGACACATGACACAGAGAGCCTTTCACAAACACATTATAAAGAATTTGGGGTTAGAGCAACAAAAATGGCTAAGGTAGCTGCAACAAGCACGCACTCCCCTTAAGGCTGTTTTAATACACATAAATTAGACACCGGTGACTACAAACACACTCGCACAACTGCAGTCACAAGGCAACGACACTGTAGGGAGAACAATGCACTAATGAGGCTGAAATGATGGGTGGGATGTGTGACCCTGATCACACATATGATGAGAGCTTGACTCGTTTCTTACTAATTTCACAGTCTAATTCTGAATCTGTCGAGACAGAAGACTTTGGCACACTTTCATGCGGCTAATTAAACAGCACGGAGCAAGAAGGCTGGAGAGGTGAAAAATACCTCACCTTTAAAACAACCCTATATTACATTGTGGTTTCAAACGACCATCTTATGGAGTTGGCATTTCACAGTGATGCGTTAGAGTCCCTGCTGAAGGTGCGTGTGGAATTTTGTACCGTGTGTTGATGAAAAAAAGGTCAACGTGAAAAAGCAGGGCAGGGACTTAAAAAGCACTGGGTCAAGGATTAACGGGCAGATTGTTTTATTTTTTATTTGTTTAAACAAAAAAAAGACAAGAACTATATTTAAACTAAACCAAAACATCCCATCTTCATTGTGCGCTGGAAAAATCAACAAAGCTCAAAAACATTCCCGCAACATGAAAAGCGTGTGAATCTGTTTGTTGCGATGAAAGGTTTAAGAAGCTCTCACGACATTCGCTCTCCAGGGCCCGGGGTAAAGAGTCTATGTTAAGGGTCACTGTATGCTGGGAACCCCAATGTGGGCTGTAGACATCCTTTCCCACACTCTCCTCTGAATGTGAGTCCGCGTGTGCACACATATATATGCGCCGTGCATCTGTGGGTGTGTAAAAGTTACACACAAGATCTAAAAACAACCACAGCAAAGGAATGTCAGCGAGCGTTTGCGAGCATAGTCTCAGGCAAATGGAAAATCTTAGAGAAAAACATGAAGGTCACGAAAAAAAGGAAAACAACCGAACATGTTTGAGTATATAAAATTTAAGGGTGGCAACGGCGCATGCTTTTGGCTAAGAACTCTCCTTTGTCATGGAAATGCGTAAGTGCATATGAGTGGCGTGCCTTAACGACAGCAACATTTACAAGACACTGGAGGCCCTAACAGAGTCAAATCAAGCACCGCTACCTAGCAGACGGCTTTCCTTTCAGTTGCAGAGAGTTAGCACTTCAGGTATACAAAAAGCCTAGCCATTACAATGACAATAGGCCGTCGGTGGGGCTTTTCTTCACCTCAGAGCTTTGATCGTCATCATTACATGGTCAGAGAGGCGATTTATGACAAGCCCTAAATCAACACGCACCGTCCACCTCTCTAATAACGTCTTCAAATGTGCCATCGTCGAGCCGCAGCTAAGATCTCCTCGCAGGGAGACAGGCGTCACCACAGTGCGGTATTTATGACTACTGTCATAATCCTGTGAGAATTTATGCTCGGCTCTCAGGCTGTGTAGCCTAATTCATCTTGTACTGCTGTGTATAAGCTGGATGTCATTAATATAATCAATAGCTGTGAGCGCAAAGGAAGGCGTGAATCTGCGTTCTCCCAATGGAGACTAACCGTCAGCTCTTTACAGATTATTCACAGTGCATTTGGCCAGAATCTTTACATCAGCCTTCAGGGGGAACGCGGTTCCCCTCTCGTTTCCTGTCCGCAAAAAAACACATTATGTTCATTTCACACCTGGTCTCTTGTAACAACACCTCCTACATCTCTCTGTCTTTCTCTCTTATATGCACACCATCCTTTTATGCCCTACTGTGCCCTCTCAGAGACGCGCTCATATATATGTATATATATATATATATATATACTGTCGAGAAGGCCATTGTGTTGTTGCGCAGGGGGAGGTTAACAGATTTAACGGGCTAATTACTATTCTAAAGCCTCCCCCGCTGACATGCTTTAAAATTGCTGTATGATTTTCTCTCTCCCTCACTCTCACCATCTCGCTTTCCTTCTTTCCTCTTTAGAGACTTGTAACGAGGAATTCATCATTGTACCAACGCTCACCCTTCCTATGCCAGCAAAAAAACCCATGGGAATATGAGGATGGCATACCTCTGCCAAGACACCCCCCCAGGTGGCATCCAGCTCAGCATGAAACAGCAAGGTGAATCTAGGGAAAATAAAGCAATAAAAGCATTTACGTAACCGCCGTGGCAGGAGTCGGATTCCTGGACAAGGCACAGCAGTGGCACTGCGTCATGGTAACGCACTCAGTCAATGATTGTTCTAACCCCTCCCCATCCTGGTTTCAACGTGATAATTAAAGAATTAAATTAAAGCGGTGACATTTATGAGGGTTCAAGAGTCAGCTCTTGTCTGAAGCCAGGAGAATGATTGACTCAGAAGGAAGTGTGAGTGCAGCATCTGTCCTAGGTTAATGGTTAACTCAACCGGCTCAACTGACATTTTAGTGCGCACCTGAAGTGCGTATTTGAAAAATATAGCATAAAAGCCAAAGATTTATTCGCTTACTGTAACACAAACTAAGTCGACAGACTCACCAATTGAATAGCATTGCCGATTAATCAGCACAGAGATCGAAAAAGTGTGTGAATGCAAATAAATTCTCTTGAAACCACACAAATGAGCTAAAATGAAGTAATTCAGCAGGCGATAAACACTAACCAACCACAATCTAAACCCTGTTGCCGTCAAGACTTTGATGCCAGCATCCACAGCCAATGAGTTGAGTTCACGTGAGCTTTTGTTCTCGACTGCAGCCATCTAGGCTGTACGGGCCACCAGCACCACGGTGTTCAGTGACCCGTTTAGGATGGGTGGTCCAAGGACCCCCTCCCTAGCCAAGTGCGAGGCACAGAGGATTACTTTAATTATTTCATTCAGCCATTGTGGGGCCAGATTAGTCTGCGGCCGCTTTCAGACGAGATGAACTGCTGCCCCGCTGCTGTCTACCAGGCTGTTACACAGAGAGAGCTGGCCAGTCACAAGGCTGGCACACAAACTCTCACACACCATTACACACGGCTAAACACACATACACACACACACTGAAAGACAAAGACGGGAGGATTCCTACTAATATAACAGGTAAACAGGCCAGGTTGTAATAAAATTAGCAAAATATGCATAACATTTGTAATCAATATATACGTATTTGCTTTGAAACTATGAAAAAATGGGAAAATAATGAAAGACGATCTATCACTTAGTGATAGCTTGCAATTTAGTGGTTTTGACCAATAATTTTTTCCCATGAACAATACAAAGGTAAATGTTTATATGCATAGTTAAAGCATTCTAGATGTGGTATGTGATTATACTGAAGGAAATTCATATTTTGTACAGCAAAACTGACCCATAAGCATAGAGACACTGACATCTATCATTACAGCTCAAAACGTCTATTATTTTAGCTGGAAATTGTCAATATATACATATAACACTGACATATTAATCACAAAGAAAAAAGTATGAGACAGTAAAGACTATAATTTCTTTCAAGCATGCGATGTTCAATTGGGCACTGTACTGTGTGTATTGTTGACTTCTTCCCTGTCACTCTGTCGAGCTTCCCTTCATTTAGAGTCAAATCTACATGTAATTAGAGAAGTGCCAAATCAAACGCATTTCAAATAGGTTACTAGGAATAAGCGAGGTGCATTTTAATCTCAAAGAAAATAGCTTAAGTGTGCAAAAGCTCTGCTTTCTACAAGGCTGAAGTTTCGGTTCATTCAAGCGATCAGTTCAAATTTGTCTCGGAGTGTGCATGAGGAGTCTCATTTCCTCCTGTTTCGCTGAACTCTCGTTCTCAGTGTCGAGCGTTTACGCCCATCAAGTTTACTAAGGGCTGGTTTAAAATGAAGAGAAACGTTGTCTCACGGTCAAATGTCCGACATGTGTGAATTATTCGAGGTCTTTCAACTTTTTTAGAAGTGTAGGGCGCAATTAGTTGAGCATGACAGGGTGCAAACGCCAATTATAACAACCCTAAAGTGTCATTAACAAAACACTAAAGTTTCTGTTGTGCATTTTGAAACGCCTATCTATAATAAACTGATGGAACATTACAGCGTGTATGTTTCGCACCGTCCGGAAGGCTCCGCGATCTTGTTGCTATGGTTTCCTCCTCAGACGAGAGATTTCTGAAAGCAAGAGGCGCCCTGGCTAACTTCTAACTTTCGCGGTTACTTGAAACCTTACTGAATCGTTGAAACCTGCCTGAGGACCACGAAACTTTGTTTTTTACCTCCTCGGAAAGTACAGGTCTGCCTAGGTGGTCAGCCACCCCCATCCCCCATTCCAAAAATTCAAATCGCACTCACCTATAACTGTCCAGAATAGTTTCGGCACATTAAAGAAATGGATGGGGGAAACAAGAGAAGGTGTTTATTCGATCCACAGATCAATAATCTACTGGAACAGCAGGTTGTGTTGTGCTGATGCCTACAGAACACGATCTCGACGAGAGCGGAAAGGAAATGACTTTTACCTGCGGATGAATGCGCTCCGAGTTAGACCAGGTCATTTGCAAGCCTTTGCGGGCTTCTGTATAATATTACATCCGGCTGGACGCTTTGCCTACAAATGAACCAAAGAAAGAATCGAGATGTCCGATCACAGCTGGGCGGACAACGCGCAAGTCTTGCCGTGTTTTCACACCTGCTTTTCTAAGCCAGACCAGACGAACAGGTTTAAAAGCAACGGGAGCGGCCAGAAAGACCGGATTCCGTTGTTATGACAGGCAATGCTTTCGTCTGTTCAGTAACGATCAGGGTGACTAAGAAAAAAAAAAAAAAAAAAAAAAAGATGTCAATGCGACTGCTGAAATGTAGACTAGTCGACATTCTGCGGGTAAAATGAATCGATGATTGTTTTTTTTAAACGCACTGACATGGAAAAGTGGGGCTATATGAGAAATGCGCAAAAACAAGAGCAACAGGTGATGTGGGAGAGAGCAATAACCAAATAAGATATGAAACTTAATGGTTTACTTATAAAAGCTCACAAAATCTACAGAAAATTCACTATTCGGTCTACTATAAATAATGCTTACAAGCGTCGAACAAGTTTACATGCAATAAGCGCAGTTGTGAGGGTTTCCTGTCAGGTTTTTCATCTATAATGCGCTCGTTCTCGAGCGCACTGGAAAGAGTTGAATGTTACATTTTAGAGTGTGGAATCGATTAAAATTCACGCGAAGATACACCGACCGGCACTTGAGCTTGATGAAGATGTTATATCTCTGTGGATCCATGGGGTCAAGGGCTTATTTTCTATATGTGGAAACGCAATAGCAATCGTAGATTGGCGATCCACTTCAGCTCGGTTTCTTGTAGAAAAATCAATAGCAGTAGTGTAGGGAAAACATGTCACATGCGAGCTAATCAGGTCTGAGGACAATCGAGGGCGATGTTAACTTGAGATATCGATAAATTCGGGATATTTAAACTGAGGCGTGCAGAAGTTTACGGTTATTTGCTCAGGGTTTATTATAATGACAAATCAAATAATTACTCCTGCCAGTACTTTGTCGGGTGATATTGTACTTCTGTCGTAATTATGATTTACACACACGAACGGGAAAAAAAGAAAAGTATCTCCACATAGCTTGTAGTATAGCCTCATTTATGAACAGCATGAGAACGCATATACTGGTAAGACGAACAAATGCGCAAATGTATAAATATAGATAGGAAAAAAAAGTAAATACTAATCTTTTTTTTTTTACCTTAACGGGTAGTTGCTCCTCTCAGTTGTAGGCTATTCTTGACCGATGCAGCCGGACGGAGAGCCGCGTTCAATGTGCACGCCACAAATCAAGCGCTTTGGATATCCAAAATTCAGCACCACCGCAATCCTGTCGATACAAAACACCCCTTTCTGCTGTCAGCTTTCCTTAAAATTCCCCTTTTTAACGCGAAAGGTCCGCTAGAACTAGCGAAAAGTGTCACGTCAGAAAAATAACAGCGCGCAACTTGGCTGATGCTGGTTACGCACATCAGAGAGAAGTGTCCTCTCCTTGCGCACGAAAGGAAACCCCGAACCAGCGCAACTCCGGACCGCGCTCACAGCATCCCGAAACCTCAAATTCCACACGACAACATCCTCAAATAACTTCAACCTTTAGTCAACAACAGTCTGTGCGTAAAAGCGAAAACAGAAAAATCTTCCAAGGCTATGTCCGGTAGTGTCCAGTGCGCGTGTTCTCATCATCAGTTCGCCATTCAGTGTTACTGAGGAAGCCGGGGCTCGCGCTCTTGCCGCAGCTCACCGCGCGCGTGTATACTGTGGATAGCCTATGTGAGAGTGAAGTGATTTCCGACCGATTGCGCTCTCGCTCTCCTCCTCTCTCGCTCGCTCGCTCAGTCCCTCATACAAGAACATCATTTTGAATCGTCGAGGGCGGAGCTTTGTGAGACGTGCTTCTGTGGACTCCACAACAAAACCTTATTCGTATTTACCCAAACATTACCAAGTGTCAGTGTTGCCATATCCACTTATTATAAGCGTATATGTTTTGTCACAGGAAAGCTTTTAAATACGAGCAATGGCAAGCTGGGGCTCCAAAACACAGCTGCGGTTTGGCTAAACTGTGACTAATTACTAATTGCTACTGTCAAGTATACAGTTTGAGGCGTGCTCTATATAGTTCACATATCCAAATACAAATACTTCTCAACTTTAGTATGCCTTGATCATGGTGTCTAGAATAGCCGTAGCATATTCATAGTGAGCAATACTCAAATGACAGCAGTACCAGGGAAGTTGTTCCTGAAAGAGTTCAATTGTAGGCTACTTACTTAACAATTCCAAAAGTAAATTGTGCTTGCAGCTGTTGTTAGAACACGCTAGGTCAAAAAACATACGGGTCACAGTGCAAATGACAACATCAATGTAGTATGGCAACGTAGGCTATTCATGCTATAAACAAAATGTGTGCTTAATCAACATTAAACAAGTCATAGACCACTGATGAACCACTGGGATTTAAGCATTTATTGAAACTGCATACGTAAGATAGCCATTTTAATTATTCTGTTTTTGGAAATGGATTTAATTCGAGTCAATTATTTTGGTCAGGGATGTCACATTTACTTGCCTGTTTCTGTTATGTGAACTGGCAACACTGCCAAGAGGGATACCTACTTAACTTCGCACGCAGAAACTTCGGGATCACGACCACTAGGAATAAACGACTATTTCCATCCCCTTTTCAACCCGTGTCACGCTGCGCGCGCATCCCTCGTGCAGGTGCTCGCTTCCTCATGCACACCCCTTGTCCGAAAGACATTTTTATGAAGAAATAAAATTCTACTAACATAACGTCTAAATTTAAATACCGCTGTCGAAGTACCATTAAAACGACATTATACTTTCGCCCGAAACTCAAACACAATCGTCACGCTTGAGAGTTCCGATTGCAAGCACGACTGAGTCATTTACGGCGAAATGCCTCGACTCAGCGCGGTTTTCAATCATTCTCTACTTTATTTAAAAGGGATCATCTGCATCAACACACCATGAGAAATTATATTATGTAGTTTATCACGCTGTCATGAGGGCACTAAGTAGGAGGGAGAGGGGGAAAAAATCCCAGATAAATAAACGCCAGTGTAGCAGAGCGCAGCAGGAAATGTTCATTGTGCTCTTAGCGGCATCTAGAGGTCACAGGAGGAATTATTATTACACCCACTGTGAGCCAAACTAATACACGTAACCGTATACACGTTGGAAAGATAAATTGAACTAAGTGTGCTTACCATTGTACTTTTTCATTCTTTCACAGACAGCTAAGCAATTTCACCATCTGGTTACATCATCGATGCAGGTTTGTAGTTACATGGACGCTGAAACGTAGGAGCCTGAAGTAGACGGTTTAGAATTGTTTAGTGGCTACAGTTTAAAGGTGACAAAACAATTCTCATATTCACCGTTTTTTTTTATAATGTCAATTGTTTAAATTAAATAAAATTATTAAAAACATACAATTCTTAGATGATGAAATCTAAGTGTGTAGCCTATCAAACTAACGTTGTAGCAGTAGAAAGCATGCTAAACTGATTTTACCAAGTGCAACATCTCTCTGGGTCAACGTCTTTGTTGACCCTGGGACAACATTGCGATTAACCAAATCAGATGTGAAGAAACAGTTGAAAGTTTTTGTGAAGTTTAGGCTTACAATAAGTGTTTGGTGCTTGTACAGCAGTGTCAGTCATCTCTCATTTTAGGCATTGCTCATGGGTAAGTGCAGAGGTATCGAGGTCGAGACTATATTTTTGCAGAAAACTGTTGTCCCAGGGTCAACAAAATATGTTGACCTAGTGACACTTCGCATGGCAAAATCAAAATCAGGATGTGCTAGCGTAGTTTACAAAATATTTCACCATAAATGTATAGTTTGTTTTTTTGTTCTGTAAAATACGAAGACAAAAATGGTGGCTATATATGATGGGGATGACACCTGCATCTGGTTAAAGTCTCTGTGTTACAAAAAATGTTGCACTCCCTGGTCCTATGTAATGCAAAATTAATATTCTTAAAAGGTGTATCAAAGGCATACGCTGCCAGACCTGTGCTCCAGTGCACACTATCTGCAGTATCTGCTAATACTGGCTCAAAACAGTATAGAGACATTTGACATTTTGTTCAGTTTATTCAGTACAAGACTTTCTGCTAACCCATGGTCAGAGGTTAGCAATTAGTGAGTCAGGTTTTAACACCTTGGTCACTTCATCTTAAACCAAAGGCAGTAAAACTGTTTAAAAAGTAGTAAGGTGGATTTATATACAGAACGGTGAGTCTATTCAGTAATTTAACAGTAGGTTGAATAGAAATGAGTTGAACATGTTTATGTCAGCCTTGATCTGTAGTGGTTTGTAGCCTTGGACTGAAAATAACTCTATTTGAAGTTTATTTAAGAAATTCATTGTAAACTACGAATGCAGAAAGTTACTATTTATATTTACTTGTATATTTATATTGTTATGTTCAGTTAAGGAGATCATCAAAGTCTAGTTTCTGAACTGAATGTTTTTGAATAAAAAAACAAGTTGACTAAAATATTAAATGAGATAAAAGGGCCAACCAGCTATTTGCAAATAATCCATCAGCTACAAGTAAGTTTGCTGATCAGTTGTATTATTACAAATAATTGCATTACTGGTTGTTAGTACATGTCTATGCATACTAACAAAGGTGTATTATTTCGCTGTCATACCTGTACAGAGATACCCCTATTTATTTGTTAGAAAAAGTTGACCAGATGACATAAAAGAAAAAAAGTGAGAATTTCCATTGCCATTCTGAGAAGAAAAGCAACTTGCAATAAATGAGAGAATTGTAAGGAAAAAAAGTTGGATTCTGTAAGAGTAACAAAAATATAATTCTGACATTCTAAACTCAGAATTCATAGAAAAACATAAATTCTAAATATAAAATTGCAAATTTCCAAAAATGAAAACAAGAAATTGCCACACCCCTCTACTATTTGTTATTGTTTTCAGTCCCCATGTGCTCTGTCACAGTCTGCCCTAGTTTCTGTTAATTGTACCATTGTGTTCAGGTTTCTTGTTTAATTAGAGTCATTGTCTGCTCTATTTAAGTTGTGTTTTGTTCAGTTTGCGTTGTCTGGTTATTAACGTTATTTTGATTTCGTGTGGATTACCCTGCCTGCCTGTCTGCTTATCTTGGATATATTAAAGGATTTGTTAGTTGTTGTACTTCTGACTCTGCCTCCGTGTTTTCGTCACGCACACACAGTGACAGAAATGTAAAACAAAACGTTGCAATCTTTTTTTATTCTTTGGAAGCTGGCTTTCATAGTCTTCTCTACCCATCCTGCCCAGGGTGAATTACTCTTTTAACTGAGTAGCTGTACTGAAGGAAGTTTGAATCATGATATGATTCAGTCTCTCTTCAAAGCTCAATGAATCAGTCCCCTTCAATGCGACTCGACTGAGTGTGTTAAACTGGTTGATGGACTGTTCATTTGCAAAGCACGGATTGGTCCTTTTGTCTCAAGAGGTAGATTATTTAAATTCAGAGACTTGACTTTCCTCATTTCCTCAGACGAATTACAGGTACAGCACCTGAAATTAGTTCACTTGCACAGCTGAGCTCAGAGAATGGAAGCCTCACACTTTTCCATTAAAAAAAGGGATTGTTTCCTCTCTGTATAGCCAGGAACGAGAGGATTATTTGCCACCATTAATAGCATGAGAATTAGCACTTTGTCATTCAGTGAGATGAAGTTGGACATTTCCTTGTCCGGACAGTAATTTTAGAGGAACGTGAGGGCTGCCGTCCTTTTTGCCTTTCAGGTGTTTAGAAGTCTGTAATTAATGCACATGACTTTGAAGCACGACAGACTTCGGAAATTAAGGGTTTTGCCTTGTGGTCAGAGATGTATGTGGTCTGACAATAACTGGACAAATAAACGCACATGCTCTGACAGAGAAAAAAGGAAGGAGACGCACGGAGACACACAGGAGTCATACTTGTGGATGAAGCCACAGGCAGCAGGAAGTGCTTTGAGTAATCCGTACTAATGAGATGGTGTATCTGCTTACTGTCAGAAAAATTGAGACGGGCACACACACACACACATGCACTGCAGAGCTCAGGTTTTCAGCTACACACCTTGCTGACTCATTTTGATGTACCTCACAACCACACACATACGTTTTTGCCCTTTGACTCCAATTTCAGCCTAATTTCGATTCCGGTCCATGGTGAGCTTTGACTCTTTGGTATGGGGGAGAAGGCAAAGCAGGCATTAGAGATTTGAATCAGGGGGGAAAAAAAAACTGCCTAATTTAGCACTGGCCCATGAGATAAGAGCTCTGTCAGCTTATCATAGAACAAACAACCATCAAACCCGATCCCCCTGATACGCCACTGTTATTAACTCCAACAAGAGGATGAATAATTCAACATGTTAATCTCTCTCAACACACACACACACACTACCACACATTAACATTTCATTTGCAAACACATGTGAATGCATGGACACAGACAGGCGCATCTGATGATAATGTATATCTTTGTGTACTTCTGAGTTGCCTCACAAGTGTTTATGTACATATATGTTCGTATGGTGTTGAAGGAGTGGACACTTCAGGTCAGCGTGTGCCGCTGTGAGCCAGATGAGAGGGACGGGCGTATGTCACACCTATAATTATACATGCTGGAAAGATCTTACTGAAGGTGAAGTGTGTCTGGTGCTAGTAATGGTACTGAAATTACGTGCTTTGCCTTCTTTTAAGCAAACGCGACATGTAAATAATGACTGTTTCCAAACACTTTTCAAACACTCCGCCCGTCTTTCATTGTTTGGACAGTGCACACCCAGGTGGGTCACTCAAACAAGCTGAAACTGCATTGAGGTAAGTTCAGTCTATTTAGTGTAAGGGATATTTTAAAGTCTGCTAAATTAAAGCTAGAAGTTTGCCATTTCAAGTTAAGTTAGAAGCAACAAAATAACTATTTTAACCAAAAACTCTGCTCCTCCAAGCCGCTCACTGAACAGAACAGACGCAGAGAGAAGTGTGCGCGCGCGCTTGGAAAACAAGAGCTCATGCTCGCGCAACACTATCAGAGACTTGCTGAGGTTTGTCCAAGAAGTCACTAGATTTCTCGCTTTTTTTGTGTGGAGATTTTAATTTAAGAACCGGCTTTACTGACGAGATGCGCATAATATATCCTTCGATATATATCGCCCAGCCCTAGGACTCATAATCAAAGAAATTTTGCTGCAGCCATCACGCTAGCCGACGATGTGGACACATGATGTCACAGACTACATGGTGCCATACGGGGTCAAACACCTGGATTAAAACTGGCAGCGGGAAGTAAACAAAATGTTGATTCAACCCAAAAGGCTTATTACAAAGATGAAAACAAAGGACGTTTTTGCTATAATATTAGTTCGTTTAAAAGTTAGTTTTGTATACACTCAAAACAGTTTCAGTTAGTTTTCGTTTTTTTTTTAAACTCTCGTTATTTTTATTTCAGTTAACAAAAATGCTTTTTCAATTCTGGTTTTAGTTTTTTCGTGGGTTTTCATTAACTTTAATAACCTTTTTTCACATGATGCTTCAGAATTGCTCCTAATATGTTAATTTTTTACTGTAGAAACATGTCTTCAACATGTCATCAACTCTGACAACAGTTGGGCCATTTAAAATCTGTTAAAATGGTCACAATTTCCCCTAATGAACAGAAATGGCTAAATAATTCAATGTATTTGAAATAAAAATAGGTTGTAACAATACTCTTTGTTCTCTCTAATGTTCAACAATGCAATAACAAAAGATTCACGCTACTAAAGTAAATGTGCTGCAGAAACTATTTGAAGAGTTGTGTTAATTTACACTAGTGTTATCAATATTCGCTTTGAAATTAGGCTTTTTCTCTTCAGATGACGGGGGAAAGCATTTGCATAAACTCTGATTTACAGTCTTCACAGATTTTAATCACGCTACTGCACAATTGAACATAACAATGCTTTGCAATGTCACAATTTATTCTGACTCACATCAGAGTAACATCAATTCGATATCTACCAGATTTTTTTACTCAAAATTACAACTGAAAACTGTTCATTCCCTTAAAAAATAGTTCTGGGTTAGCAACAGTAACCAAGAAGGGTGGAGCCTAGCGAATGGCTTTCTGTAGTCAAAGCCTTTTGACACCTGAGGGAAAGCACATGAAAGAGACGTTTTTACATATTCTCTTGTCTTTCATCAAGTTGCTTTTTCCCAGGGGCTTCAGTCACTCAGTTGTTTCAGAGGTAATCTTTGGCCATTTGCCAACACGTATTCATCCGTGATGCCAAAAACCGACCTGGACATTTAGCTAGTCAAAGGCCATGGGTAATGCAGGTGAGCACTTATTTTTACAGGCACCGAGCAGGTCAGACCATGACACGTCTACCGTGAACACTTCAATTAATTCAGTTATTCACAAGCCCAAGAGACTCGGAGCGGTCAAAGTTACAAAGCACTCAAACGATCAAAAGCACCCCAGGCTCACTTGAGCAATACTCCAGAAAGTTTTCAAGAGAATGGTGACCCTTGTTTAATAAGCAAGAGAATTCATCTCAGAGGACGCTCTATGGGTGTAATTTGGTTCTTTTTTTTTTTTTTAACTCATCAACAAAACCCCTTTAGTCGGTGAATGTGCATGGGAACCAACCACCCGTATCTCGTCATGGCCGCCCTCCTCTCCACTGATTCCTGACTGACATTTAGATAAAGGTGAGAGAGAAAGGCCCAGCTGAGCCGATGCCCGTCGCCAGGGTAAATTCACTGCGCCCTTTCAGCGACTCGGAAGTCAAATTATAGCTTGCGGTCTGACATTTCCATTGTATTGGTAGAGTGCTGTTTTATTCTCCTAATTAGGCCATTAGGTACATCACTGATCTTGCGCCTAGAGATGGCCGGCACTAATAAAGAACAGAGAAACCCTGGGATAAAAGAGAAGCGAGAGAGAAACCGAGGGGAGAGATGAAGGAAGAAAGTCAGATAGATGTGCAAAGGGAAACCAGGAAAGGAGAGGACAGAAGCCCTTGTGACAGTGGCCCTGGCAAACCAAAGTAGAGACAGAGCTGTGAAAAGAGATAAATAGATAAAAGACATATACAGAGAAAGTAATAGAGGAACAGAGATATGAGAGGAAATCTTGGAGGTGGAAGGATTTAAAGATGAATATGGTGGACCTTTGCTCAACGGTTTTAGAGATTGAATCAGAGAGAGAGAGAAAGAGAGATCCAGTTAAGAGTTCACAGTGGTACAGGTGACAGTACAGAGTGTGCTGTGCTCTACTGTATATCCACAATGGGATATTTATACATACTCACTCAAATATCACTCCCTCTGGATAATTGGACACAGTTTGTAATGAAATATCATAACCGGCATCCTGAGGTTGGACCCAAGGTCCTGTAAATAGTCGGAAATCAAGTTGACTATTCACCCCTACAAACTTAAATGCCCCCAAGTCAGAATTAAGTATATGGAAACTTATATAAACGTGCTAGATACAATTAGCTGTGGTGAAACTCACAGTTATGGACTGAGTGGAGGTGGGAAAAATGCTGGGAGGAACATAGCCGTTGCCATGGATGGGTGTAGGATATAGGAAGATGGAAAGATCATTATTCACATCATAGGTTTTCAAACTTCAGATCCTCAAATAAGGAGGGAATGTGACAGGAAGCCTTCCTGGAATACTGGAATATAAAAACAAGGAAATGTATGAACATATTTTGTTCTCCCATATAATAGCTAAAAAATGATATATTGTTGAAAAATAAGTATGTTTGGACCCTTTTTGCTTGTGAGATGTTGAGGGAAAAGTGTGCCATCCACTAAAAGTCATCTTTTTGATTTGCAAAATTGCAAAAATGGCTCAAAAAGTGAAGCTAGTTATGAGGGAGAAATCATAAGTTTGCAGAAACAACGTGATTTTGTTGTCTAGTCCAATGAAATGTATTTTTAAATGTCTATGTGTGTGTATATATATATATATATATATATAATTAGTTTCATAAGTTTCCTAACTAGAAAGTTTTGCTATATTATATGCAAACAGTGTCTGTATATGACAGCGTAATTGATTTATGAAATGCTGTGATCATTCTCGGCTATGGTGGAATTTTTGTTATGTCAGGGGGTGTGTTTAACGACTTAAATAATTATTTAAATATGTCTTTCCTCATCTAACAAAGTCATTAGAAGTTTGCCCATGTAAGCATTATTAATGGGAAAAGGCGACGTCTAATTAAGAAGTGTTTGAAAGGCCTTGACCTTTCTGCAGACAGTCTGTAAATCATAACTGCAGGGTTAAATATGACATTAATTTTCTCTTGTACCTGCTAATACGCTGATGAAAGTGTGATGTTGGCAGGTAAGGTGGGAAAACAAGATATATATTTAATTAGTGAACGTTCAAGACACCATCCCTATTTTTACTTAAGTGAAGCTAGGAAGGTGAATTTTAGATGATTTTTTTATCTGCTATGCGTTTAAACCATAATCTGTACTTCATTTGGAAAGTAGCCTCTCCAACTGTTTTACCTCAGTAAAATAATCGCATTTACACAAGCAAAACAAACATTAACACACGATCTGTAACTTACATCAGGTTGGTCTCCATGGCAACCGCTGACTTCCACACAACGTTGAAAGGAGGGGATGCAGAAACGGTGCAATTGAGTATGCAAATGAGCATTAATTGTCATGTGAAAAGTGCTTTAATTGTGTTGAGCCTGGCCAGGGAGGTAGATGGAGTGGTGGGCAAACAGTAGTGAGCGAGTGAGGCGTGGACTGGTGACCGTCGCTTCTTACTCTGCTTGTTTGACACATGCCCTGATTCCCTTTGATTTATATGTGCTGCCTGTCAGCCCATTATCCTTGTAAACTCTAACAAATATACGCCTTTTATCTATGATGGATTCCGTTCATATGTGCTAGTCTAATTTTCACCCTTTTTCTAGACTTTCACTCCTGCTCTCCGATAACATTCATTCATAGCTGGAACACACGCAAGCATACTGAAAATGCATTTCTGTTGTTATCCATCCAGATTGAGGCCCGTAGTGAAATCACTCTCCATACGGCGTGTGTAAAACATCTTTCTTCCATTCATGTAGACAGTAATTCCCCCCCCTGATGTTGCTGCCTAAGAGCTTTGCACAGTCTTTGCAATCCTTGCTGCATGATCTCATTCCTGATCAGCAGTAAACATGGCAAAACTGTCGTAGAGATATACCATTGATGTTTCTGTGTGTCTCATTTGCATATAAGTGACTCATAGGTACTTTACTTTCAATGGGTTAATGCACTGGCTAATGACAAACCTTGCATTTGTGAATATCAAAATGTTAGTAATAAACCACAAGAGGAATATATATTAACGTTCAAATGGTTAGGGTCAATACAATTTTGTTTTTGAAGAAAGAAATGTATATTCTTATTCAGCAAGGTGCCAGCAAAAGCACCAGTAAAGACAAAATAATGTCACAAAATAATGCCATTTCACATAAATGCTTTTCTTTGTAACTTTCTTTTTAAAAGAAAAATAAAAAGATGCTAAAAATGCAGCAGTTAAAAAAAATAAATAAAATAATCTAAATATGATAAAATAAATTAAATAATAACTTTTAAAATTACGATATTACTTCTGTCCTCTCCTTTCCTGATTCATTCCTCAATGAAAAAGATGATTCAACGGCTGCAATATTAGACTGTATTAGAAATAGACTATATTAATAGTGATTAATTCGCAGAAATAAAATAAAATATATTTAATTCAAATCTTTAAACTGTTTTTTACTAATTTGTATAGTAAAACAATAAATCAAAAACCTTTATTTATATGGCGCTTTTAACAAAACATAAACAAATATGAAATTTTTATAATAATTTATTTTTTAAAATAATTAATATTAATTCAAAATAAAAGAATACGAATCCATCTCTGATAATTCCAGGCTGCTGTGGTCACACAGGTATGTTTTACACAATAAACTCGTGGCCACAAGAAAAATATGTGGTTCCCTCAACATAAGAAGTCCTCTTGTAACGACAGAATGATGTCATTAACCTCGACAAAACGATCTTGTCGCCACAACATAATATCATGTTCCCACAAGTTAATATATTGTGGCCATGACAGCCCTAACTGACGTCCCCTCTCGGTCACCGTACATATCTGCAAACTAATGATGCAAGATGTTCTTCTTTCATAATTATTATAATTATTTATTTATTTTTGGCACAATTTATTTTGGCAAAATTAGTACCTCAAGTTCACATTTTACTAATGTATGACAGGCAGAAAATTAAGCTTTTTTTTACAATATGTATTTTATAATATATAACGCAAAAATTTATTAATTTATTAATTAATCCTAATTCATATTGGTCAGTATATTTGTCTGTCTTCAGGTATGTTTGTGTAAGTTTAGCATGTATTCTGTGAGAGTTCCCAGATGGCCCCCTCCCCTTGTTAGAAATGGCCAGTGGCCCAGCTGGGCTAGCATAGATGCTTTGCGGGTGTGCAGAGAAGTGATAGACACACACCACTGACTGCAAGTGTTGCAGAACTCGAGAGGAATGAGAGAACAGGATAAAAAGGTAACTCTTCACACTAAACACCACCCTGAAAACACTCAAAGCACCGTGTATTTCTACCATTCATCATACCTAAGCAAACGTTGCAAAAAACATCTCTGAAAACTAAACTAAATCTAAAGGCATCCAGCTACTGTGGATTGGGATGATAAATTGAACATACGTATTGCAATAAATCTGCTCAAATGACTTTTTCTGGTTTGATTTTCTGTCTAATGTAGATTGAAATATTTATTCACCTTTAATACCCATTTTATTTTCTGCCATGTATTATACGGTGCTTTTTCACTTGGTTCAATTGCCGTATCCTAATCAGAATTCTACTGATCTTGTTTCACCCTACTAGAATAGAATTTTACATTATATATTTTTTGTTCCAAATCATGGTATGTTTGAGTCGCAGATGGGTAGATGCCAAAATGGATGGTATATACTTATAAATACTTTGGATTTTGACCACCACAGCACAAATGTAATGCAAAAGGTTCAAAAGAATGTGGGAGTCAATTTCTGCTGAAGGCACGTGAAAATGAGATACAAATTTTCTCTGCTTGCAGTGCATCAGTCACGCTTGTCAGGACAGAGAGTGAGAAAACAGATACTTCTGAGCAATTGATATGTCACTTCCCTAATTTAGTATGGCTGTGTTTACACTAGAAGCGAACCGTACCTTTAAGGGTTAGTTCACTCAAAAAAAAAAAAAAGGTGTTTTACTCATCTTCAAAGAATCCTAGGTGTATGACATTTCTTTTTCAGACAATTCAATCCGGAGTTATATTGAAAATTGTCCTGACCCCTCCAAGCCTTTCCATGGGATTAAACGGGTGTTTGTGGTCAACAGTTCAGAAGATGTTAAATAAAGTGCATGCATCTGTAATAAAACGTCCCTTACACATATTATTTAAAACATAATAAACACTTCCCTCTCTTCTTTGGCTAGAAGTATGCAGGCATATATTACACAGGACGTCTGGCATCTGGAAAACGTAAGACCAAAGAAGAAAAAGGATCCTTGCTTCCTTGCTTTTTTCCCTCTTGACTTATACCAACATCATCCTTTTGTTTTTCTAATTAGAGAACGGCATCTTGTTTTTTTTTTTTTTTCGCTCCACATTCACCACTAATCATACAGTTTGCTTTGGGATTTAGTTTGTGTAAACTGTACCCCACACTGTTCTTTTTAGTTATACTCCAGTAAAGTTTGCAAGTATGTGCCTTCATTCTCCAAAACCAATCCAACTCAGAGGCAAAACGAATCTGGGCACACACCAAAAGTGCTAGCATGAAAGAGCATTGGTTCCAAACATTGTATCTTATTTTATCATATCTTCTTTTCCAGAAGAAGAAATTAAGTCATACAAGTTTACACTGACAGGAAGAGTATATAGTACACTGTCACTTTAAAGGTGAGTATGTGATTAAATAATAGGAAAAGCATTCACATACGCACTTTGTGGGCATATAAATGTTGCGTAATGAAGCATGGCTCATTTGCTTACTCCCTGCACGACCACATTAGATTAGGCAAAAAAGCTTGTTCCGGTACCTTGGTGGTAGTTACAGTAAAAATATTTGATAGATCTTTTTTCCTTAGCATTCTGTTCCACTGTAATGTGACTGATGACATTGGCAAAAGCAGCAGGCTCGAGAGTGTGCACAGAATGTAGATGAATGTGAACGGGAAATGTGTGCAGTGCATGTGTGTGGGAGAGAGAGGGAGAAAGAGAGAACAGCATGGAGTCACTGCATGGATTTAATGCTAGTATCCATCACCCTCTACACAAAGTATGTGGGGGAGTGTAAGGGGCTTTAAGAGGTTATTACACACGCTCTTTCCCACTGTAGGGACCAAACACACTCGGAGTCCAACCTCCTGCAAAGATGGATCACACCGACTTATCTCGTCTGAAATAAAAACCAAACAAGCACTTCATCTTCCAGCATAAAACCAAAACCATGCTGCGCACAGTAAAACCTAATGCCGGTCAGCATGCGGTGCAGGAAGCAATACATCTGCTGTGCTGTAAATACAGTAGCTGTATCTCGACTCAATGTGTGACCAGGCTTTAGAAGGATGTATGAAATGTGTGGGTTGATGTATAGATGCTTTTTATGCAAATAGCCATCTTTATTTTTGGGATGTACAATATACAGTATCAAGTATACAATCAGCTATCAGATATTTTATATTTTAGTATTGCAGAAACTAGATTTCTAATTGCACATGCTAGTAACCCCAGTCCTTAAGGCTAATGCTGATTTAAATTCCACATGAAAAAGCATAAACATAACATTTATAT
>JAUCMT010000026.1:21615296-21661023 GCA_032357475.1 Enteromius thamalakanensis
CAGCTCACAAGTGCTATTTTTAGAACAGGCCAGCGGGCGACTCATGTGGTCCTTGCGGGCGACCTGGTGCCCGCGGGCACCGTGTTGGTGACCCATGATGTAGAGGTATTGCAACTGAATAATAACATTACAGCACAGTCTGTGTTCTGATTATATAAGCTCATAGTTGCCAGAGCCTTCAGGGACACATTGTGCCCATCACACGGAACTCGCTCTGAAGGGGCACTTGAGTTAAGATCTTTCCACTTTTTTACTGCAGTTTTACAGCTAGTCATCTATTTGTCCTTAAAGAGACTCCAACGGATACTTGCGGGCAGCCTCATGTTATAACAAAAGAAATGTATTTAATGCATCAATCCATCTTTAAAATGTGTATTATAGTATATTATATTAAATAGTTGAGACATCAAAAGTTCAAACTAGATCATCAAATTAAATGCAGCATCTAAGGTCTGTTGATGCAAAATGCATTTGTTGGGATTTTCTCAATAGTGCCACGTGTTGGTTAATGACACATACGTTCTGCATCTGCACAAAAGGCTCCATTAATCCTGCAATTAGAGGGATAATTATCTTGTAAATCCACAGGAATCTGAGCCATCAGTCAGAATACTTGGCAGTTTATTAAGCAATAATCAATAAGAGGTTGGCTGCGATCCTCAGTCATCACACACATGCAGCATGCATAAGAGTGATGCATGCTGGGAAGTATAGAAATATAGGGGCCAGTTCTCTGTCATGCATTCAGATGCACGAGCATTATACACTCCCTTATTCAGAGTAAGACAGTTCTCGTGCTCTTTCTCATCGGCATTACTGGACACAGCCATTGCATAATCGAACTAGTCATTATGTGAGGGGGTGGAGTCTACAGTCACGGATCACAGCAGGAGAAAATCATCTGGGCTGGTGCTTAAGGAAAAACTGATGCTCGGTAAACTCTTGGCAGACGACCAGCTGCTATTGTAAACAAGAGAAAGATTAGAGTGACGTAGAACGTTTTAAAACGTAGACTGATATGAGGGTTTTTAAGAGGCTAAAAATGATTGAATAAAATCTAGCTAACACACCCTAATCCACCAAAACACAACATCCTTTTTCTGCTCAGTTTTCCTTGAATTGTAAGTGCCAAAATGGAAACTCAGGATGCTATAGGGTAAAATCACCTTTGTGTTTTATTTGTATGGCCATAAGAAGCAAGGTGGCCATAATAATGCACTAGGCTAAATCATATGACACTATTCTTTACTGATTCTGTTGCTTCTGCAGTCACCATAAACCCCATGTGAAGGGCGAATGGTATGTCGTGCACTTTGAGACACTCCCTTGCTGCTGCATGTTCCCTGAGCGCATTTGCTGCAGTGACTTCCCGCCTATTTTTCATTATTCAAGCCTTGCGATGAATAAATAAAGACACAGTCTAAGAAAAAAGCAGGCAGGAAAGGGACATTTGATCCTGCAATGAATTAAACCACCAGGACACAGTATCACTGTTGTCTGTTTGTACCTCTGTTAAATAAGACACTTGTTGCCCTCACAGAAGGGCACTTAAACCCAGGTAGACCTGTTTATTGCAGATGCCTCTGCGTGTTACAAAAGAGCTTTCACTGGTTTTGCTCACATTTTTGTGACTTCTTTTTTAGGGGGAGGGTTCAATAAACTAATAGCATAAAAAAACTGTAAATATTTCAAAATGATTTTGTATACATTCATTCATTCCTGCAAATGAAACAGAATTTAAAAAAATTAAAATATGGTGGTCAGCGTGTGCTCAAAGTACATTTTATTCTTTTTTTGACCAGTATTTAAGAGACTGGCTATTGCCTAATAGAAGTTGTTTTATTTTAATATTTAAACACTTTTCTGTGAATTCTGTGCCTTTGAAAGACCTTAGAAATAAGGATAAATGGGTTATTACATTAATCTGATTGGATGGAGAGAAATGGTTTTGTGGTCTGAAATGGCTTGGAAATCTTCTCCCAAGAGCAAATGTATTTCCTTTTCTGCAAAAATCTCACTACCAGGCCAAAAGGCAATTCTGCTTTCATAATCACAGTACTTGAAACTATTTAATACTCCATGACAACAGCTTTTGCTGACTGCAAAGGTGATTGTGACATTGAAGTCATAAAGGTTATTTTTTATGAAGATCATCATGATGAACAAAACCTATAAAAAAAACAAGCTTTTGTTGATCACAGAACTTTTTTTTTTTGCAATAATAATATTTTTCATTAGAGACCATCTTAAAACTTGCATTCTCACACTTTTAATTATATTTTAGGCAGTGATTTAGAGCAAACCTTCAGATACGGCTCTCAAGTCGCCCAAAGCACTGTTGCCCTATATGTAAGAGCTCTGCTCACAAAGCTATGGCGGCAACTTTATAGCATTTGTAAACAAAAGAGTGTGTGCTATATATGAACGGCCCCTTACTGGACCCAGAATTCAAACGCTACACTGTTTGCCAGCTTGCAGTGCTATAATTTACCATACAAAACTAAAAACAACAGCTTTGGCTCAGAAATATGCTCTCCCTGCTGACCTAGAGCGTTAGCCTGAGACTCATTAAGGGAAATGTTTATTTTCACATATGCTTGCAGTGCAACTACTGACTGAACAAGAGATGAGTGGGAGAGTGAACTAAGTCTAGCAGTGTGCCTCTCTCAGTAAAAATCGTTTGGCAGTGTGTCTTTGAAGCAGCCTACTCAGACAGAGGGACAGTCTCTTACCAGTGTTAACAGCTCCATCCAAAAAGCAGGTGCAAAATCTCTCCAGCTGCTTGAACAAATCTTAGTTATTAGCTGAGAATGGGGGCGACTTCCTGTCTGTCCTGACTAATGAGCCCTCATAGCGCTGTTCATCCAGAAAACAAGAGTTATCATTGGCGTTTTGCATTAACCCTTGGAATATTATGATGTAATTGCAGAAGCTGTAGCTGCATATATACATTTCATCTTGGCATTGATTATTAACACAAACTCAATAAGCCGTTTAAAAACATTGTAATTGTGAAGTTTGCCATTAATAAGCAATGAAAAGGAAGTGCTACAATATGCTAGTGCACATAAGCATTAGCAGCTTTTTAAGTGCACTTAAGCATCATGAAGCCACAGATTTAAGAGATCTTGTGAAAGACGGGTCCTAAGCGAAGACCTCTTAGTGGAGATGGCAAAAGCCACAAGCATGAAAGGGGGTCTAAAGCCATTAATCCACCAAAGAAAGACAAAATCCCTGCAGTTATACACTGAAGTAACGGATAATTCTGGATCATTAGCTGCTTATTGACTGAGCTCTCCCCCCGGAAGCTGAAAGCAAATACTGCAGAAGGGGAACTGCCCCCATGAATAAACCACCTGCTCCTCTATTGTTACCCTCTTCATTCTAATGTTATAAATAACTAGTATTTTCTGGTGTACTTAGGAGTTATTCATTTTGCATTGACTGTTGTTGCTGTGCCTTGACAGTCGGAGAAAAGGAACAAGCTCATTTAACAAAAATAAATTTGCTCAAAAAGAAAGGTTTCTTTTCTATAAAATACTTAATTATGCCAATAATTCATTAAACATCTTGAAAACAAGATGCATTTACTCGAGATGGAAAACTACGTAACAAATTAAGATTTTATTTTCAGAGAATATTAAAATGCACCACAGTTTGAATGTTTAGGAACTGTTATTTTCTAGTAATTTTTTGAAAAATAGTTTAAAATTTGTGTTCAGAAATGACAGATTATACTGATCAAAAGTATTGGTAAATGCATTTATAGTATTACAAATAACTTTTATTTCAGGTAGGCTATATAACCATGCTAAACTTTTTATACATAAAAAAAAAAGTATGGTTTGCACAAAAATATTAAGCAGCACAACTATTTTCAACATTGATAAGTGTAAATAAATTCCATTTAAAATATACGAAAATTAAAATATTATTGTAATATTTTATAATATTATAATATATTACGTAGCTTTGGACACTTCTTTTGTTACTTTTGGTTTTAGCTTTTTTTTAGTATAGGGCCTATACTTAAAACAAGAAAAAAATTGCAAATCGAGTGAGAAAACTTGATACCATTGCAAAAGCCTTATCTGATTTTATTCATTGCATTTTATTTTATTATTTTAAATGTTTAGATATTTTAATGGCAAGAAAGCCAAAATGCTGATTCATAAACAGTGATATGATATATTGTGGAATTATCCTTATTTATCTCTTTTACTGCCCTTTTAGTTTTGTTTTTTACCACAACTGATATCCAGTGCACCTGCCGGAGACTGAAGAATGTGTTTACCATCTGCATGTGTCAGCCAGGTGGAGCACAGACATTGACTGCAGCTCTGTTTACCATTGTGGAGACAACACGGGGATCCATTTGTCTGTTTAGCATTGTAAGCTATTGTTAGAGGGATGAGTAATTGTTGGAGAGCAAGAACAGAAAAGGAAAGACGATCTCTCTCAGTTCAATACATTTAAATGCTCTTAAAATGCATTTTATAATCAAGCGGTGAGTTTCCTATATTGTGACTTGCCACGTCAACAGCAGCTTTTTCTCATTTTTTCCCTGCCTTTTTCTCAACTATATCTGTTGTCTTCCTCCCTGGTAAACCCCGGCTAAGCAGACATCCCAACAACAATCAGAGGGTGGGCAACCCAACCGCCACGGCTCATGTAAAACCACAACAGTTGCCAGGCAACGCTGTTCCCTCCACAGCAGGAGCAGGAGTCCAATAGAACATTAATAATTCTGAGCACAAACGCACTGGACTGCTGCTGTCTGCCAGATATTTTACTATGGTTAATTACACAAGAAACTGACTGCAAAAACACACAGAATTTTGCAGTTCATCTGGGCTAATAAGGAGGCTAATGGAGGCTCAACCTTAGGCCCAATCTGGAGCCTGTGGATGACTGTGATTGGATCCTTCTGGATCTGTACAGTGTCACTTTTACATTTCCAGCAAGTTTAATTACGTGAATGACTTCAACCTGTCTATGTCCATGTATGGTTTGTGTTTGACATCTTCATTTATCTTGTTGGTTGTTCACACTTCAACAGTGATGATAATTTAAGATGGATTCTGCTGGCCGTTTTCCCTGGCACTCAACCCTAGTCTTTAGATCCCAGCTCATAGAAACAATGACTGCATGTTTTTTGGTCTGTTGCTGATTACATAAAACATGATATTGTTTCATTTTTTTGTTGTTTTTTTTCATATTATTTTAGCTTTTTACGAAAAAGAAAAACTTTAATCATTATTTATGCCATTTCATGTTACTCCAAACCTGTATGACTCTCGAATGCAAAGGACGATATTTTGAGTCCATAGGAGTCTATGCATATCTACATGTATATTTATATATATTTTTATACACATACATTATATACACATCCAAACTAAATGTTTTTGTTTACATAATATATTTATGTGAACAGTGTATATTTATGATGTAGCCTTTAAGACATTTAAGACAAATATGTTTATATATTAAATATATTTATGTGTGATATAAAATATAACCATATATACAAATGTATATACATGTAAATATTTTTAAAATATATACTGTATGATTGTGAATTTATATATACATAATAAATAAACAGTACACATACATACATATATTTATTTATTTATTTTTTAAATTATGCAAACAAAAATTTGATTTTGGATGCAATTAATCACACTTAATCATTTGACAGCACTATATATATATATTTATAATCACATTTGTCCCATTGACTTTCACTGTATTCAAAGATTTTGTGTTTTATTTTTATATGATGCATGTACAGTAGCCTATAATTTGGCCTACAGTCCTAAAAAAGGTTTCCAAAAGGCATTTACATAATGCATTACAAGAACCATTTATTTGTTTCCTGAAACCTAAAGAACCTTTCAGTTAACAGTTCTTGAAAAAAAAAAATAATTTCAATAATCTATAGAACTTTTTTCTATTAAAAAAATACCTTTTGTTGAACACAAAGGTTCCATGGATGTTAAATGTTCCTTATGGAACTATAAATATGAATTCTATTTGATTTGAATTCTAACTCCTCTTGTCAGTTATAATCAAAATAGACTGTAAAATCTTTTAATGAGAAGCGTAATCTATGTATTAATAAATCTTTTAGCATTTGGAATGGTTTAGATAATGGGAGAATGATTTATTGAGGATTATATGGATTCATCCTTTAGTTCTGCAACATCTCCAGCCCACCTACTGTGATCACCTTTGTTCTCTGGCTCTGAGATTTATGGAACAGTTCAAAAGCTCTGGCTGGAGAGAGAATCTGAAGGAAGAGAGAATGACAGAGCCTGATGCCATTTTGCAGGTCTTCAGTGTCAATGGTTACTGCAAGAACATGAATTTAGCCAACACTCTCTCAACCAAATGGACCCAGTAACCTTCCAAATCAACCAAACTCTTGCTATTAATATAGCCATAAACTAATGCAGAACATGTCAGCAGAGAAGACAAGCTCAGTATCAGTAGAGCTAAAATATCAGTATCAGATATCAGTAAGAGCTAAAATGCGTCTAGCAAATTAGTCACTGTAGCTCTATTCTGGGAAGTTGCAGAATTATTTATTTACTGGCATTTTTAGGTGATGCATTCAGAGACTTTTATTCATTAAGGGGCATTTTTATGAGACAAAAGGAGAAAGGCAATTAATTAAAGACCGGACTAATGCAATTACGTATGCAAGAGTGCAATTACAAACCTGCAGGAGCATCAGTGTCAGCCTGTCTCTGACTCTCCTGGGTTTTCATGGAAGAGAATTACGCTTACTCTCTTGCATAAGAGATTACTTTTTTTGTTACAAGTGTCAAATTTCTATCTTTACTATTTATGTAATATTTAAAGACTCTAATATTATCTGTGGCTCTGTGTGATTTTTCAGAAATAACTCTTTACCATAAGGCTCAGTTTGTTAACATTAATTATGAACGAACAATGAAAATAACATCTCAACCATTTATTAATCTTTGCTAATGGTAATTTACACATTTACTAATACATTATTAAAATCAAATGTTGTATTTGGTAATATTTTTTAATGGACCTAAGCTAACAAACAATAAACAGTTGCATTTTTTATAAAATAAAGTACAAAAATGAATGATAACAAAATGTATTGCTCATTTTTGGTTAATGCTGTTCACTACATAAATGGTAATGGAACCTTTATTTTAATAGGTAACCATAAGGGATTCAAATGATAAATAGGAATACAATAAATTTGTACAGGTATTTATACTTTGTTTCCATTCCCCTGCAGTTGCCTCATGACTCTCAGAAAATCCATTTTAAGATGTTTACTCTGTGTTTTGGTGGCTTAGCTGATATAAGCTGATCATAATCATGTTCAAAGTTTAAGTTAAAATACACAGAAGGATAATGTATTGTTTGTAACATTCTACTGGCACTTATTGAACTGAAAAAAATAAACAGAAATAGCTAATAAGCTACTTTCATAAATGTGCCATTATTTTATGAAATATGACAGGCGCGTTCACTCAGTTGGAAATAATGTTACATTTAGCTAAAAAAAAAAGATGTACATCAAAATAAAAGTACGGTAAAATACGGACCTCTTTACGGATGCTTCGCCTATGCGGACACAGACTCAAGTGCTCCAGTAGGAGCCGTTGATGTGTGTGTGTGTGTGTGTGTCCAGGTCTGCTCATGCGCCCATGAAGAGATGCTGCTGCTGCTGCTCAGAGGTGTGTGCGCTGCGGCTGGCTTATTTACACCCGTTCAGTCACACTGCATCATAGAAAAGCTCTGGCGCTCCTTAGGAAATGGACTTTCTAAAGGGATTAATGTGTCTCTGCGGTGATACATCTCAAGGTTAGTACTGAGATATGGCCATGAATCTTTTTCTTTACGTAATGTTATATTCTTGCCTGTGTTATGCTTTATCGGTGCGTCTGCCATCATTTGTCGTTCTGCGCTCGTGCTGGAAACGTTTTATTTTCAGTCCCTCTGTAGGCTACGCATATACACCTCTTCCTCGTCGTTTCCGTTTAGTCTTTTCTTTAAATGGGAAAGACGTGTCACAATACTGTGATGTGAAATGGATAAAAAGAGACAATTATTTACTTTAGAATTACATTTATAGGCACAACAGTATGCAAATATTATATTTACGCGTTTTTTTGGGACTGTGTAATTTGTATCTCATTAAAATCACGGTTTACTGCATGCATACGGTAAATGGTGCAATGCTACACCATGTTGAGTCCGTAGAGGCCATAACACAGAAATCTTAACACTTACAACGAGTTTTTCCTGGAGCGTTTATAAAATTAGCTTTTTTTCTTATTGACATGCAAACACATATAAAAACATACATGATTAAAATAATAAATAAAACGCTTATGATGATGTAAAATTAGATACCGCCATGTGGGCCACGTACTCTTATCTGAATGAATAGGTCAGAGCTTGTTTGTAAACCTATGCGCATGCATAAGGTTGTGCGCCTTGAGCGCGCGCTTGTCCTGACAATGTTTTCACATTCATTCATGTTACCTTAACCCGTTCAGACCCAAATTATGTTCCAAAGGGCAGAAAACATGACCGTGCTTTAAAAACCTTGTTTGAAAATCAGAGTAGGCAGGACATTAGTCGGCGCAAGCTATAGATTCTTGACCAGCTACCATGAAAGATGTTTGACCACCTTACGACATGATGGTAGCTCGTTTGTTTGACCCAAGACGCTTTTACCAGCTTACATGTTTTAAAACAGTTTAACCAACCATAAACTTGGCCACAATGTCATAGAATTTAGAGTAAAAAAAAGAGATATATTATAAAAAATCTAATTTATATAGCCTAGCTAAGTACACTTACAGGGCCGGTCATTTGGACTTTTCGGTGACCAGCTCAGGTTTTTCTCTTCACAGTGCCACACCACCTACAACTTTTACATGTTTTCAGACAGACATAAAAGTTGAATATCAATATATAAGCAATGAAGTGCAATACATCTGTTATTTCACAGGCAAATGGCTATTATTATTATTATTATTAATATAATAACTTTTATCTGGCATTGTCTGCAGATAATCTGACTCAATTTAAATACTGAATTATAAATATAATAGAATTATGTTATTATTTTCTGCTTTGTCGCAGTCCACAGTTTCAAAACACCAATATTAAGTCAAAAAGCAGCAGTGAATTAAGCGTTTACTTGGTGTTAATTTTAACCATTTTGTTATTGGACGTCTAAATGGATTAACAATTTGAGACCTTTTTCTTTAACAGTACATAAAACATAAATCACTTTTGTTTCTTTTTGTCTTGTAGCTCTAAATTTGCATCGTCAGTCCCACAAGCTGTTCCTCCAAACAGTGTGGAAAGGATTTACACAGCCACATTACTAAAGAGGATTCTACGACTTATGCTACATCCACATTTTAACTGCGTGTCAGAGATGCCCCCTTCTATAAAGTGGCGCATTAGGTGGGCTGTCTGCTTGTCCTTTATTCTCGCACTGATCCCCAGGTCCAGAGGATCGATGCTGAATTGTCACAAAATGTGCATATGCGCCAGCAACATCGTCAGTTGCTCCAAGATGAACTTAACGATGGTTCCGCCCGACCTGCCTAACTACACAGCTGTGCTTGACGTTAGTTTTAACGATATAACTGGACTACGCGCACAATGGACCAAGCACAAACTTCCCAACCTCCACAACCTCTTGCTCAGCCACAACGGTTTGGAGTTCATCTCTTCTGAAGCGTTCATTTTTGTAAAGCAATTGCGCTACTTGGATCTGTCATCGAATAAACTGCGACAGCTGGATGAGTTCATTTTTGAGCCACTAGTACATCTGGAGGTTCTGCTGCTCTACAACAACCAGATCTCGCAGATCGACCGCACAGCATTTTCGGGCCTCGCTGGCCTCCAGAAACTCTACCTGAGCCAGAACCAGGTGTCCCGCTTCCCCCTGGAGCTGGTCAAGGACAAGAACCGACTGGACAAGCTGAACCTGTTGGACTTGTCTTCCAATCGGATCAAAGTTCTCCCCATTCCTGACCTCCAAGCGCTGCCGGCCTGGATCAAGAACGGGCTGTACTTCCACAACAACACCCTCATCTGTGACTGCGAGCTGTACAGTCTGATGGCTCATTGGTCTATCCGACGGCTCAATTCAGCTGTGGACTTCAAGGACGAACACACCTGTGTGCATCCCGGCCCGGACAAACGGGTGCTGCGTTTGTACGATCTCAACATTCATATGAACTGCAGCACGTTTAAAGAAACTGACCAAGAGGCTTATTTGGAGCAAACGCTCACCCTCAGCTGTGATACCAAACAGCGGAACATGGCCAAGACCTGGATGCTACCTGGAAACATATTGGTGCCTCCTGACCGTAACCACAGCGATACAAATAACGACAAGTTTTTCAATAACGGCAACATACTTGAGATAAAATCCATGCGACCTGAAGACTCAGGTGTGTACACTTGCTTCGCCGTGAGTGAATACCTCAACGAAACGCTCTATGTGGTGGTTAGAGTCCACAACTTCACCCTCAACGGCAACAGCGAGACCCTCAACACCGCATACACCACTCTGGTGGGCTGCTTGGCTAGCGTGGTCCTGGTTCTTATCTATCTGTACCTGACGCCCTGTCGATGCTTCTGCTGTCCCGACCAGGGTAAAAAGAACCAGCATGAAGACAGCATCCACTCCTCAATGCTCAGCGCCACCCCAACGCACGAGGATATGGCAACGAAAGCAGAGCTCAACAGGCACGTGGCCTTCATAGACCCTAAAGACCTGCAGGGGCAGAATGGAAAGGTGAATCCTAACGGAGAGGAAGACGTGGATGAGGAAGCCATGCAGGGAAAAGGAAAGCGGAAGAAATCGGTCGCAGACTCGATCAGTTCGGTCTTCTCTGATACTCCCATCGTAGTCTAAAGGGAGGATGTGTCTTTTTGGCTAGAGACAGTTCTTTGTTGTGGCTTTCCTGGACTAAGAGACTAAAGTACACAGTTTGCCATCCTCAGTGTTTGGCTGTTTCTGCAAAACCTTTCCAGCATTTTAATCTGTAGCACTTAAGTATATACTGTGAAAAGGTCTTGCCATATTAGTGGAATCTAACCTCGGAGGGCTGGTTTCCCGGATAGGAAATAGATTAAGCCAGGACTAGAACTTTACTAATTTAGGACATTTAAGAATTTTTAGAAACATGTCTTACAAAAATGCATTATCTATATGAGCATTTTAAGACCATTTTAAGGCAATGGTGTGTTTTAAGATATCTCAGTGCAAGCCTTTTCCAGTTTAGACAGCTCTTGACATTTATTATAATCTAAGACTAGTCTTAAACCCTGTTCGGGAAACTGCCCCGGAGTGTTTAGATGTTCCTGTGAGTTTAAGCCCACTAAGTGTGACTAGAGATAGTCTGGGTAAACAAATGCAATTTGCGATTTCTCAATGATCAAGCTAGAAAGCTATAGGTTGAGAGACGTTAGAACATTAATACATCCTCTATATAATCACATCATAAGCATGAGCTTTGCAGACTGCTAATGTTAAGAATATTGCATAGAATGAAGCCCTTGTAGCTTATCATATTTACCACAATTAATGCTAACTGACCAACCTTACCACTTTATATAAAGCCATATAGAAAGAGTACAGTCACAAGAAATTGATAGAAAAGTATTCATTTCTGTGGAACATTAGAAGTTGTTTTGAAACTGTATATGAAATATCCTCCACCTATATATGGCAATGGAACAAAAAAAACAACTCGATCGGCTGTTTGAATCTAGACTCTTTCCGTAATTTTTTTTTAGCAATATTACAGGTTGGATACCAATGTAAAACCTCCATCTCCATAAAACTAAATTTAAATACAGCAATCTTTAAACACATTAACCCTCGCATAAAAAATGCAGAACGTGTGCATTTTGAGCCGGTCGAGCTCATCTGTCATGACAACCAGGGAGTGACATATAACCGAAATGCTAATGCAATCTTTTAATAGAATGACGTGTCCCATCTGCTTGCATTCTCATCTTTAAAGCTATGATGAATTAAGCCTGGATTCAACAGCCAAAACCGTTTCGGACACTCAGACCTCTTCTCACTCTGCGTTCATTTGCACTTGTGATGGTTGGAGTCAGTGCTGACTCATCCATTGTCAGAATGGATGTCATTTTTTTAAGCCCTTGAAGCGCCGATGTAATGAAAAAAGCCAAAGGTTGGGGGAATTTTTAATGATTATTTTTTAGCTCTAACCATCATTGTTTTCTGAATGAATAAGTATCAAGTATCAAACTCAGGTCAGAATGCAGCGAATCCCCATCATGTTCTGAGATCCTAAATAATCACTACAGGCATACACCATTGATCTTTCAAAAGACCAATATTATATTTGCATACACAATGCCATAGGATACTAAAGAGACTGCTATGAATCATAATATGATGCGTAAAGCTTGCTGGCTGTGCTCAAGGTAGATGACTAGATGCATCCAACCAGATATCCACATTACGCATTTCGATTCCAACACTAAAGGCATGGTAGGTCTCTTCTAGCATGATTTCGAACACCACAGAACGTGTTTTCGAGAACCATCAATTCTGGGAATGCCACTTCCATTCTTGTGTTCCTGGAAAGAAATCAGACACATCTCACGTGTTAACCATTACCACATATTTATAACAGGGTCTGGTTGGGATCAGCGGGCACAATCTTAGTTTCCTCCGACCTCTTTCCCTAGTAACATCGTAATTACATCCTGTTTTGCAAGCGAGGGAGTGGGTGAGGCTATTAAATGTTTGATCGGTGGATGAACTCACACACAGTATTATCTCAGGGAGAGGGAATGACAGATAATAGCAGCTATGGCAGACTGCAGTCATGGGCAGTTACGGTCTCTTACACGTCTCTCCAGCTGCAATCCAAAATTAGTGTGGAGGGGAGGGAAAGGCCTTACCATCACGAGCGCTGTGGGAGGAGGCCTGAGAGAAAAGAGACAGAAAAGCCAAGTGCTCCCCTTAAAACCACATCCAGCAGCTTCTCGCACCCTGTCGTGTGTTCTTCTAAACTGTGTGTCCTTGGCTATTTCGCTACGAGCAGACTTTCACTGTTCATTACTCAGCATTTGACAGTACATCTGTGCTTTTTGTATGTGCAAACAGTGTTTGTTTTTACAGTGTTTATGAGATCGTGTCATTTTAGGTAGCTTTTCTTCCCTTGAGGTTCCAAAGAGACTCAACAAATTCCTTGTTCTTCTGTGTATTGTTGTTCCTATACAGTTGTCTAGATTCCACTTGTGACTATAGGATATTGGTAAACCTACTTTAATGACACTGACTGTAAAGGTCTTTCTCTGTCATGTATTTTGAAATTTGATCATCTACTTGTCTATTATATGTTGTTGTTTAGGCACAGAATTTGAGGTTTTTTTTAATGTCAGTAAATTAAATCTCAAGAAGCATCACAGACTGCATCAAACTACAAAAACTCTTTTGCGTTAATTAGAAATTTCAGCGTGAGTTGCTGTTTGCAGCCTATTTTGTTTTGTAATCATATGTATTCAGCAAGAAAAAAATGGAGCAGGAAATTGATTGTGAGAAGTGTTGTAAGTCTGAATGAAGCCACTCTGAATGCAGGTTTGATGAATGAAATCTCTGAAGAGCTCCGGCTATTGGTTAACATCCAATAACCAGATAATAAAAGTTAATCTTATAAATATTATAAAGACAGGCTTTTTTCCTTGAAATAACTGAAGAACTGTTCATAATAAATCTAGTAAATAGGTAAATGGGGTAAATTTTGATTACACGTTGACTTGCAGCCTTTGACGAACGTCCTAATAGACCTTTTTAGAAGCACCTGTGCAAATGTTAACTCTCAGAACTGTCCTACATTAGCTTTAGTGCTGGTTTAAAGGGCTTTCATACCAATAACGATAACTAGAACAACAAATACAAAGCTGTGATAATCATATTTCTTTACCAATAGTACAGTACAAACCACAACTTTAAGTGTAAGGGTAATTATATGGTTGCGATCACTTCCCCCCCACAAAGCTGAAGAACAATAATAATAAAATAATATTAATAAATCTGAACTTGAGCAATTAAAGTAGGAAGTCACAACACCACAGCACATTTGTTTTGTTGATGTGGTTTGGTTGGATGTGGAATCAATTTATTGTTAGTTATCCTTTTTGATATAAATAGCCTTAAAAACTTGGTTATAGAGATGTGTGGTACTAGAGACTAAATCAAGTCCCTTCTGTTCTTTATTAACATTTAACCCCAGTTTCACAGACTTAAGCAGACTAAAGGCTAAAGCTAGTCCCAGACTAAATGGCATGTTTAAGCTGTTTCAGATATATCTTGCTCTGACATATCTTAAAACATGTCAGTGTCATTTTTCTGTGTTAAGATGCACACCTGTAATATTTTCTTATAAAGGCATTTTTGTAAAAGTTGCTTAAAAATCTAATTAAACTAATGCCTAGTCCTGGTTTAAGCTTAGCCCCGTTTGTGAAACCGGGCCTTTGACTCTAGATTAACAGAACTCAAAACAAGTAACAACATTTGATAGTTAGTCTAGTCTATCAAGTCTAGATTTAAGTACATTAAACACAAAAATTGAAGAATCTAAAAGAATCTCAGAAATGCAGACATATCTGTACCAATTCGTAGTAAGCATCCTGATATACATACATACTGCTAGAAATTAAAACAGTGTAAACCATAAATAAATGTTTTGACAATAACATCATTTTGAGTAATCGGTGTACGAATCACCCGCAGCTGTTAGCTATCAGCTAATCAATCCCCTCATTACGATCGCCCAATCAAACCAGTTTCAAGCACTATAAAACCACAAGCTTCCCGTTCATTTCCATCTCGCTTTTGCAAAACCCTCCTCCTCCCCTTCTACCTCCTTTAACTCAACTTCCCACTCCGGGGGGCAGCCGGAGTTCGAGCTGGACGCCGAGCCCTTACCCTCGCTAGGGTTACAATTGCTAGGGTTCGAGCCCGCCGTTCTCCCGGCCCGCTCCTTGGACAGCACGCCAAACCCGCTTTTCCATTTCATAACATGAGGAAGCGTAAACACTTGAAATGTTTTTTAAGAGAATTAGATGAGGGAAGAGGTAACACGAAATGCGGATGAACAATTAAATATTCAACACTAAATGATACAAACAAATGAGGTAACCAATATGGTAATAATGTGCTGTGCATCCACTGAAAAGAAATAAATAAAGCAAATAAATCAAAACTATGAACAGGAGTGGAGAAGGTCAAACGTAAGAAGGCTTAACTTTGAAGACATGATCCTACAGCAAAACTTCACTCCGTATCAACATTCATAGATACATGTGTGATGTCTGACTGAGCTTATACGCTTTTCCGGTTGTGTCAATATACAGTAATAGGCTAAAAGAGATTACTTTTCGCTGTGGTGTGACAAGTGTTTCTCATATGAAGATGAAAATCCCTATTCTCTATGCTGAAATAACACTGTTGTTTTGTAAAATCATAGCAAGCAATATGTTTCATCCATTTCATTTCATTTTTTTTAAACTACTGGGCATATGTGGTAGCAATCCATTAGATGATGTTCCTCAAAGCAAAAGATCATCAAATGCAATTAAATACATCCTGTCGGCTTTACTCTCAGAAAAACAAACAGTGTCACTTCCATTCCTGAAACTATTCTTCATCAGAGCAGACAGCTTGCAGAACCAGTGAGAAATCACACGATCTGGTGACAATAAACTCTCAAATAATATGTCACACTTTTAAAATGCTTTCCTGCAGCCTTGAGATAAAAAACATAAGGAACCTGTAATTTTGTTTCCCTCTCTTCCTTTTCGTATGTGAAGTGGTTCACCGAAAACATCTTTAGAAACTCTTCTGTTGAGAAAAACGACTGGCTATATGGATGGATGAGTAAGAGTTACAGTTATTTACAAAAAGGATTTGAATGGACACTGAATGATTTGATTGGAAGCCACAAGGAACATAATAACTGATGCCAATCTTCTTTTTGCTGGATCTGTCTTCTCTCTATTTCTCATACACAAACACAAGTGAAGTGAATAACAATGCAATCTAAATTGTCTCTCAATGTGCAGCCAATAATAAAATGTAATCACTTTAAAAAAACATAAGTGCATCTTATTTGCTAACAGCAATTCAACTCAAAGCATACAATGCCATTTAAACTGTATACTGTGACCTTATGTAACCTTGTATTTACTTTTTATATAATCTAATATTTAGCGCTGTGAACATGTAACATTAATTACTGAGATATTTGCTGTTTAAAGCATTAAAATAAATGCAGCAATTCCTGAGGTATGAATACTTGTGATACTGATGTTGTATTGAGATGACTTTATAAACATGAGAATACTGGTTCTGATTATGTTTAGTACTTTATTTTAGCATTTAGCACTTCTTTATCTCGAAAGTAATTGCAAATATGTTTACTTAAAATGACAAATCTAATTCAGAGAGAGAGAGAGAGAGAGAGCTGATAGAGACAGGGCAATGTCAAATTTATGTTAATATCATAAGTATAACACTATTATAAGTCATACAAGATCATACCTTACAATAACTTTGAAAGCTTAATAACACCAATTAGTTTTAATTAAACAACTGATTAAACTTATAGCACTTAAATGATACGTTATGTGATGTTAAATTGCTGTAATTGCTAATTTATTCCAGAGAGACAGTATAACGGCATACTGTCTCACTTAATACTCGGTAAAAAGAGGCAACTAAACAAACATAAAACTTCATATATTTTCAAATTTCACATTCTCTATTATGTAGATTCAACTTCATACTTCATATTATGCAGTCAAATTACAGAAACCTGCTCGTTTTCTTTCTTTTTTTTTATTCTCGATTGACAGCCCTTAATGTGATGATATGTATAAACTAAAATTTCAAACTGGAAATTAAAAGATGTATTCCCCCCATTTTCTTACAAATTTAGTCTGAGTTGCCCCAGGCACCAATAATCAATTGTAAAGGTTTAAGGCACTTCCCGATTCCCAGCTCATGTATTTTTAAAGCAATGCTCTCCACAGTAACCACTATCTCTTTTTCACTTCCCCTGGCTCTTTGCCATTCAACGCATGTGTCCTCCTAGTCCCTTGGACCTTTCTCACTCCATACTAAAGAGCAAATTCCCACTAGTGCAACACTCACAATAGAGAGCCATCTATTTGATGAAAGAGACCCATCCAGACAGCAATACCCAGCTATGTCTGAATGTCTAATCCCACTGTGAGCGATCCCTCCTGGGTGCTTGGTTACTCCCTTGCCTTCCATTCTTTAGTGTCCTCCAACACCCAGTCTCTCTTTGTCTGGTGCATCCCGTGCCGCATAAGAGGAATCTGTCAGAATGACAAACAACAGGGTTTTTTTTTTTTTCATATTCAGGTGTGAGTGAAGACCAAGGAGAAGAAGCAACGAAACAGAAATAAAATGTGAAACTGAACAGGTGCGCGATGTGGGCTTGGTTTAAGATTGGCTCAGTGCTGCTGTTGAATTATTTATTTATTTACTTCCTTCCAGTGGCACTGATCTGCATTCTTCATCGAGGGCCGAGACGCTTTTCAGGCAGCGCTGCCGTGTTTTCTGCTGTGACCGAAAGATGAAAAGCATGTTGTTTAATAAGCTATCCGTGCCCTTTCTCTTCCAAGAAAACTACATTGGACCTGAACCCATTCCATCACTTTATGCACCTAAACTGATTTCGACTTTTCAGAGCCACAAGAGGCTTTGGAGACGTGTTAAAGGGGTCATTGAAACACCATGTATTTGTTTATTTTCTTGCCAAGCGCACCGGCAAGAACACTGACCTTGGCCAGAAATAATGACTAGAAACCAACACGTATCGGTCTCGCGTGTGCCTGCAGGTACTGAGCTGGGAAATTGAAACCGATCGTAACAATAAGTGCAACTCACAGCGTGAAGATTGTTAGCTTGCCTGTTTCAAGCTCTCTCACACTTGAACCAGGTCTTGCCTAACCTTCTGGAGACCCAATATGTTCCTAGCTTGCTTGTTTTGTGTGCGCGATTGAATTAATATTTCCTCTGGAGATTTTTGCAGTGACCTGTAATGCTGTAACCGAGCGCCGATTGTCTCCTTGGCTCTTGTTATGCATCCGCCGCACACTATTTAAGCAGATAGCGTGCCACCTTGTTCACCCATTACAGATCCTTCCCACACACACATGCAAACAATCACAAACCTCGTAGACCTTCGAATAGCAGGCTGGGAAACGCTCCCGGGTTTCCATTTGAGCCCTGCCCACTGATGAGCGCGACCTGACCTCCTGAAGCAGTGGAGGATTAGTATCTCGATATTCCTTCCAGTGTTCCTTCTGCCAGGCATCGGCTGCAGTTCAGCCTGGCCCTCACTTCTGTTTTTCCCACTGTCCATCAGAGAAGTACAAAAGCTTCTAAGGGATGTCGTGGAGAAAGAGCAAAGGAAAAGAAGGAATAAAGGCTGCTGAGCTAATGTGATAGCAAAAAAAAAAAAAAAAGAAAGAGTACAGTTTGAGGGTGCAATTGTTGGGAGGAGATCCCGTGACAGTTTTTAAATAGACATTTAGTAATACCCTTAACATCAATTGTGCTTCATTAATTAGATGTTTTCTTCTAGTATTGATTGGCGGCTATTATGCTTGTATGTACAAGGACTGTAATAGCTTCTTCCTGTGATTGTGTTACATAAATCTATTGCAAATTAAAGCATTGTGGGGAAATCAATACTGAAGCATATGAACCAAAAGCTGCTTTTCACTCTGATAAAAGTGCTAGTTAACTTGGCACTGATTGAGGCCAGGGGCAAATTTTATAAGAACTAGCACAGTAACAGTACTGACTAAGGATCATTTATTTGTTATTATTAAAGCTAATATGGAACAGGAGGTAATCTGATCTCATTTCTGAAAGATGCTTTGAGCACACAGGAGGCAGACCATCTGTAAGGATATAATACCTAAATAAAGGAGTTCTGCCAAAAATTATGAAACTTTCAGAAAAGCCTGACAAAAAAAAAGTGAAATAAGTGGATAAAAATACAAATATAAGTCAACATGCTACAATTTATATGATATATATCTACAGTATATATATACAGTATATATAAAGTAATTAGTTGTAGTTACTAGTACTTCTCACAAATAGTAACTGAGTTAGTAACTGGGTTACATCATTATAAAAGTAACTAATTACCAGGGAAAGTAACTTTTGCGACTTAATATAGTCAAATAACCTGCATGCTTCCAATATTAAATGTTAAATTAATTTAGTGTTTCTATAAAAAAAGAAAAAAAGAGGTTAAAATGGCAAGTAAACAAAACTACCACGAATTCTTTTACTAATAAAAATAAAAAAACACACTTAAGATTAATGAGCTGCTGGATTCGTAAATATTAATCACACTGTCTGCGTTCACTCAAATTGATTTGATGAAATCAAAACAGGGACGATAACAGGTGAGCGCCAGCCAATAAGATTGTTTTTGTGCATTAGTTCCGCCCACTACCAGAGAAACAGGCTGTTCTTAAAAGCTTCCTAAAAGGAACTCTGTTATTTTGACAGTAAAACATTTACATGTAGCACATCAATTCTGCATGTTATGAAGACTATCTTGCTCTGTATCTTTCTATGCGTGTGTGAGACAAAGCAACTGTGACCCATGCACCTTTACAATAGTGTACTACATAAGGTAAACTAAATATAAAGCCCACATAGTTCAATATTCTATATTCACTCAAGGATATATAAAATAAAGTAATGTCATCCTATAATATAGATTATCAATATCACTATGGTTTGATATAATTTATTGCTGTTTAATGTTGCAAACAAATGACATCTGGATATTTTAATTAAAATTATAGTAATTATAAGTAGTGAAAATTAAAATATTTGTTAGAATATAGCAACCCATCTGCCTACTTATCAATCTGTCCATCTTTAAAACGGGTGTAGTAGAAATTATCCAGTAAAGGGCTGAAAAGCAGAGTGATGTATCTAGGAAAAACAAAGCCAAAAACGAACAAACACAGAGAAGACATGAGCCCAAGAGGACAAAAGGGACACCGAGAGAGATGAAATGCAGCAATTGAGAGTAAGACTCTGTTTGGAAGACACCAAGATAGAGTAAGAGTAGACTAACAGACAGAAAAAGAAAGGGAGATAGAGAAAGTGATGGGGAGAGAGGTGGCTTTCATCCAGGCAAACCTGGCCAGACAGGAACTGGAGTGGTGAGCACTAGGAGCTTCAGCAACCTGGCCCTTTTCATCTCTTCATCAGGAGGGTTCAAAGCCACAGGCGAGCCTTTGATTCCATCACTGCCACAGCTCCCTTGATGTGGAAATCTAAATTTCAGTGAATTGAAAAAGGAGGGGAAAAGGGGGTGACACATTACACCATATGAAGAAATAAATGTGCTCTTCGCCGCCCCAGAGCTGGTGCTAATGACACGGCACAGAAAGAAGGAAGGGGGGACAAAAAAGAGCCAGAGGAACAATCTATAAATGATATGTCTTCAAATGTTGAATATGAATCACTGCTCTGGCAAAGCCGGTACCATGCACATTCACACAGCATTGCAATACGGTTTCTCATTCCTGTCTGTGTGATGAATACATCTCTAGATTCAGTTGTCTTTCTCTTCTACAGCTGAACTGTGTTATAGTCAAAATGACTCTCCTAATTTAACAGTAGTCCAGGCTGAAACGTCAAAGCAACATAGTGCATTAAGTTGCACAGTGTAGATGTGAAATTCTGAGATAAAAAAAGTAATTTTTTGCGTAAAACATTGCATTTACATTTTAGCTATTTAGCAAACACTTTTATCCAAAGCAATTAAGGCAATCAAAATCAACAAAAGATCATCAATATGCAAGCACTATGATAAATCTCAGTCAAAACCATTCACACGTTTCTTTATTAACAAGCGAAACCAAGCCATGTACTGTAGCTTCAGCAGCTCCCGGCACATGAACAAAAGCGGTGATCTCATCGGTCGGTCAGTTTTAAATGTGGCACGTCACACCAAAAGGATGAGACAAGGGCGTTTTTTTTATGATGCTTTGAAGCGTTGCGTTTTTTTCGCTTTGGTGTGCACACTCACATTGTTTAGTCACAAGGCGTTAAACGTTGGCAATATTCACACGCGATATTTGTCCCGGTGTGAACAGGCCTTTAACCTAATGGAATACTACTGGAAAAACTATAGAATAGAAAAAAATAAAGCTAATGTTAATATTTTTAAAGAAATGCAGTTAGAGAATAAATACGCAATTGAGGGACAAGTATGTGTTTGTGTGTTTTTATATAAAAAACAAACAAAAAAACCTAAAGAATTACAATAGATACAATTACAAATGCTATAGCAAATTATGAACACAGCAAACAGAACAATAGAGAATGACTTTAGTAACGTTCTATGTCATATTATTTCCTAATTTACATAAATGTATGAAGTGAGAAAATTAATATATTGAATATATGGTTTTGAATAAAAGTGTCTGCTAAATGCAGGAAATCAGCATTTACGTTTAACTTCTTTTAGATTATGAAAAACGGTAGCAAATTGGACTACTGCATGGTTGGAGATTAAGAAAGTGTATGAGCAGAGAAGGAAAAAAAATGCAGCAAGCCAGAGATTTTGGCAAAATATCTGAGAGGATGTAAACAGCAGGAGTGACCCTCATTAGTAAAGATTAAAAAATAAATCCTTAAAAAAAATGTCTTAATATTTACTGTCATTATCGCTATGGTTACAGGAATTCCTCAAGGCTAAGTTTTTTGACCTGCTTCTGTTTTACAAAGCACAGTTTGACAAATGAATGTAGCTTAAACTGTTTTGACTACCACCATATTTTAATTAATATTATCAATCCATATTGTTTTTGCTTTTTGTTTAGTTTCAGCCCGCTTTTCTCCCTTTTATTCTCATGCGACCCTCTGTCACTACAAAAATAGATTGATTTTAGAAGCTCTTTATAACATGCCTCTCTCCCAATCTGATAAGAGATGAAGGTTTTATTGGCAAAAGATAGATCCCATCTGTCTTCAACTGCTTAATCATACCCCCTCTACCCTCTGAAATGTCTATAAATGAAAGCGTCATTTTACAGTGACCTTAGACTCCATTCTGGCTTTTCTGAAGGTCAGCAATATTTCTCCAACTCTTAAAGTCAAATATTTCCAGTTATATCTTTAGCCTTTGGAAAGGTTACATAAATGCATGCTGCTTTTAAAGTCTAAACGTTTTGAATAGAGCAGGAAGCTGGTGTAGTCATATGCCATTCAGTCTCTTACCTGCATTTTTCTTTAAAACCAGAGTCGATAAACATTAATGAGCACTATTGGTCAGAGACAGTTTGAAATGGTTAGAACAAACCTGAGAAATTCAACAAATGCCCAGAGGATCCTAACAGTAGGCGATCTTCCCACAAGTGCAGTTACTTTGGAAGGATCAATGAAACAAAATCACTTGAAAACCGCAGCAAAGTGCTCAGAAACTATTGAAAAATCTCTAACGGCTTTCAACAAGAGGAGGTGTCTTGTAGTCAGGTTATGGGACTGTAGCTGCAAATTCCAAACAATGTAATAATGAAGAGATCTATGAAGCACAATAAAGTTTTGAAACTTCATCCTGTGCCAGAGCATTGCAATAATCAGTGAGGCAATTAATAAAACTGGCTTGGAAAAACAAAACAAATTGGAACAGGTGCGTGTGCTTTTTCTCAAGGCCAAGACAGTGACTGAAAAGAAGATTTGTCTAGTAAACTAATTAACGATGAATATTCCACCCACCTTCAAGCGACGCTTATTTTTCAATGCATTGAATGTGGTTTCTTTTTTTCCACCCTGATGCATTTACAGGAAAAAGAGCTTCTGTTCTATATATGGGGAAAAAAAAGTAAATAAAGTAATAATTTCTGCTAATTACTGAGAGACAATGACACATTTCATGCTGCTGCTGACATCTGCCTACTGAAATCCATAAATAAATAACTGAATATAAATAGCCTTATATGGTTGGATATACATACAGCATATATCTACACCGTTCAGGTTTTAGACTTTTAATATTAAGGTTTTAGTTCCCTTCATTTTTAGTGTGTTTGCTTGTTGCCTATCAGATTATCAAAATAATTATGGACTTTTGGTATTAGTAAGAATCTTTGTATCTCTAAAAGAGCCAGAGAGCGAAAGAACAAACAACTCAGCAGCGGACGTAAAGGCACAGACCAACTCAAAAAACTGTCCATTGCAGCAAAGTACCAGAACAAAAGAAATACAATCCCCAAGATCACTGTAACTGTAGAGCGTTTCAGGCTTTGGTTTACTGCAACCTAACCAAATTTCAGAGCCAGCTGTGATACTGGATCTCATCACTGACACTTCTTAATGTGACTTGTCCTCTGCTGCACAAGAGGTAATATATCATCAGGATTGTCTATGTCTACAGATAGCAGAAGATATTTTTTCTGCTTTAAACTACAACACCCAATTTCCTCTTTAAATGGCTGTGCTGTAAGGTGAACCCTCTTGTGCTCCTCACGGGGAATAAAATGCTCTGAGAGAAAGTTGGATCTTTTCATGTCACAACAAAGAATTGAACCTCACATACGGGGGAATCAATAACTCTTCATTAAGCTTTTTTATTAAGGGTCATTCTGTTGTAGTACAAGAGGATATTGAGTGTAATATTCAATGAAAGGCTGGTATTTTTCAAATGACCGCTTAGGAGTGGTCGGACCTGTCTGTAACAGCATGAGACGGCGTGAAATAAGGTCCAACCAAGTTTTACTGTGAATGGGCTCATGCTTCACTAACTTTATGTGGACGTAGATGAAATCATGGTGCTGCCTATTTCAAGTCAATCTTATCATCATTCTCGAGGGAGCTTCCCATGGAAATCTGCTTCGTGAAATAAGTGCAGAGCACCTGACTCGAAAAAGCTCATTAACTGACCTTTTAAACTGATTCTCACTGCTGCTTCTAAGAAAAACTGCAGAAAAAATTCAGCAGTTTGACATTTAGGGTAAAAATCAGCTTTGTTACTGCCAAAACAGGCCATCAGAAGACCTAAAGCAGACTGTGCGCATTCTTTGACTATTCTCTGACTATTAAAGCGCCCCTGTTATGCCATCTTAAAGGTTGCTAATATTGCTATATGAGTCTCTTAAAACAGGTTTACATGTATGCAAGTGTCACGTTTTATGTCTGTTTAGTTCTGTTTAATGTCTGTGTTTTTGTATTCTTGGTTTAGTTTCGTTTTCATGTCTCCCTGTTTTAGTTTTGTTTTTTAAGTTTCTTCCTGTTTGCCCATATTTGGTCCTTCCTGTGTTATTGTGGAATTATTAGTTGATCCCTTTCCACCTGTGTTTCCCCAGCTGTGTCTTGTCTAGTGATTAGTGTTCCGTGTATAAAACCTCTGTCTTGTGAGTTTGATTTTGTCAGTCAGTGTGTATGTCCCCCTTGTTTGCAATTGCTTTGGACAATTCTAGTTAATGTTGGAAACCTTGACTTTGTTATTATTAAAAAAAGACTTTATTTTGAAATTGAGCTCTTGCCTCTGTTGATCTCTGTCTCCTCTGCAAACACCGGCCGTGACAGATTAACTGACCAAAATTGCAGAAAAAGGGCAGGATGTCATGGGCCGAGTTTGTGCTCTACCGCCTCTCTCACGGGCTACCACCTTACCCCATGCCAGGAGAGTGTTTCCGGGGACCCTTATCGAAGTTGCCTAGCTCTTGGGTGGCTGTTCGGCGGCGTCACCTGGTTCTATCGCTGCCTGAGCGCTTCAATGAGCTTGCACTGCCCGAGCGCTTTGATGAACCCGCGATGCCTGAGCACATTGAAAAGCCGGCATTAATAGAAGGTCCCTCTGAGCCAGTATTCCCCGCAACCTGCCATGTGATGGATCTGTGGCAGGGAGACCCTGTGTGCTTGTTCCAGCCCTATGATCACAGCCTGTTCCAGCCCCTCAATTACAGCATCTTACTCACCTGAGCCCGCCACGCTTCCTGAGCGCCCTCCTGAGCCCGCCGCGCTTCCAGAGCCAGACACACAGCCAGAGCCAGAGCCAGAGGGAGGGCTATAGTGTCCCACAGCAGCTGAGGGCTGCCCACGGGTCGCCGTGGCCGAAGGCTGCCCACAATCCGCCACGGCCTCCCAAGTCTCCTGATCCCCCACGGCCACCCAAGGCTTCTTGTGGCCTTTAGGGCACCCCCCTGGAATGGAAGCAAATTGTAACATAATGCCCCATTGTACACTGCAAGGAGCATGTTGTAACATGACCAGTTTAAAATGTTTTCATAATTTAATTTTAAAAACTGCTGGAAGTTCATCAGTGGGGGGGTTGGGGGGGTATAGCTGACCTACTGTTATTTTCATCTCTAGGGTTTATAGAGAATGGTCAGTGAAACTGAAAATATCCAGTGAGTAATTTTTTGTAAACAAAAATACCTTGATGTTAGAGGTCAGAGGAGAACGAGTTAGAGATGATAGAAATGCAACAGTAACTCAGCCCACGAGTTACAACCAAGGTATGCAGAATGCCATCTCTGAAAGCACAACACCCTGAAGTACAGCAGCTCCTGTCAGCTAAGAACAGGAAACAGAGACGGCAATTCACACAGGCTCATCAAAACTGGACAATAGAAAATTGGAAGATTAGAAGATTTGTTATTAAGAACATGAAAGCATGGATCTATCCTGACTTGTTTCAACAGTCTAGGATGCTGCCACTGATGTGGGGGATATTTTCTTGGCAGACTTTGGGCTCCTTAGTAACAATTGAGCATTGTTTAAATGAGTCATACAAAGCCAATTTTCCACAAGCTAATATGATTCTTTAGGGTCTTAATAGAAAGTTTGTAATATATTTTGTTTTCAAATTTCTCAAAGATTTCTCTAACGCTCATTTTACCCTGTCAAAAACAGCTCTTTAGAAATCACTCTGTTGTGTACTTCCCATTTGAATCTTCACTAGCTCCGCAGACCCCGCCTCTCTTTTCCAAGGGACTCTCAGAGGATCTTTTTTTTGCCGTATTCAGAGGTACTATAGGTGTTGATAAACTTGCTAATTAGCACATTATTAGGAAAGGCGATTTGCAAAGATTCATTAAAATATATTATACTCACTGCTGTAGGTGAGGCTGGATCATGAATGATTTGTGTAAACAAATGCAATTCGGTTGATCAAGAGCGTTTTTCTCTTCAGAACCAAATTTGACATTAAACCTCTGCGTCTTCAGTCTCTCAGACTCTCAGATGTTGAGAGGAAATGACTACTGCTATGATCATTAATACATTCAACAACAAAACACCTCATTCTCGTAGCAGTCCTTTTTGCCTCTGTATCTCGGTCTAATGATGGCTCACTCAGGGCGGGTCTGAGGTAAGACACCAGTTCAGTCTGTGTGACACACTGCTGTCAATTTAATTTCAGAAGGGGCAACCTATTTTTATTAAATTAAAAGAAAACACAAGGCTCAAACCATCTCAGACTGGTTTCTTGAACATGACAATGAGTTCACTTTACTCACATGGCTTCCACACTCACAAGATCTCAATCCAATAGAGAGCCTTTGAGATGTGGTGGAACGGCAGATTCGCATCATAGATGGGCAGCCAGCAAATCTGCAAGAACTGCGTGATGCAAAATCTCTAATGAATGTTTCCAACACCTTGCTGAATCCATGCCACAAAGAATTAAGGCAGTTCTGAAGGCAAAAGGGGGTCCAACTATGTTCTAACAAGGTGCACCTATTTTTATGAATGAAATATAATCTAATGCTGTAGTGTGACAATAAACACATTGCAACCAAGGTATGCATACTTCTGCAAAATAATAGTATAATAGCAGGGCAGATTGTATCTTCCAAAAACTTTTGAATTTTGGCACATTTTTTTCTCATGCACCTATACAACCACACTTGTATACATTCAGACAATAATCAATTAAGGTTTTTTTTTTTTTTTTTTTGTATAGACCTTTAATCAGTTTAATGTGACAACCAATCCCAAAAACACTATATTTACCCTATAAGGAAAAACTGTGGGAATGTGGAATATCTTTTTAGAGGCCAATACTTTACTGTTACATTATGTTCCTATACAGAAATAGATTTCCAGACACAAATTGACTTTAACAAATATAGTGAAGAGGGTGTGAAAACTAGCCTGGTATTCATTATCACTGTCTGTATGTTCTTAAAAGCTCTTTATAATAGCTACATATATAAAAAAAATAAAATAAAAAAAAAACTTTTTTTTAATCTTCAGTGAGCACATTTTAGTCATTTATTTTCATTCTTCTAAATTTATAACACATCCTCTCACAGCAAGAACCTTTTTGTTGTTGTTGTTTGTCCAAAAAGCTCGATAATATTAAGTAAGAGAGAGAAAAAAAAACAGTCCAGATTGCTTGTTAACTCCTCTCTTGGCTTCAATTGTGAACTCTGCTGGTGGCGAAGCTATGTTCCAACAAGCAATCCCAAATGTGTTTCAATTACAGCTCAGGAAAGTGGGGATCTCTTTAGCATAATTGAAAACTATAGGTGTTGATAAACAGTTTCAGACGAGCCACAAGGCTCTTCTTACTGCTCAGAAGTGCCAATCATAACAGTGTGACTAATGATGCTGTGAATTGAAACAATGGGAGGGAAAAACTCATGCTGACCTCCTACCAAAAATGAATGAATTACCTGCCTAAGTCATTTTCTTATCTGAACAAAAAAATGATTTGTTGTTATGAGCGAAGACAGCTGATTTTAAACAACAATCATAGCTTAACAGTATAAAGCAGCCACTGGAAACACAAGGCCTTGTCAAAATCAATCATATAGACGCTTGTCTATTGAAGCTTGAACAGTAGGCCATTCCACTGACTGCAAGACTCTTCCAGTTTCTCCACTTTTTTTTTTTTTTTGATAATTATGTTTATCATCATGGAAGCTTTACAATACAAGCACATTTTTACTATATGTAATTTTTTGTCAATTTCCTCAGGTTAGCAAGCTTTTGTATGGTTATGCTACAAACTAGAAACACACCCTACTGTCCTATGTGATTGAAAAACAGTAATTTAGTGTAGTCATGGAAATGCTTTATAGATGAATAAATCTGCTAAAGTGGCATGTTTAGAGCTGGAAACCTTCCATTCGTCAAGACAAAACATGCTCACTGAGGTCAGAGTCAACATAAAATCAACCCATTTTATCTCCATAATCATTCTTATGTCTCAGCGAACAAGAAACATACAAATAAGAAGTATTAAATTACAGTGCAAGACAGAATGATATATGCTTTTTGAAATCACATACATTAATACATTGATAGTAAGACTGATATCTTTACTCAAAGTAAGTGGGGTCCATTTTGATTCCATACTAACAGAATGGGAATTTGATTTGGACAAGCACACTGCTGGCTTCATTAGTGAATGAGTGAAGCAACACTTTGTTGTAGCAAATGATTTGAAATTGTTCTGTACATGTAGCATATGGTCTCTATCCTTTACAGCGGTGAACACATGCCACAGTGGACTAATCTGACATACAACATTGCAAATCCATAATGCATGTACTGTTTGTATTGAAGCTGTTGAGAAATATAGAACATAAATGCTGTTATGTATTTTTAGATGGGCACTTTTGTTGATGGCTGTAGCTGTCTCTAATGAGACTGTAGGGTCCTGTGCACTGAGGTTGATGGGAAGGGAGCACAGCCCAAGCCACACAGGGTGTGGGCGAATAATGCAGCCACACATTAGTTCTGATAATGGAGGCTTGTGGGCTGCTGCTAGCACATTACTGCAATTGACTTCTGACCTTCAGAGAGGAGCAACAAGCCCAGCATGCTCATCTGAGAGAGGGCAGGCCAATGCACTTTCATCATTTTATCCAAACTGTGGTTTTCTCACATCATTTCCATCTGTTTTACTAAATGTGCTGAATAGATAGTCGCAAGATACTGACATTTATAGAAAAACTCAGGAATATTGTAGAACAGTGATTTCGTGGAGTGTCATGTGGTCATTTTGAAAGCTTTCTTCTAATCTCACAATTAAATATATTCATAAATAAATGTATATTCTTATTTGATCCCTTTATGCCAGTGTAGCAGTTTTTGATATTTTGAAATTACATTTCATGCAGTGTGTAACACAGACATAAGTAAATGAAAACATCCTGCAAAGTTTTAAATGTGAAAGTGTGCAGTGTATAAAGTTATTGTCTCTCAAAAGAAAGAGTTGACTCTGAATTATTGAAACAAATCATTTTTAAAACAAAACCCCAGATAGGATGATAGAATGCACTGCCATCTGTTGTAAATAATTTTAATTTCACTTAATAGTGTTTAACGACCACAAATATCTGCCTCCTCTCTGATTTATCTGATTTCCTGTGTATCGAACTTTGCCTGTTGACCATTCTTCATTAAAGCTTTGCAAATGGATCCAGACGTTCCTACACAGAAGGCTTCGCCAGAATCGGATCAAGCGGCTTTATATCAAGTCTTCACCGGGGTGAGCCGTCAAGCTTCAGTTCAAGTGTTAGACCAGCAACAGCTTAAGAAGTTGACCAAAATCACAGAAGACCTCGCTCGTTCTGTTCAAGCCTTCACTGCCACTCTGATTCCGCCTGCCAGCGCACCGACTCCGCCTTCAGCTCCAACAGTCTCCACTCTGGTCAACCCAGCGCGATTGGCGCTATCAGAGAAGTACAACGGTTATTAAAGTTTTCTTCGCCAAATCAGAGAGGTTTTTGACCATACTGTTGATGGAAAGGACTCTAAGGATGAGCTCCTGTCACTCAAACAAGGACCCCAATCCACGGCTGAGTTTACTATGGCATTGTGTACGCAGGCAGCAGAAATGGGATGGGATCAAGATCCTCTCATGCCACTCTATCGTCGGGCACTTCGCGAGGATTTGCAGACAGAACTGGCTGGACGTGATGAAGGCAAAACTCTCAAACAGTTTATTGACCTCGCTATCAATACTAATCAAGTCCTTCGCTCACTCCGCACTCAAGCTCTTCCTACTCCCAGGTCAACCCAGTCTAATCCAGAGCCAATGCAGATTGGAGTAACTCACCTGACCGCTAAAGAAAGTGACCGTCGGCGAACTTAGAAACTATGCATGTACTGCGGTGCGGAGGGACACATCAGGGCCAACTGACCTCGACCTCCTTGATCCTCTACCTACCGGGTGAGTGCAATCTCCTTGTCTTCAGCTATGAAAATCGATGTTTGTATCCTTAATCAAGACCAAAAAAATAATGTACAAGCCTTCATAGATTCTGGAGCAGCAGGGAATTTTATTGATGAAGAGTTTGCCTCTAAATACTCTCTCCCTCTTATTTCATGTACTCCCGCCATGGCCGTGGCAGCCCTCGATGGCTGAACCCTAGGGTCAGGAAAAATCACTGCACTCACCCAAGAGCTCACCCTCCTCACAAGTTCACTCCACTCAGAAAGGATACAGCTCCATGCCATTCACTCACCTGATCACCCGCTCATCCTAGGCCTGCCGTGGCTGGAGCTCCACGACCCCACCATCTCCTGGTCCAATATCATCCAATAGTCAGCATACTGCCAATCACACTGTTTACAGAAAATGAAGAAACCTGTCAACAACATCACTGTCACATCTGTGGAACATTCTAATCTTTCTAATGCCTATTGAATACCATTACCTTCAAAATGCTTTTAGTAAGGAAGAGGCTACTCACCTTCCCCCACATCGTCCCACAGATTGTGCCATTGATCTGCTACCTGGAACTGTACCACCCAAAGGTCGTATTTTTCCCTTATCACAGCCTGAAACGGCTAGTATGAATCAGTATATCCAAGAGGAGCTGACCAAAGGCTTCATACGACCATCCACATCTCTGGCTTTCGGCAGGCTTTTTCTTTGTGAAAAAAAAAAGATGGAGGCCTCAGACCTTGCATTGATTACCGGGCTTTGAATCTCATCACTGTCAAGTACCGCTATCCCCTGCCTCTCGTCCCCTCAGCCCTGGAACAACTCAGGTCAGCCCGCTACTTTACCAAATTAGACTTACGTAGCGCTTATAATATGATCAGCATATGAGAGGGGGATGAATGCAAAACAGCTTTCTCAAACACTAGTGGGCACTATGAGTACCTGAGTTCAGTAAGGTTGCGGCTCCCCTCAACTCCATGACTCGTAAAGGTGTAAAAAGTTTGCCCTGAAACAAGGAAAGTGAAACCGCCTTTCAGGAGCTGAAGGTTTGTTTCACTACAGCACCCATCTTATGACACCCAGATGCAGAGAAACAATTCGTTTTCGAAGTCGACGCTTCCAACAACGGGCTTGGAGCCATTTTATCTCAGCGACAAGGTGAACCAGCCAAGCTCTTTTCCTGTGCATTCTATTCTCGTTAACTGACGCAGGCTGAGCGAAACTACGATGTGGGCGATCGGGAATTACTAGCTCTCAAGGCAGCGTTAGAAGAATGGAGACATTGGCTTTGGAGGGGGCCAAAGAACCATTCCTGGTTTTTACCGATCACAGAAACCTAGAGTATCTACGTAACGCTAAAATGCCAAAAGCCCGCCAGGCACGTTAGTTGCTATTCTTTTCCCGTTTTGACTTTCAGATCACTTTCCGAAAAAACACCAAAGCTGACGCCCTCTCACGACACTTTGATCACATAACCCAGAACCTGAAACCAGAGAATATCCTACCTCCAGCCATCATTGTTGCTCCCGTCCAGTGGGACATGGTCAGAGAGATCACTGATGACCAAGGAGAAGACCCCATACATCCAGAGTGCCCACCTGAAAAAATATACGTACCTGTCATCCTCCGTAACTGATTGCTCCACCTTATCCACGCCGGCCACCCAGGAATTCTCACCATGATAGAACTTACCACTAACAAATTCTGGTGGCCCAACCTGTCGTCTGAAGTCACCAATTTTGTTAAAGCCTGCAACCCATGCCAAGTTTCAAAATCATCCAGACAGTGTCCTGCAGGTTTGCTCCAGCCTATCCCCATTTCTCACCGTCCCTGGTCCCACATTAGATTGGACGTTATCACTGATCTGCCTTACCCAATATCTTTACCACTATACTTACCGTAATAGACAGATTTTCAAAGGCCTGTCGTCTTATCCCTTTACGCAAGCTCCCCACAGCCTGGGAGATCGCTCAAGTGATGATGGAGCAAGTGTTCAGACATTAAGGCCTGCCTGATGACATAGTCTCTGATCAGGTTCCTCAGTTCATCTCCATGGGTTGGGGGTCCTCCGGAACAGGGCAGCGGGAACCTTCACCAGAGTTTAAGTTCCACCCGGACCCTTTTTACCCACACAACTGGATAATAACTGCCGTTTATTCTTGTTTGATTCCCTGGTTTGATTCGGATGGTGTACCACTCTTGATTCTCGCTGCCTGCCCTGACCCTTTTGCCTGGACCTGGACTTTTGATTACAGCTGCCTGCCCTGACTTTATCTGCCTGTTTAACAACCACGAATATCTGCCATGTCTCTGATTTATCTTATTTCCTGTGCACCGAACTTTGCCTGTTGACCATTCTCTATTAAAGCTTTGCAAATGGATCCAGATGCTCCTAGTGATCTCTCACACGGGTCTTCTAAATTTAAATAATTTCAACAACACTGAATAAGTTATAATTATTCTAAACAGACAGGCAGATAGTGGGCAATTAATCATATGTTGTGTTCAGTTTTGGCTTTCAGCAATAAAAGGACCAAAATAATCTAAATAAAATGCATAATGCTCTTGTTTTGTCATAAACCCAGTGCACCTTTTTCCTGTACAAAACGTTAGATAGACAACAGTCAGAAAGATGAAGAGATAGAATGATAGAGAGACAGGCAGATAGATGCAAACAGATGATAGACAAATAGGTAAATAGATGGCTAGATTTATTGGAGCACATTAATTTATGAGCTCTCACAAGTCCTGAGATAATGGTGTGAGTTTAAAGAGCAGCCATTAGTTTATCTAAAAGTGTGCAAATCAATAACTCAACTCAAGATCCTGATGAGTGCATCTGGAAATTAACCATGTTTGCCGTGGTGAAGGCATATACGGTAATATTAAAGATTCAATAACATGAAATACATCACATCTCACATCATGTGCTTTAATATATATTTTGCTATCCCTGCTCTTTCACCCTCTCTGTGCAGTATGCCCATGTGAATGCCACATTATAATGTAGAATGTAAGGCATCCCACTCACACACACACACACACACATACACACTGAGTGAGTAAAGAGATGACCCATTCTGAAGCCTGTGTTACATTTAAATGAATCACACTGAGATGGGATAGTGCCAGACTTACACAACCAGAGAGACTAAACAGATGTTTTCAGAACCCTGCTTCTGCTGCCAGGCCTACACAACCTCTCTCTCAGCTTGTTTCGAACTGTATGCTTTGTGAGCAGATTTTCGTCTGATTTAGATGTATATTTATACTCTTTTTTTTCCAGAACAAACCCATCAGGTAAAGTTAATTTTAGTGATTACATTCATTAGGCCCATATTAACGCTTCAAGTATTGCTATTGTACACTCTTAAAAAATAAATAAATAAATAAAAAAAAATATATATATATATATATATACATAATTGATTTTCATGAAGCTTTCAGTTTCTATGGTGACATTTAAATATTTTCTAGGTTCTATGGCATAATTTTTTCATTTTATAATTTTTGGAGTGTATTTGTGAACTATAAAAAAATTACCTGGTTTCATGGCAAAGAATGTACCTGGGTGGACTTTTTAGAGAGACACGAACCAATAAGTACATATCACGGCAGTTTAAAAAAATAAATAAACGCAAAAAGGTAGTAAAACTCGAATGCTTTTTCACACAAAAGTACAGATTTTTGATTAATAAGTTTAATTAAGTTTAATTTTTGCACAATTACTTGAAGAATATTATGTGACTTATATTAATATGCTGGAAGATTTGAAAACTTAATCCTCATGAGCAGCTACCTGCACAATGCCAAGAGCAAAGAATTCAGCAAAGAAAGGGCTACCCAACTTCCACCTCACCGAACAACGGACTGTGCCATTGAACTGCTGCCTGGTTCTGTACCTCCAAAGTGACGAATCTTTCCCCTTTCTCAACCTGAGACACTCAGCATGCAGAACTACATACAAGAGGAATTAAACAAAGGTTTCATAAGTCTCTCCACTTCACCCACTTCAGCGTGGTTTTTCTTCATCAAAAAGAAAGATGGCAGTCTACGGCCCTACATCGATTACCGTGGATTGAATGAAATAACCGTGAAGTATCGGTATCCTTTGCCTCTGGTACCCTCAGCACTGAAACAGCTCCGTAAGGCCAGGTATTCCACTAAAATTGGTCTGAGAAGTGCCTACAACCTCATTCGTATTAAGGAGGGAGACAAATAAAAGACGGCCTTTTCTTCCACCACCGGGCACTATGAGTACCGGGTGTTGAACAGGCAAGTCATCATTTACATCGACAACATTCTCATTTATTCGGAGGATTTACCGTCTCATGTCCAACATGTTTAAGCAGTCCTAAAACGATTGATTCAACACCAACTTTACACCAAGTTACCTAAATGTGATTTCCATCAAACAAGAATCTCATATCTAGGCTACATCATTAGCACCGAGGGCGTAACCATGGACGCACAAAAGGTCAATGCTGTACTAAACTGGCCCCAACCTCGAACCATCAAAGACCTCCAAAGATTCCTTGGGTTCGCCAACTTCTATCACCGTTTCCTCAGAAACTTTAGCCAGTTTGCAGGCCCATTTACATCAATGACACGCAAGGGTCCCAACCAGCTGAGATGGATACCTCAAGGAAAACAGTCTTTCCAGGCACTCAAAGAACGCTTCACCACAGCACCCATCCTCATGCACTCTGATCCTGAACTTGAATTCATTGTGGAAGTGGATGCATCTAACTCTGGGGTGGGTGCTGTTCTTTCACAACGCCATGGAAGTCCCCCTAAAATGTACCCCTGTGCCTTTTACTCCCGCAAACTCATGTCAGGGGAGCAGAATTATCATGTAGGAGATAAGGAACTTTGCGACACTTTCCACAGAAGTTATATTTAGCTAAAGCAACCATCTCTGTATCATGTGTACCACAGTCAGGACAGAGTCAAAGATGTAAGTAATCTCAACTCATTTATCAAAATTCATACACACATTTACTTTAATAATTAAAGTTAATGATTTAGCTCTACTGAAATTATAAGTTCAATCAAGCACACGCGTACATCAAAGCAAGCGTCTTTAAAGACACTGAAAGAAAAAAGGACACCATTAAAATTCATGATCAAAATTTACTCAAAAACAGTGAACTCTGTTTACTTAAAAAAATAGTCACCAAAAAAGAAGAAAAATCTATACAAAGAATAAGTGAAATTAAATAAGTAAAAATGCTTTCCACCATTTTGCTGCTAACACTAATTAGCAGTTAGTAATGATATTCACTATATGAGCGCTTCTAATGTAATCTTCACTTTGTCAGTTTGTTTTTGAAGAACTAAATGCTGGAAGTTTACAACATCATTTGCACTTTGTTAGCTATATGATACTGACTCCCACAACAGACATTCAACTAAAGATAAAGCATGTTTTTTATTTAGCACCATGTGTAAGCTCACATGTAATCATTGTGGGTCATTCTGAAGATAAACAGATTAGGCAGAAAGTCATGAGGTCTCCAGCTTCACGGTGCTTTCCCACAAAACAGGTGCAGTCTGTTTGTTTGATTCATGTAAAAGTTTTGATAGTAAATCAAACATTACAAAAATATAACTGAAACTCTGTCATTCCTTCTTGAGCAACTATACTGTAGTTACAGAGGAATAAAATTCCAGTTTGGACAATTTAAAAAGCACCTAAGTTTCATAAGCCGAATTAATCAACCAGTAACTATAATAAATACATAATGAAAAACAAACAAACAGTAGGATCAAGTAGATCTTAGTTGATGAGACTAATGCAATTAAACAAACACCCTACTGTGATTGCATGTAAAACTCCTTTTGGACATGATCGTCTTGACAAGTCTATCTAAAGATCTGCCAAAACATTCATGTGCAAGCACCTGGACTTTGATTTAAATCTGACGACAATTGTCTACTCATCTCAGATTCACAGTTATCTGACAGTGAGAAGTCCCTGACATTTAAACCTGTTCATACATTGAATGAGATGTCACGATTACAGCCCTGAAGGTAGCAGGAGATTTTTCCAGATGTCTGCATTGGTTTAGCAACCAATAATTTGCTAAAGGAATTATGCAAATGTGGTAATGGCGCAACATGCTGGCAAAATTGGGACTGTTGCTATCTGAATGCGTTCCGCAAGTACAAGGTGATAGTATAAATGGATGCAAGGGCACATTAACATGCAAATATGAGAAAGAAAAAGGAAGATAAGATAAATGATTAAAGAAAAGTTTTTTTTTAGTTAAGGAAATCAAGGTAATCATGTATTAAATGGTCTCTTGTGGTTAATAATTGGTCATCTTAAGATCTGTAAGCATCTAATAAATTTGCACATAGCCCCACAACATGCACACACTCAATCGGGCCACAAATTCTGCTTCAGTGATCAAAAATGTCTCCTTTAAATAAACTCTCATTTACCTCCAGCCTTCTGAGGTCACATTTACTGTAAATCTTGTGCATTCCATAATGAGCCTCAATTAAATGGGAGAGAGACATGTTTGCAGGCATGTTAGTGACTATGTTTACAATTACGCCAATAATAATTCTTTTTTCCAATTCATTTAAAAAAAAATAATAAAAAAAAATACATCAGCAATAACATGCTGTTTTAAGCACAATCTGTTTTTTTCTCCTTACTTCATACTATAATTTTTCTAAATCTTTTTTTTTCCCCTTTTAGCACACAAGGAAAAGAAAAACATTAGAAAGCACCTGTAAGACATATGGCAGCTAACATGAGGTATTAAACACTACTACGCCAATCATTAAGTATTCATGTCTCTATTTCAGAGAAATAACGCAGAATTACTCTCACTTAATTAGAACTGTTTCCTCGTTAAGAGGACATGCATTTTTAATTCCTGACATCTCGAGTGCTGTAAGTGAAATCGACGCCCTGCAGTACCTCATTATGCTGCAGTCAGAGAACGCGCATCTGCGCTTCTCACCGTACTTCTGATCAAGATGCTTTCTTCTGCAGCTTTTTCTGAAGTCAGCTTGCTGTTTGTGTGTGTGTGCATGTCTGCACCAGCATTAGTCCTACAGCATTTAATTTGTTTTAACCCCCAGCATCGCTTTTGTACAAAAAGGGCACAAAATGGCATCAGCCTTATCAGTGCCTTTAAAAGACTTTGAATCTTCTCACTTGCTTTACCCGCTGCCTAGTTCTCTGCCTCACTCGACTGTGTGTTTGCTTCTTTACTTCTTAGGAGGATGCTGAGAGCTGGCGAAGCAGTTGTGCGCAATTCCTTCACACTTTGATCACACAATGACACAATATTTTAACAAACAGAATACTAACAACTGTGATCATGGTTGTCTTATCTAGAACACTGCATAATGTACAACTACTTATATTGCGTTGCTTGTGTTGCATGATGGTACAGCAGAAAGGTAGAATACAAAATATTCTAGTAAAATTCCTAAAATATGGTATATACATATGCATACTGCAAACTATGTAATATAATAAATAATTAAAAAAAAAAAAAAAGTTACTAACGGAAGAAATCTTAAAAATTGCATTGGTTGATTAATGGCCATTTGCTCTGAGAGAGAATTACCTGAATGAAACTGAAAGTTTGAAGTAACTTGAGCTAAAAATCAAATCATGATTACAAAGATATAATATTTCTTGCTGCTTGTAGTGCATTTTATACTCAGTGAGTGAAAATGGTTCTTAGTGACTCGCTTCAGAGAAAAAAAACTGTCCGTTGTCCAAAAGGATATATGGCACATTTAATCTCTCTCATATCCTAATAACAGTTGTGTGGTGCCCTTTTATAATACTCACATGTGTTCAACAGACAAACTGCCGTCTGCTCATGCCATGGTGACAAATGACACACATTAATATGATGGAACAGAGGACTCACAGACCAGATTGTGTTATTAAAACCTGGAGAGCGTTTCAGTAGATAGAGATGTCCCTGTTGACAATAAGGCTTTTAATTGGAGGCTGTCAAGCTTTTTAGAAATGCACACTGATTTGAAACATTAATAGTCCAGAATCTGATTTGGCCTATTAGACTGCTTTATAACAATGATAAATTAACAAATAGGCTATTAAATTGGAATTGCCATAACTTTGCTTGGAACTGGCTAAAGTATGCCCCCTCAATGCTAAAACAATGAGATGTCAAAACGAAAGAGGTTCTTTCCATGTCAAGAAACTAGATGACAGTTTAATGGAACAACTGTAGAGATGTATGCACTTGTGAATAGCAGGAGTGCTGTCTGAAAAAAAATATTTATATTTATAAACAAAACAATAGTCAATCAGAATATCAGTCAATCGGAAGTCATAATTCAGGGTTGCCGATAGACGATATATCGTGTATCGACGATAGTCAGAGATATCAAAGATACCAGATGTCTTTTGTTGATAGTCAAGGCAATATTGGGCTCATTCTCCTATGTATAAAACTATTATTATTATTATTATTAGGCAGCCTATTATTATTGGGCTACCATTATCGAAATTGCCCCACTATTTCACTTTTCGCTGCACATACACGCAAATGAGGCTCCTCCTCCTCATTGACAATGTTTTAAAAATGGACTCTAAAATTTAACTGCGACAAAATTTTACTGCAGAATGGTAAACCTTTATTTACAAATTTTCATTGCTAAAAGAGACATCTTTTAGACATCTTTAACGCTATGAATGAGCATGAAATCATCACTAGCATTTAGTTTCCTCTGAGAGCACATTAAATAAAAAACATTGTTGCTTGTTCTTCATCATCGTTATAATAATAATTAAAAAAATAATAATGCAGTTAATGTAACACTTGAGACTCAGAGTCAGACATGTTCAAATCCATATCCGGCTTTATTGAATAAACACAGAGTAAAACAGGCGAAGTCAAATACCAGCAAACGGGATCAGGAAAGGTGAGGCAAAGGCAAGGTTAAAGTCCAGGCAGAGGGTCGAGATATCAAGCAAGAATCAAGGTAAATGTCCAGGCAAGAGGTCAGGGTATCCGGCAGAGAATCGTGAAAACAAGGCAGGTCAGTAACAAGGTAATCCAAATAACCGGCCAGTTGACTGAAGCCTCGGATGAATCGGCGGTAGAAGTTGGCAAACCCTAGGAAGCATTGCAGATCCTTGATGGTACGAGGCTTGGGCCAATTGAGAACGGCATTGACTTTATGCTCATCCATCGTTACCCCCTCGGAACTGATTATGTATCCCAGGTAGGTTATTCGAGTCTGATGAAATTCACATTTTTGCAATTTGGCATATAGTTTATTCTGGATTAATCTCTGGAGCATGGTGCGGACATGTTGAATAGGAGAGGGGAGGTCTTCAGAGTAGATGAGGATATCATCTTTGTACACGAGCACTTGATGGTTTAGCAGGTCTCCGAAAAGGTCATTCACAAGGGTGTGGAATATAGAAGGGCTATTGGCCAGCCCGAATGGCATTACCCGGTATTCATAGTGCCCGGTTGTGGTTGAGAAGGCCGTTTTCCATTCATCACCCTTTTTTATGAGGACGAGATTATAAGCACTCCTTAGATCAAGCTTGGTAAAGTATCGAGCTTTCCTGAGTTGTTGGAGGGCGGATGGTACCAGGGGCAGTGGGTATCTGGCCCCCTGATAATATCATGTATCGCAATCTCACAGGCTGGCGATATGACGATATGAAAAATTACCATATTACGCAACCCTAGTTCAGAGTCGGGTTATAACACTAACGCTATATTTCAACATGCAAATATCAAAATAAACACTATTCACTTTTACAAAATCCTGTGTTCTGCAATTTAAGCATAATCACGCGAAGCAAAACTAAACAGTCCATTTTAAAATTTAGAACAATTCAGACCACACATGTATTTGGCAAATAATATAATTCATCCAAAAATTATGCTGCTACACTTTAAATTATGCAATAAATGTAAATTTAACATCACTTACCTTAGATATGAGGTATTTTTATAGTTAATTCAACAGGCTTCATTTGAACAGAAAAAAAGGTTTGTTAATGTTGCATCTTGGAAAAAAAATATTAAAATTCATGAAATTTATGTACACTTAAATTCATGTACTGTACATTAAAATATTGTGTGCATGCAAGTCTTTCTCCCCTACTACTAGACTAAATAACTAAATAAATAATAATAATAATAATAATAATAATAATAATACATGTTTTTAAGTCAGCTAATTTGCTATATTTTTGTTACTTTAGCAAATTATGGCATTTTTATTAAGAATGAATGAGTGTCAGCGATGTTATATACTGTTTATCTGTTTTTAGTGAAAATTAGTTTTTAATTACTTAAAGCAAACCTAATTCTGTCACACTGAGTCTCTAAATAACAAAAAAGGACACTCACTACTTTCTCATGAACATTTAATCTTTGAGTCATAACAGACACAAACATAGGCAGTCTTTTTTTCTCATTCCAGGGTCCTCAGTATGCCTCCAGCACTTCAAAAGGAGCCAGAAAAGAACAGGTTAAGAGATTTACATCTGTCAGCCAAGTCTTTATTCATTGGAATTACACATAATCCACACACACACACACACACATTGTTTTTTGTGATATTATGGGTACTCCTTATAGGCGTAATGGTTTTTACACTGTATAAACTGTATGTGCCATTGTTCTACACTGATCCTACACACAAACCTACCCCATACAGGAAACTATGTGCATTTTTAGATTTTCAAAACAAAAAAAACACCATTTAGCATGCTTTTTAAGCCTTTTGAATTACGGGCACACTGAAAATGTCCTCATAAATCACCTTCATATTGTAATACCTATGTCATACCCATGTCATTATGCAGGATTGTGTCCTCATAAACCCCATAAACATGCACACACACAGACACAATAGCCATCAAGGATTTTCAATTATCAGGTCAGTTGACTAATATGAAAAGACAGGCATAGCTAAAGCAAGGTGTGCATGCTTATTTAAGAAAGACCTTCATGACCAAGATCAACAAAGGCCTATTTATTTGCATGATGCTGACTTTATACTTTAATGCAGCCACAACATGTTAAGAGCCGCCCTCTGCGGGTAGTTGATTGAGAAAGAATGCAAGAAAGAAAGAAAGAGAGGGCTAGAGAAAAGCGTATTGCATTTGAATAACAGCTGAGGTCTGGTATTTAGCCACTGGTTGCAACTTAACTCAAGGTCAGATTCATGTAATTGGTTGCTTGAAGGATTTCACAGTGTCCGCTTTGCAAAAATATGAAAGCAAAGTAAGCCCATCTGCAGCCTATAGCCGGAACCTAAAGAGCTCCTTCAGATGCAACTGCTGTAGGCCTCAAACGTTTGCATGCTGGATTATTGGCTAGTCCAATCAATATTGCAGTCCTGAGCGTTTCGTGTCTGAGCAGAATAAGCCGTGATGTGTCATATCTCGCTCACCCTCAGCTACACTTAATTATTGATAGCTTCCTCTTCCATCCAAGTCAATCAAAGCACAGTGGACTTGCAGCAACTCAGCACTACGCGGGAAATAGCAGGAGTCACGCCAAAGGAAATCATGTGTCATTGTTCACACATGGTCAGCTCAATATCGCACCTGCCATATTCTGTTTGATATTCTACTGATCATGTTGCTCGTGGAGCCGAGCTCTGTGATGGCTTCTATTAAGAGTTCTGGATCCAATTTACACTCTGCCTGAGCCCCTCACATAGTAGTAGCACTGCACCCAGAAGCGTGGCTATGCTAGCACAGATTTTAAGATTACACGAACACACCTGTGAATGCTAAACATGAATTCGCACAAAGGAAAGCGAAAACATCATTAAGAAAAGCTCCAGTGAAGTACAGCTGTAAAATGCTGCCATAAATAAAAGTGGAGCATGCCGAATGGCTGCTTGATGTGGTGACATGTGGTTTTGTTTGGAGTGTCACTTTTTAATACTGTAGTTGGCTCAGGCCTCAAAATGTTAACGTAATTTTGATGGTTTTCTTTTCTTTTGTATTTCATGTTTTGTATTTTCTTTGTATTTCATTATTCACTCTTTTGTCTTTCACACATTCTGTTTTTTCTTATTTTTTTGCATAACTTTTTCTTTTTCTTTTTTTTTTTTTTTCATTCATCCTGCCCGTTTCTTTCTTTCACCAAATTATAAGACGAAACTTGAAGGAGGCCAAAATATTTTTTGAATAATTATCAGATCTTAGCATTGCTAGTAACATGTTGGCTCATAACTATATGAGCAGATGGACCAGATCTTCATGTTCATGAAAGTAGTCATAGTTTCAGTTGTACTGAGAATTCTTAAAGTGATAAATCACCTAAAAATGAAAATTCGGTCATTATTTATGCAGGTTAAACCTGTATGGCTTTTTCTTCTGTGCAACATAAAATATGTTTCTTGTTATTAAATATGTTATTTTCTTTTTTTGGCAGTACAAAGGCATTACAGGTTTGGAATGAAATAAGGATTAGAAAATCATAAAAGAATTGTCATTTTTTTGGCAAACCACCCTGCTCACTTCAATCCAAAAATTCAGTGCATATCTGGGTTCATAGGAGAGCCATGTAAAAATGACTGATGGGCCAGATTTGGCTAGTTAGCATAGGGAGCCATCTTGGACAAAGTACCTTGGATCAGGGCACACTGCTAAAAGGGCAGTAGATGCATTTAAGATCACGGGTCACCCCAACTCCTGGATTTACACCCAGAGTGTTTACATTTTCAAGCCAGACTTCCAGAAATGAAATGTAAATAAGTCCAAAAGTACATAGAGAAGAGTACAAAAGCACACCTTCTTTAGAAGAAGGTCCTGGAGGGACGCTCATGCACACCCACATGCCTACAGCACCTGTCCTGCATTTTCATATATTAGCCCTGAATGTATGAAAAAGCATCTACTCCCATGCCTCATGAGAGAAGTAAAGCGAGACAGCAGGAAACACACGGGAGTGCACCGAACAGAAGCCAGGCATGCGAAATGAGAAACTCTGACTAAAGTAGGGAGGAGGGGCTCAGAAGGGAGGCTTCAGATGTATGAGAGAGAGATTGATGTGAGTGGGCCCATGTAATATCTTTAAAGTGGCAGGCGGAGGCCATTCTTCATTTGTCTTCCTGAGAAATGCTCTGTCAGGGCAGCCAAAAGGAATTGGAAATGAATGTCAGTTCCCTTCCCTTTCAGACACGCTTGTGTTATGACATCCCGTCATACCGTATTTTATTATTATTATTTGAGATTTAGACTGCTTTGGTTTGCCGAGAGTAGCCGGGGCTGCCAAGAAGGGGCATTCCCTTAGTTTGCGACTAAGTGGTAAAGAGAACGACAAAAAGGGAGGAGGAGAAACCAAACATGATGAAGTGGGGCCATTGAGCGATATTGCAGAGCAGCTCCCTGATTGGTACTTGGAGGTATTGTAGGCGGTGCAGAGAGAATAAAACGTAATGGAGCCGATATTACACTTCACTTCATTCCCCCAGACTTCATCTTGACACATCATGAAAGTGTGATGTTTATCTCCTCTGCATAAATTCACATTTCTCTACACCTTTTGGTTTATTGTCTGAACACAGGTGTTTGAAATGTGCGTTTAGGGCTCCCGCTAAGCATGGGATTATGGTTTCTTGAAGAGGCAGGCAGTTTGACACCACTAGAGATTAAAGGCATGCGTTGTATTCCTCCCTCTCCCCGGGGGCCGACTCTGTCATTCGGAGCCGTTTGAGATGTCTGTGTTTACAACACAGGGACAAGAGCATTGCTCAGTCACGGCAACGCCGTCACTCACACTTTACAGCCGAATAAATCTCCTCCGTGTGGCCCGGGTTGGCTCCTCCGAACCTATTATACAAAGTACCTCCAGAATGCCATAGTCAGTGCCATTGCATGATTGATTCTCTAATCAGAAGCTGATTATGATGAAGCCCTCCCACGGAGAGCCATTAAATGAATAAAGAAAAGCAACTATGATGAGAATCAATAAAACTGAGCTGAACATAATGCAGTGTTATGATGTTAGATGACACTCTCCTTTCCTTCAGCTAAGATCGGATGGTTTCTTTGTCACTAGGGTTTAAAGGTAATAAGTAGCCTATGGATTCACGTTTAATAGCCCGCAAATTGTTCATGGACTCGGGCTACACTTTACAGAGTCTCTATGGTTTGTATCTGGACAACATTTACTTTTGTCCAGAAGATATGCTTTGTGCTGCATTACCCAAATTAAATGCAATTGCTGATATAACCAAGCCTGAAGGTTATGATATCTGGTGGCCACATCTAACAAGTGTTTGCAGATGCCTTTCTGGTTGTTGATTCATTAGCAGCAGTCGTTGTGGTCAGATGGATGCTGATGGCTGCAGTTCTGTCAGTGACTGTCGTCTCCGGGCCGTCTGCTTAGAGAGGGGAATTGGGAGGAATGAGCTGGGTATAGCAGGTGAGATGTGGCCCTGCGGTTTTGGCATTTTGTCTATGTTTATCGTGTTCCCACGCTGTTCCTCCTCATTGCCTCTCTGTAAGGCTCTCCCTGGTGGCCTTGTCACTCTAATTAGGTGACAGACGGCAGCAAACAATATCCCTCATTACTGCTGACATGGGCGACGCACATAGTCACACACAATTGTTTTCCCTTCTTATATACACAGAAACGTATACTCATATACGAAAGAGGCTAAAACAAAGATATGCACAGTGACAAGCATCAATCTTGCGTAATGTCTCTCTCGTTCTCATCCTCAAACAATTGCTCCAGAAGCTGAGACCTGTCCTTAGCCAGGTTTAAGCAGATGTTGGAAAAGCTGCCTATTACTTTGGTGTGCACCTCGAAATAAATGTGAGAGTAATGCTGGTTGTTCTGCTGTCACTATGGTGATTGGCAGTATTGCAGGTACTGTGGTGTCTGTGGTATTTCAGGAAGCTAGTTTTTCGCGTCACACGTATAGGTCAATAAAAAAAAAATAAAAATAAACATTTTTTCCATCATCAGTACTTCCAAACCTGTTTTTAGTAATGATTTTTAACATGCAATGAAACAGAGTGATAACTTATTGATTTGAGCAAATTATGTGATAGTGATACTAAGTAATTATCAAACCCAGAAAAGTAAAAAAAACATAACATGCCGCACAAATATACGATTTTTTTTTTAGAGCATCATTTAACTTTCAGGATAAAAGATTTGCAGATAATTGACTTACCTTGATGTCATCCAAGTTCATGTCTTACTTTCTTCAATCAAAAAAAAAAAAAAAAAAGAATAAATACGTTTTTTAGGATAACATTCTAGGATTTTTCTCTATATTGTGAACTTGAATAGGCCTCTGGATGATCCCAGTCGAGGAATGAGTGTCTTTTCAAGCAAAAAAAAATTTAAATTAAATACAATTAAATAAATTAATAAAAGTTTATTTTCAAGTATATATATATATATATATATATATATATATATATATATATATTTTGACTCTCTAGCGCTAAG